>PYXC01000133.1:1585000-1597500 GCA_015244755.2 Tenualosa ilisha | reverse complement strand
AGTGCGTGTTTGTTTGTGTGTGTGTGTTATTATGTGTGTATGTTAGTATGAGTGAGAAAGAGATTGTGTGTGTGTGTGTGTGTGTGTGTTAGAGAAATAGAGAGAGCTTGAGAGAATATCTGTTTGTGTTCTATGTGTGGGAGGTAGGGCTAAATGTGTATGTGGGTGGGTGGATGTGTGTGTGTGTAAGTATGACAGAGAGAGAGTGTGTGTGTATGTGAATATGACTGGGAGAGAGAGAGTGAGTGTCTGTGTGTGTGTGTGTGTATGTGAGTATGAGTGAGAGAGAGAGTGTGTGCGTGCGTGCGTGTGATTGCTTGTGTATGTGAGTATGGGTGAGAGAGACTGTGTGTGTGTGTGTGTGTGTGTGTTAGAGAAAGAGAGAGAGCTTGAGAGAATATGTGTTTGTGTTCTATGTGTGGGGGGGGGGGGATGAATGTGTATGTGGGTGGGTGGATGTGTGTGTGTGTGTGTGTGTCTGTGTGTGTGTGTTTATCAGTGTGGTTGGTTCAATAGCTGCACTGCACATCAGGTGTAATCCACTACAGCTCTTTCAATGTAGACGCTCATTAGAAAGCCTGGCTCTGTGGTAACCATGGCAATACATGGAAAAGGTGCATTTTTTTCTGGCATGAGCGCACACACACCACACACACACACACCACACACACACACAACAAAACACACACAACACACACACACACACAGGGCAGAGCCATAGTAAACAGGGCAGCAGAGAGAAAAGGACTAAGATGATGGTAGTGTATTATGCTGTGGTTTATGGCCTGTATAGTTGTACAAGAGGCTCTTGTGTCGTGGGCCACCAACAGACCCGCCTGGCAGCCTTGGGCTTTCACAGTAAACCTCTGGACATTATTCTGCTCATAAAACCTTGTCTGAGTATTGAAGTGCGTATGGAGAGAATCTTTCCGGAAGATTTGGAGCATGAAGCTTGGATGGCTTAGTGCACCTGTGTTTGCATAGCTGCACTTTGTTTATTTTTCACTGGGTTTGATGAGCCATGGATGTGATGGGTGTTGTCAAGGTGTTGATGTGTTGTTGTTGTGTGCTTCTGTCTCAATTCTTCTAGAACCTTCCAAGAGTAAGTGCAAGCCTGGCGTGAGCAAGAGGAGGAAAGGAGCGAAGGAGGAGAGGAGGAGGAGGACGGGGAGAGGAAGGAGGGAGCCAAGCGGCAGCGCGGGCCCAGCGGCTCGGAGCCGTACGAGAGCCATGACTCAGACCCGGCCTGTCCACGACTCCCAGACTCCTCCGCTCCCTTTGACAAAACGCACAAGAGCCACTTCGCATCAAAGGCGCCGGCCAAGCGGGAGAAATCCCAGAGTCCCGTGGGGCCGGAGGGGTGGACGCAGAAGAAACACCCCTCCCCATGGGCAGCCGACGAGGAGGCCAAAAGCCAATCGGCTAGCGGCAAACGGCAGGAAGCGGAGAAGCCCCGCCACAGGCTAAGCCACCCGGCCAATCCCAGCGCTCGCTGCAACGGTATCATCATGGAGACCGGAGCCTCATTGGAGGAGGAGAGGAGAGGAGAGGGATCGGACGGAGGAACCGATGAAGCGTATCCAACCCGACACGATGGCACCTCTCATTCGGAAGACTCTGAGGCCGTCTCTGCACTGCTGGCCTATCAGGAGAGTGAGCGGCTGGTTTCTATGGAGACGTCGGCGTGCATGGTGTTCAGCGCACTGCCGGGGGAGTGTGAGCTACCTGAGAATGAACTGACCACCCCTGATACTGAGCTCAAGAGTTCAGACTACGCCACGGCAGAAGCTGGGGGGGCACCCAGCAGCGAATCAGAGACGGGGCTGGGCAGCGGGAGGAGCCGACCGCTCGGCACCCCTCTCCCATAGGGCAGGGCCCCGTCCCTGACAACGCTGGAGGGGTGGACAAGCCCACATCTCCGAGCGACTCCAGACCCATTCCCAAAAATGAGCAGGGGGGCGACACAGCCTCAAAGCCCAAGAGCAGCCCGCGTGCTAGCAGCCCCCCGGAGGGACCCCCGAAGTCCAAACAGCCCACCGCCACGGACCTGACCACACCCCACCCCAGCGCGTCCCCGGAGTCGTGTCGGCACCGGGGCAAGCGCCCGGGCAGCTCGCCCAACGGCTCCGACCCCGAGCCGCCGCACTCTGGGTTTAAAGCACAGCCCGGCCCCTGCTCAGCCAACCCTCCAGCTCCCCCCAACCAAACCCCCAGCACCTTCCCCAACAAAGCCCCCATGCCAGCTGCCATGCACACCAAAACCCATATGCCTGTCCCAATACACACAACAGCAGCCACAACCAAGCTACACACACACACTCACACACACACACACCCCAACCCAGCTGTCACCCCTACAAAGGTGCCAGCTGTAGCCGGCACCTCCTCCGCCAAAAGCTCCTCCAATCGCAGCGCAGCGAGCACCACCCCTAGCAGGCTAGCACACGTGTCCTGCGTCACCCCCACCAAAACACACGGCAGCCAGAGCCGCACCTCGGTGCTCAACCCGTCTCCTCTCAAGAGCCCAGCCAAGTCCTCCAGCCACGCCACCACCAACACTACGACTCCAACCAAGAGCCCGCTGATCGTGGACCGCAACGAGCCCTTCACCGTGTACCGAGACCCGGCGCTGGTCGGCGAGGACCCAGACATCTCGCATCCCCAGGGGAACGTGGCCTACATCCACCCTTCCCCCCACGGAGGGCATAGCAAGCACCCGTCACTGCCATCCCCGACCCCCCGGCCTGCCTCTCAGGCAGTGCTCGGATCCTCCGCCGCCGCCGTCGTCTCCTCCAGCAACCCTTCGCTCCCCGCCCCGCGAGCCACGCACGCCTCCCCGCTGAGCGGCCATGGCGCGGCTGCCGCCACGCACCTGAGCCCTCCGCCTCCGCACGCCCCGCATCTCCTCAAGACGCCCTCGCCCTCCTCCCAGTCCGCCCTCTCCTCGCTGGGCACCCACGTCCTGCCCCCGGCCGTGCCCCCTCACCACCCCGGCTCCCTGCCCCACCCGCACTTATTGCCCTCGCTCTTGCCCACGCTGTCCCACTCCACCGCCCTGCTCGCTGCCGGCCACGGGCCCCTGGGTGCCCTCGGCCTCACCCCGCACCCGCTCTCCCTGTCACCGAGTCCCGCGCTCCTGGGCCAGACCCCTCTGGGCCTCTACCCCCTCCTGTGGCCCCCTTACCCCAACGGCACACACCCCTATACGGCCCTGGGCCTCAGCGCAGGCATGGCTGAGGGCAGCCTCAAAAGGGTAAGGGGGTCCTCGTGGAATTGTTTGAATGAGGGGGGGGGGGTATTAGGGGCAGACTAAAGGGATTGGATTAGGATTAAGAGCAGAGTTAAGATTAGGTCATGGGTTGACCTCTCGGGTCATCCTCTGTTCCGGTTGGGGTTAACATTATGTTAAGGATTAGTCTGGGGGAGGGGTAGGAGGGAGGTCACAAAGACAGCATCTGTGTCTCTTATCCAGGGTTTTGTTTGTTTGTGTACAATAGTGTCTGTGTGTTTGTGTGTCTGTGTCTTTCTATGTGTGTGTGTGTTTGTGTGAAAGTGCAATCATGTGTGCATCTCCTTTGTTTTTTGGAACAGAACACCCCCAGCCCTTGGCTGCCCCAGCCCTCTCTGGTGGATGGCCAGGGCCTGAGGACCCCTGTGCCCGTCAGGCCTTCCAGCGCCGACCCCCACCACTCGGTCAAGAGCAACACCCACACCAGCCCCTCCGTCTCCAAACCCTCCGAGTGAGTCCAGCAAGAACAGCACCACACAGCTCAGTGTGAAGACTCCCCATCGCAAAAAAACACACCCTTTTGTCCCCGCTGTGCTGTGTCACCAGAATTTTGGAGAGGAGAGGTTTCCAAAAGTGCATAATGAACAGGCTTTTTTGTGGGGGAAACAAAGGCTGCATGCATCCGTGGCCCATGATGAGCCATGATATCTCAGGCTTGAGGCATTAGCAATGCAAAGTGGCCCAGGAGGAGGGGGAGGGGGACGCTTTGCATCTCAAGCACATCCCCACTGTTACCTGCCATACTTGCTGGCTAACACACACAACTAGCTCTGTGTGTTGCTTCTTCCTTGTCACTGTTGGCCCAGATACACACGCACACAATCACACACACACACACACACACACACAGAGCAGTCATGCATGAACAGATGTAGTGGGTGATAGCTTCTAACTTCTCGTTAGCTCAGCATTTCTGTGGCTTTGGTTTGAATGGACTCCAAGCCTGCTTTAGCAGAAATGCGTAGGTTTCTTGTTTGAAACCGAAAGTGTGTCGCCTCCCATGCTCAAGGGCAGCGAGATATAATCTAGCTTTCCTGATAACCCCATCACTCTGGCGCTGATATAGGGGAGTGTTTAGTCTGAGTGTCGACCAACTGATGTGTGTTTGTGTTTTTTTGACAGAGAGGAGAGGAAGACTCTGACAGCAGATCCCTTGCGAGGTAGCATTACCGCACAGATCAAAGCAGACCCTGACCGGGGGCGAAACGTAGTGGCGAAGAACGGTCAGGTGCAAGCGTCGCACACGCACCGGCCCTTCCTGTCGGACTCCCTGCCGTGCCGGCCCAAGCCTTCGCGTCCGGCGGCGGCCTTCGAGCCCAGCGGCGAGCGGTGCACCAGCCGCTACCAGGAGGAGAGTCGGCGCATCCTGCAGGAGAGCATCGAGGTGGCCCCCTACACCGCCAAACTGCAGCCGCCTCCGGGGCAGGACAGGGAGACCTCGTACTCTCGAGAGCGCGAACGAGAACGTGAGCGCGAGAGGGAGAGGGAGAGGGAGAGGGAGCGCGAGCGGGAGAGAGAGAGGGAACGGGAGCGCGAGCAGCGGGAACGAGAAAGGGAAAGAGAAAGAGAGAGGGAGAGGGAACGAGAGAGGGAGAGGGAGAGAGAGCTGCACACGCTCCGTGGCCCTCAGGCTCAGCCGCCGGCTCCGAGCAACTACTACTCGTCCTTGTGCAGCAGCGTGGCTAACGAGCCCCCCAGACGCCAGGCGCAGACTGCCGAATACTCCGCTCTCTACGACAGGCTGGGCAGCAGCAGCAGCAGCAGCAACAGCAACAGTGGCATTAGCCTTAGTGTTAGCGGGAGCCCCACCTTTAGCATCAAGGCCCCCCACAGCAAGCCACCCCCTCTGGTGAAGCGTCATCCTGAGAAAGAGGAGGGTCTCCTGGGCAAGATGAACGAGCGCCTGGTGCATCAGGTGTCCTCCTCCCTGGAGCAACACTCCCAGAGGCTGTCGGAGCGAGGCGGCATCTCCATCTCCTCTTCCTCCTCCTCATCTTCCTCCTCCTCTTTTTGCTCGACCTCCTCCCTCCGCTCCATGCCGTCGCTCCACCGAGCGCCCATCTTCCACCCGCCAGCTCCGCCCATGCCAGCCAGAAAGGAGGCGGGGCAAGGTGGCCGGCTGAGCCCGCCCACTCTGACCCCCGTGCAACCCGTGTGCCTGCCTGGGGGAGGGGGGAAGTTTCCGGAACAGCAGCGGCCGCCCACCCTGCAGCCCGAGCACAAGCGACAAACGGCAGCCGCCGCCGCTGGCAAACGACCTTTAGACATGGCCACCAAGGTTACGCACCAGACGTACCACCAGCACCAGCACCAGCACCACCACCAACACCACCACCACCATCAGCACCACCCTGAGGTGTGGCGCGGCCCCCAGCACCTGGACAAAGCGGCCAATGGACACGGAGTGGCCAAGCAGCAACCGTCCGCCACCGCCTCCGTCATAGTGCGTCCGTCTGCGGCGAAGGAGTCCAGGGGGATCGAGCGGCAGATGATGATGGCCCCGAAGACGCCCGAGCGCTCCAGAGTGTCTGGCGAGCATCGAGAGGTGGGCCGCGTGGGGCAGACCAACGCAGGGCCCAAGGAGGGGTGTGTGCAGTACAAGAGAGGCATCCTGTGGACTCCCCTGGACAGCGTCCACTGCCCTCACACCCCCACCCCGGTGGCCAAAACCGACCACACCGTGTCTGCTGTTGCCATAGAAACTGGTAGCAAGTCTTATGTCATGTCCACTGCTGTTTCCATGGCAACCAGTCAGCCTCCAAGAGACCGCACACCTGTGCCTTGGAGACCAGGACTGGCGGCCGAGGAGGACAGCCGGCTAGGGAGCGGCAGGGCCTACGCCCACGCCGACCTCACTTCCTCTTCCTGTGTGGCAGCGGGACGCTCCGGCGGAGACTTCATGCACCTGAAGAAGCAGAGGGCCGCCCTGGCCGCTGCCGCCCAATCCAGGAGCAGCGTCCCCGTGATGTCAGCTCACACCTCCCACACGGCCGCCGCCCAGGCTACAAACACCGCGTCCAGCACCCACCCCCCTGAGAAGGACCCTGCCCTCGGTGCCAGCCCACCCAAGAGGCCCAAGCAGGCTGGCGCCATGCCAGAGGGGGCATCCCAGAGCAGCAGCAGCAGCCTGGGCACCCTTAGCAACGGGCAAACCCCCCCTCAAGCTAACAACAACAACAGCAGCAGCAGCAGCACCCAGTGGAGCAGCAACCCAGTGCAGAGTAACTACCACAAGCTGAAGAAGGCCTGGCTCACCCGCCACTCGGAGGAGGACAGCAAAGGCCCGGAGGAGCCCACACCCAGCCCCACCTCCAGCAACTCCGCCCAGCAGCCAGTCAGGGGTGGGGAGGATGGCAGGAAGTCGTCCTCGGGCGAAGAGAGGAAGCCGGGCCCGGACGAGAGGAAGGCGGCACCGGCAGCGGAGGAGCGCAAAGCAGCCCAGGAAGACAGGAAACCGCCTCAGGAGGACAGGAAGTCCGGCGCAGACGAGTCGAAGGCCGGCGGCGAAGAGCGCAAGAGCGCCACCGGTGGGGGCGGAGAGAAGAGGGGAGAGAAGCGCGTGTTCGAGTCGAGTACGGAGAGCGAGAGCGAGGCAGAGTCGGGCGAGGAAGGCGAGAACAAAGGGGGAGACTCGCGCGGGAAGCGTCAGCCCAAGCCCACCTTCAAGAAGAAGCAGAACGAGCAGCAGAAGAAGAAGGGCGACAGCGAGAAGGAGGAGGACGAGGTCAAACCCAACGGAACCTTCCGGAGTGCCAAAGAGAAGACCAGACTTAGGATGTCCAGCAGCAGTGAGTTCCTCCCACTGGCTCATTCGATTATGAATGTCTTTTGATGTCTGTGTGTGGTGTGTGTGGTGTGTGTGTGTGTGTGTGTGTGTGTGGTGTGTTTGTGGGGTGTGTGTGTGTGTGCGCATGTGTGTGTGAGTGGGGCTGTGGACAGACGAGCTGGCATCAGAGAGGTCTGTGATGGTATTTCAAGACTAGGCTGATAGACAAACCTGATGTTGGCTCATGTCAGTGCTGAGTTTTTCCCCTAACCTCACATGGCCTTCCCAAAGAACAGGGTGTGTGTTTATGTTATTGAACAGACTGAAAACTGGGTCATTCCCATGTGGGCTCCAGCTGTTTGTGTGCGTGTGTGTGTTTGTGTGTGTGGGCCTGTGTGCGTGTGTGTGTGTGTGTCTGTGTGTGTGTGTCTTTGTGTGGATGGAGGGGATGACTTGTGTATGTGTGTTAGTGTGTGTGTGCTTCTGCATCTGTGTGTGTATGTGTGTGTGTGTGTGGGGGGGGGGCTGTGTGTTTCTCTGTCTGTGTACTTAGACTTTTTCAAAAGGCCTCATAAACAAGTGGAGATAAAGTTTATGTGAGACGACCCTTGACAGAACACGTTTGATATGACGTGTGGTTGTGTATGTGTGTGTGTGTGTGTGTGCGCGCGTGTGTGTGTGTGTGTGTGTGAGAGGAGTTCTGGCATTGGTTCATCATGTCCAACTGCCAATTGCAAAGTGGCTGAACAGTGAAATTGGATTTGTCACTGTGGCACTGACAGGTGCAGGATAATTCTCAGATGGGGATTGTATCGTTCGGTGAGTGTTGATGGCATCATTTGTTTATTTTGCGTGCTTGTGTGTTTGTTTGTTTGACAGACGGCATCCCCCGCTCGGTGCTGAAGGACTGGCGTAAAGTGCGCAAGCTGAAACAGAGCGGCGAGGCCTTCCTGCAGGACGACGCCTGCGCCGAGATCGGCCCCAACGTGCAGAAGTGCCGCGAGTGCCGCGTGGACCGCAGCCGCAAGTCGGAGGAGACCAACACCTCGCCCGTCTTCTGCCGTTTCTATTACTTCAGACGGTCAGTGCTGACCTCGAGGACACCCACACACAGTCTCTGCTACACGTTCAATAGAGCATTAGATCAGCAGATGATTTGACCTTTCACATTGTAGGCTTGAATCACCTCCTGAGTGGATGTGATATATTGGCTAGCTTGATCTTCAGTGTACTGGAATAACGTGCTTATCCTAGAAGCAAAGAGAGCAGAAGGGTTTTTTTACAGGCTCAAAGTGGCAATCTGATTGATAATATGATGAAGAGACTGAAGAGATGCGGTCTGAGAAACTACAGTTGTGTGTGAGCCAAGTCAGGTGTTTTGTCAAATTGCTCCTGGTGAGTGTTGTGCTGTGGTGGCCGTCCTCTGACACCTCATCTGATGCATTCACTTTCAGTAGATTTCTCAGCAGTCCAACTGGTTGGCCTTAAACCTTTCATGGATTAACTTACTAACACACCAGGCTCTTTGACCTTTGACCTCTTTTGATGTTCAGCTTTCCACAATGTGCTGTAGTCTGTTCCCAAGCCTCATACAGACACATGCACATTTGTACACACGCACACACACACACACACACTCACCAAAGCATACAAACAACTCTACACATTCACCGGTGATTACTTGCGTATGTGCTCACCTGCATGTGTGCAGACTCAGAGTACAGACTAAGCTCACATGCTGGCATGACATACTAAACATGCATTAGTCACACTGTATATAATCAATAGGCACAGAAACACACACACACACACACACACACACACACACACACGGTGTCAGTTAGTCAGTGGTGTTTTATGTGTCTCCACACTCAACACACATGATAGGGTAACGATGTGCGAGTATGTTGCGGAGTGTAAGGCCAGACCATACGGTGCATGGGTGACAGTATGTATGTGTGTGTGTGTGTGTGTGTGTGTGTGTTATCCTGTCAGGGCGGGAAGGTGTCACCTCACCGTCTGCAAAGCCGTTAATTTATTTGGCTTTTCCCGAGGTCTTTGGTGAATCACTAGTGCTCCTGCGTGTAGTGGGGTGGGAGAGAGAGGGGTGTGTGTAGCAAAGATGCCTCCTGAAGAGTGTGTGGACACTGATAGTGGTGAAGGCTCAGCTGCTGCGCGTGGAGACAGTGTGGGTGGATCCGTCCACATTCTCCCATCTGTGAACGTACTCATTAGTGCAGAGGGTGTACTATGTTTGTGTTTGTGCGTGCATGTGTGTGTGTGTGTTACTGAGTATGTCTGTACATGTGTGTCACATTAGAGAGAGGAAGTCTTTGTGTATATTTTTGTGTGTGTGTTTGTGTGAGTGTATGTTTGTGTACATGCATGTGTAGGTAATCAATACTTGTGAGGTGATGTTTCCACTCGAGTGTTTGTGTGTATATGTATGTCTGAACGATTTGTGTGTATGAGGTGAACAAGTGTGTCATTCCATCAGGTGACATTCCTGGTTTCCTTTCCTGGGCTTCGTAACCTGTGTGTGTGTGTATATGTGTGTGTGTATGAGACAAAGGGCGTCTCCAAGCACTCCGCCTGACCTGTGATGGAGAATTGAGCTCTGTGATGAAACAGTGCAAACAGACGCGGCGAGGCGCAGCGTTCAAAAGCAGGCATTATGTGGCCATTATCAGCTCTGGAGGGACTCTGACGGCTGTGCCGACTCCAGCGCTTTCCTCCCTCCTCTTATTCAATTACAATCACTTCCATTCCTCCTTTCTTCTCCACCACTAAATGCTGCTCTCTCCAGGGGACCACTATAATCACTTAAAGTATTTATCCTTCATTTGGCCCACTTCTACTGCAAAGGAGATATGCATGCTTCGTGGTGTGTGTGTGTGTGTGTGTGTGTGTGTTTTATTTTTTGTTTTTGTTCTGTGCATTCATGTTGAAGTTGTGTGTGCTGGGCTGCAGAGGAGAAAGCCTGAGTGAGTGGCTGCGTAGTGAAACAGAGAGCTCATAGTCTTTCTGTGGGTTTGCCGGTCAGAGCCGGCCTGTTAGCTGGGCTAAGCCTGGCCCCCCCCTGAGAGACTGGACCTCCAGAGAGCTAAAGTCTGACAGATGAAAGAGCCAGAATCATCCAGAAGTTTCCACACATCTGGACGAACACAACACTGTTTTCAAATCCCCGGGTAGTGAGGCGGTTTCACGTGTGTGGATTATGCTCACTGAGCCGATAAATTGATTAGAAAATACATTAAATGGAGATTAATATCAGTGGAAGGACTTATTTAGTCCAGGACTAGGATCAATCCTTGGAAGGCAAGCGGGTCGTTCATGTTTAGCTTTTGTTGTCATTTAGTTTGTGTTGTTGTTTTGTTTGTGTTGTTGTTGTTGTGAGGCTGACCGAGGCGGCCTGCGAGTCTGATGGCTGTCTGTTCTGCTGCTCCACAGGCTCTCCTACAGTAAGAACGGCGTGGTGCGGGTGGACGGCTTCTCCGTGCCGGAGCTGTCGGACGAGGAGGCCGTGAGGGTGTGGACCACCACGGGCGTGGCCAAAGGGGGCGACGAGGAGGAGGAGGCGGAGGAGGAGGTCGAGGACGAGGAGGAGGAGGAGGACGAGGGCGCCCTGATGGACGTGGAGACGGCCAAGCACATCCTCGGACACATCGGAGACAAGTTCTGCCAGCTGGTGAAGACGGAGAACGTGGCCGTCACATGGATCAAAAAAGACAGTAAGTCCTCATCAGCAGCGCGAGGTGAACTTAGCGAAGAGCTTTAGCTCTCTCCGGAGCCCTGAGACCATGAATGTTAATGGCGATGCCGGCTTGTGTGGAGCCATATGGGATTTGGTGGCTTACATTAAACCCTCTCTCTTTCTTTCTCTCTCTCTCTCTCTCCCCGTCTCTGTCCGTCTCTTCGTCTTCTCTTCTCTCTCTCTCTTCCTCTGTGTCCACAGCTCAGATGGTGTGGAAGCGTGCGGTGCGCGGCGTGCGGGAGATGTGTGACGCCTGTGAGGCCACTCTCTTCAGCATGCACTGGGCCTGCCACAAGTGTGGCTTTGTGGTCTGCATGGACTGTTATAAGGCCAGAGAGCGCAAGAGCGCCAGAGGTAAGTAGCTCGTTAACAATGTGGGTGTGTGAGAGTGTGTGTGTGTGTGGATGTGTGAGAGTGTGTGTGTGTGTGTGTGTGTGTGTGTGGGCGTATACGTGTTCAGTGTTCTCATATCTTTGTTATTGTTCCAGATAAGGAATTGTACGCATGGTTCAGGTGCGTGAAGAACCAGCCTCATGACTTGAAGAATTTGATGCCGACACAGATAGTCCCTTCCGAAAGTAAGAATCACACAAGCATGCATACGCCTTCCCTAAACAACTCCACTGGCATGCCCATTGTTTATGTAGTCCTCCTGGCAGAGGCTAACGTCAGAACGGTGTCTTGTTCCTCCAGTCCTGGCCGAGCTGTTCGCCGCCATGCACCACACCAGGGAGAAGTGGGCCATCGGCTCAGCCTGCTCCTGCCCAGAGACACCAAACAGCCAGAACTCCAAACTGGCCCCCGCCAATGGGGTCTCCTCGGTAGGAGCGACGCGCATACACACACACACCACACACACACACACACACACACACACACACAGACACACACACACACACACAAACACACACACACAGAGAGGCAGAGATGGTGCCGGTGCTCTAAGCAAAAGTAGCAAGCCTGCGCTGACGGTTGGAAATAGATTTGTTCATTCAGTGTAAATGAAGTCACAGGGGCCAGTTGCAGTAAAAGCACAAATTATTGCACAGGGCTCTCCTTTCCAACCCCCCTCCCCCATCCTAACACACACACACACAAAGACACACACACACACACACACACACACACACACACACTGAGTAAGCTTGTTGGAGTGACGCTGCAGAGTGCTGAGTGGCTGCTGACGGTGCGTCCTGTGCTCTCCTCTCCCAGGTGCTGAACAGTGCCGCCGTGCTCAAGGCCAAGAGCAAGCAGCAGCAGCAGCAGCAGCAGCAGCAGCAGCAGCAGACGACTCCGACGGCCGGCAAGCAGGGCGCCGACAAGAAGCCCAACGGCTCCGCGCAGCAGCGCGCCGAGCCCAACGGAGTGTGCAGCAGCGGAGACAGCGACGCCGCCTCGGAGGGCAAGCACACGCCGCCCGAGTCCCAGTCGCCCCTCCACTTCCTGGCCGACCTGGCCGAGCAGAAGGCGCGCGAGGAGAAGAAAGGAGGTGAGGGCGTTTACCAGCTTGGACTCCTGCAGTGTAGACTCACGTGCTAACCAACACTGGGCCAACACTGCTAGTATAGACACGAGACACGAGGGGTCAGAGGAGACGCAGACACAAAGGCTGCGTCCTAATGTCCTTCTTAACTCCCTAAACCCTCAACCCACCAAGACTTATCTAGCCTGAATTAGAACACCCATGAAGC
>PYXC01000133.1:1452500-1572500 GCA_015244755.2 Tenualosa ilisha | reverse complement strand
AGTGAATACACAATTCCAGTTCCAACTCCTCCCTTTTCTGTATTTTAATCATTTAAATATGACTGCTGATACAATGAGAGTCTCTTCTAAGTTGGGCTATTAGAATCTGAACAGTGGCACAAAAAGCCTGTCAAGTTTGGTGTGAAACTCTGAAGCTGTACAATACTGCCACCTAGTTGTTTTCAAGAGAAATACATTAAACACATCTACAGAGCCATGTTGGTTCATCAACAGAGCATTACAACAGTTGAAGTGAATTTCAATAGAAATTAACACACTAAGGCCTTTTTTTAAATGAAGCTATAGTACTAGTACCCTAAACTGCTCCCGGTGAGCAGGTTGGCACCTTCCATGATGGCCTCTGCCACCGGTGTGTGAATGAGTGAATGCGAGGCATACATTGTAAAGCGCTTTGAGTGCTTATATAAATGCAGTCCATTTACTAGGGTATTTGAGTATACCCTCTAAATGGGCTGATGAACATAAACATGAACCTTTTCTTTGATTTGGAAATCTTCCAATGGAAAAATTAAGTCATAAATAAGCATAAATTAATATTTTGGTTCATTAGCAGACCTTGCCTTTGTGCTAGACTCCTGAATATTGTCAGGAAAAATATTTTGCTGAGCCAGAGAACAGGCAGTTTACCACAGCATATACAAACAATGGGCACCCTCCTACCAGGAAGAGGTGAATGATTGATTGATTGATTGATTGCATGAACCCCTGTAATAAATTCAGGCAGGCAAATTAGAAGCAATAGTCATCCACTGAGAAAACAAGTTATTGCAGATGTTAGGCATCATGGAAAAGTGGTAGCAAGCTAGTCCTTGAATACTGCAACCCATTCCTGACAAATCAGCCTGTGACTGGATTTAATAAATTTGCCATTAAAAAAAGCAAAGTCTGAGGTGGTTGAAAAGTTCACCTTGTTCACCTATGTTGGCCATAGAAGGTGCTCTTTCGGGGACGGAGCACAAGTTTGGTAATAAAAATAGAGATCCAAGGATACCCAGCTCACCTGTTTCTGAAGAGCTTGACTTTACTTTTTTCTTTAGAATTTCACTTATTTCAAACATTCTCAGATCAGAGTCCAACAGACCACAAATGCCCAGCCTTAGATACCACAGCCTCGCAGGACCAGGATAGTAAGAGACAATTCTAATGTTTGCAACAATAAGAAAATGTGTATTTCCTTCCCAGTGGTTAATACATAGGTGTTTTGGCGCAGGTGGTAGAGGTGCCGTATGGCAGGTTTGAGCCACTTTGAGGTGCTCAAGGTCATGAGGTCAAAGGTTATAATGTTCTAATATTCTCCCTCAATGTTTAATCTGTATCATACTCAATTTTCAGTGCTGTATCATCTGACCCAGCTCACCATTTAAAGGTGCACTATGCAGAATGTTAGGTTATTTCACCAGCCATGTTGTCACTTTCATGGCTCTGTGATGAATAAGGCTCTTGGCATAATTACTGCACTTGCAAGATGTCTATTTGAACAACAAAACTGAAAGAAATCCATGTATGAAATTGTGTTTATTACCTTGTCAGTCAACAGACGCTTACACACAGCACAATGAACACACGTCTTAGAACCTCTGACTGGAAAGGCTACCCCTAGAACCACACGGTTCCTAGGGGTGTCTTTTAGTTTTCCACCTGCTTAGCTCAGAAATATAAATTGATGTAATGGGCCGCATTACTACTTTGGTTTCTAAAGACTTTGACTAATTAGACATCATGTCATTGGCCCAGGAGGCACACAACAAAAATCTGCATTATTTTTCAATCTGCCCATAGGCTTCAGGCTCCTGTGCTTCCTCTTAAAGCTTGAACATAAACAAATTGTGGAAATGCCACATGTGTCCCAAATCAAGCTGAATAAGAGTCATTATCCTCTGAAAACTCATCAATGTACATTTCAATCACACGTTCATTAATGGATCATTTCAATGAAGTGATTACAATCGAATTTAGTAAAGTAAGGTGATGAGTTCAATTCCTGACAGTTTACCACAGCATACACAAACAATAGGCACCCTCCTACCAGGAAGAGGGGAATGATTGATTGATTGATTGCATGAACCCATGTAATAAACTCCATCAAAGATAACTAAACTGGGTTGTTAACTGTGCAAATATTTTTTTTACAGCAGCCAAAGACAATAAACATAACAGTGAACAGGATTATGTTTGGGTTAGAATACATTTCCTTCACTGGAACTACCTCCTTCTAGTCTTGCTTGTTGCATGCATTACACACTTTTAGTGACCTACACATGTGCCACGTTTTCAGAATTGGGTCACAATCAGTATCATTGTGCCAACTGAAGCCAGGTGAGCAACTCTCCATCCTAGAGACATTTCCTATACACCCATGCCAACTCATGACCAACTCTTCTTCCCTGAGGCCTTGTGACTGACCCCCCTCACAATGGCACTGTCAAAATGGACCCTTATTGTCACCCCCATGATCCATCTCACTCCTTGACTGTAACACTCTGCGTGGCTGCTACTACACAGTCCAGCCATAATTCTTCTAACCACCTATGGATTGACTACCATGTAATGTTATGGGACAATATTTTGGAGCTATTATGGTGCTTAGCTAAAACCATGGACAACTTGCAGTCTATCATGGTTAATACTGATTGTACTTCTCCTGCATGAACCCTGGTAGTTGGGCAACTCGAGTTTGCAAATCAGGATGGGTTTTGCCAGGCTATCAGTTTCCCCCGGCATACACATACTATGGACATCTTTTAAACAGGAGGAGGGGAATTATTAATTGTGTTCTTTCATTGCATTAACAGCATACAAAGTCAAAAGTTAAAGTGTACTTAATTGTCAATTCACTATGTAACAAGCATTACAAAGAGGATTGAAACTGCGTTTCACCATATACCAAATGTGCAATTTAACTAAAACACACACACACGCACACGCACACGCACACACACACACACACACACACACACACACACACACACAAACACTCAACAACAAATACATTGAATAATACAGACATCAATAATAAATAGACATAAAACAAACAGGTAAACACATAGACTTCCAACAAGAAGGAAGTACTGAGGTAGATCTTCTTGGCAGCTGGTGAGGTGAGGTGAAGTGAAATCTGTAATCTGAAATCTGAAATCTGTAATGAAAGTGCAGTGAAATGTGCAATATGTAAAGTTGCAGTAAGGTGGAGGTGTAGTATGTAAGGTGCACAATCTAAAGTGCAAGAGTGCTGAGGGCAGCATGGATATCAGTGCGTATAGGGTTTGTTTTTGATGTCAGTAACATGGAGTGTTCATTGAATTTTCTTTAGTGTGTTGATAAGCCTGATGGCTTGTGGAAAGAAGCTTTTTCCCAGTCTTCAAATATGAATTTACTCAGGATTGACAAAAATGTAAGAAAAGATGACCTGACTGAGTTATTAAGTGTGCCAGTCATTTTTTACAGCCGTCAAAGACACTGAACATAACAGTGAGCAAGATTAGGTTTGGGTTAGAGTTCAATTCCCTCACTGGAACTTCCTTCTTCTTATCTTGTTTATGCTTTTTACACTCTTTATCCCAGCGACTTACACACGTGCCACATGTTTTCAGAATTGGATCGGAATCATGTTCAGTATCATCATGCCATCTGAAGCTAGGTGAGCACATGGCCACCATGATTTAAGATTTATAACATCCTTTCAGTCTTGAATCAATCTTTATATATGCCCAGCTTAACACAAAGCAATTCTTTTACCTTACAATAATGGCCTCAAACTCTTTCTGATGCCAGACTTACAATAGAGATTTTGAAGCCACTGACATTGGCAGTGCCCACCCAGAAAGTTTGATATTAACACCATATAACTTCATTAAATGAATTTGAATTACATTTTTTCTCATACGAGGACAATTATCCTCTGGGTTTATGTAAATACCTCTACACTCCTATGTCAATTAAACAGTTTCTGATTGTATGTGGTTATATTGTAGCAAAATCAAAAAGGTCAAGCAGAGCGAAAAGTATTGAACACTCAGTACTAACACAGGGTGTTTTTTCTAGATGAGTTTGTTTTTATTCTGTAGTGTGCTCAGTTTCCATATCTGATCTCTGATACCCTCTGACCACTCCTCTTAGGCTTATAAGGCAGCATTTGCACTGTTACCAGCTACACTTCCAAGCCAGCTAGAGTGGAATCACAGTTAACAAGATCATAGAAAGGGTAAGTGTGGTTTACATTTTAGAAATATTTAAATGCGGAAGACAACTGTTAAAATAATGTGTTTATTTGGTATTTATTTGATAAAAAGTGTTGCACACACTTGATGTATGGGTGTTTTGAAGAGATTGCAATTTACTTTCAGGTAACTTTTGAAGGATGCAGACATTTATTATTGTGAGCATGCTTTTCACAGCCTGTTGTGCTGTTCCTCAAGGTAAACTGGCATATGCAGAAAAAGTCACTTGTTTTACCAAATGTTTCAATATCTAATAATCAATATGACAATTTCCTGATCACTGTTCACCAAACAGATCTATCAGGTAAAATGTTCACGTTTCCTGCGGAGTCCAGTGTTGCTCGTGTCACACTCCAGCCATCAGGAAATAACTTTGCCTCTGTGACAGTCTGCCTCAGGTTGGTCTTGGCACTCTATATTCAATACTCCATTTGTTTCTTTTCAAGCCTCATGAAAAATACAATCCAACAGTGGCACTGTTTTTCTTTTACAGGTTCCTTACCGACCTTACACGATCATACTCTCTCTTTTCGGCAGCATCTGCTGCCAGTGACAATGACTTCCTAATCTTTAAAACAGCCACCAAAGGTCATTTCCAACTGTTCAGACGTAACATAGTTTCTCTATTCACCAGTCTACCAGATGAGCCAAACACCTGGTACTCCATCTGCAGCACCTGGGATTCCAACTCTGGATTGACTCAGATGTGGATGAATGGTAATCTAAGTACCAGGAAGGCTGGGTCCAAGGGGAAACTGGATAGACATCTCAGCATAGTACTGGGACAAGAGCAGGACTCAGTGGATGGAGGGTTTGATGCTAGTCAGTCATTTGTAGGGATGATTACTGATGTCCATATGTGGGACTATGTCCTTTCTGCTTGTGAGATCCAGCGGTTTGCTAGCGACCGCAACTTCACCCCTGGTAATGTTCTCAACTGGAGAGATCTTGATTTCACCATCATTGGAGATGTTCTAGTTGAGGACAGTCAGAGCTGGAATGGAAATGGCTGCGTTTGTAGTCACTGAAAAATCTGCACGCTGGTAACTACAAGCTTAATATACAATATTGCTCTAGAAAATGTTCTCTCCGTTAAAAATAGATTTTGTGTCCGTCTGATTTGTTACACAATTCGACTTTTTTAAAAAATGTACCTGAATAAAAGAATAAATCTGTCAAATACATGTGGCATTTGCAACTATTGGAACATCTTGACATCATGCTTACAGTTTCTCACAATTGCTAAAACACATTTTTTGTTTTCACAAAACACATTTTTCAAACCACATTCTCAAAACCCTTGAATCTTGTGACAAAACTGAATAATCACTTTAAAAAACAAACAATTTTAGCTGTGCTCAAAACCAGCTAATAGTCTCAGATCAGATCTCACAGCAGGCAAAATGAAAATCCCGCAGAGCAGTGATTAAACAATACATCAAACAATGGAAGAAAACAATGTTCAGGGATATAGCTTCTGGAGGAATTAGAACGCGGGCTGCAAAATGCATTTACAGTACTTTATTTCAATGAATAAACATTTAGGCTGCAGGCAAAATAGGATTCAGTGTGCACCCTATAAGGCAACTGCCTCATGGTGCTTTACAGCAAGGAGCACCCAAGAGCAACAGGGGCAATGAAAAACTCCCTTATGCTTAGTTAGTCTAGGAAGAAACCTTGGGCAGAGCCACGAGTCAAGGGGCTAACTCAACTGCCAGGGGTGATGCAGGAAAAGTACAATTAATAGTAACCATGATAGACTACAAGTTGTCCAATGTATTAGCTAAGCATCACAATAGTTCACGAAATATTGTCCCATAACAGTACATGGTAGTCAATCCATGGGTGGTTATCAAGAATTATGGCTGGACAGTGTAGTAGCATTCACTGCAATACATCACTATAAATACATTTTGCATGACCAAAAAAGGAGTCAGTATTCAGCATCTATGTATCATAAAAATAAATAGGGAAAATCTACAATCAAAAATAGAAATAAAGTATAGAATAAAGAATAGGAAAAAAGCATCACTCTTCCCCTGCCCCTGGTTTCTGTCCATTGCTGATATGAAACTCAGAGCAGCCTGTTTCAACTCTGAACTGATATTTATTGGTTGTCACATCGTTAGACACAAGTGTTATCGATTTTCAGTTGTAGTGTTTAAATGGTGACATCTGTGCTTTATTGTGTTCACCTTTATGAATTAATTGCACAATAACACTTCAAAGTGATGTCTGGAAAATATTTGACTGAAAGTTCCTCTTAGGTATATATATACACATGTCCTACATTTACCAAATCAAACTGGATAACATTCAGGGTCTCCTCTGACAACTGAGAGTTCATTCTATTTGTGTACTTATTGCCTTCCAGTGCTACTTCTGTTTTGTGTGATATTACCGCTAAGAAAGTAATTTAGTAAAATAAGGTGAGGAGGTAAAATGTCAGTACACAGCCAGTTCACCTCATCATGCATGAACATTGGGTACCCTCCAATCAATCAATGGTTGATTGACTGATTGATTCTGAAAATCTGTTCTTTGATGACCACTCCTTTTAAATTGTAGGCTTATAAGGCAGCACTTGCTGTGGTGTTGAGAAAATGCTACTAGCATTTAGGTCCAAGCCAGAGTAACAGTAAACTAGGTCATAGAGAGGGTAAGTGTTGCAGAAATGCAGTAGACACTTATTTTGAATAAGGTAAAAGGTGCTTACAGGATAAAAATATTGTAAACATTACATTTTAAAACCAGATCTGTCAGGTAAAATGTTCACGTTTCCTGTGGAGTTAAATATTGCGCATGTCAAACTCGAGCCATCAGGAAGCGACTTCACCTCTGTGACCGTGTGCCTCAGGTTGGTGTTGGCACTTGATCTGCATTAATTGGATATGTAACTGGATATGTGGTATTCATATTGTCTCCTGTTTTATTTATTTATTTATTTTTCAGGTTCCTTACTGACCTTACTCAAGCCTACTCTCTCTTTTTCACAGCATCGAGAGCCAGTTACAATGACTTACTAATCTTCAAACTGGCCAACAAAAGTGACTTCCTAGTGCACACGCGTAGTAGAGTCTCAATTTCCCTACCTACCAGATGAGTCAAACACCTGGTACTCCATGTGCAGCAGGACCTGGGATTCCAGCTCTGGATTGGCTTGTACCAGAAAGGTCGGACACAAGGGGATACTGGATGGAGAGCTAAGCATAGTACTGGGACAAGAGCAGGACTCAGTGGATGGAGGGTTTGATGCTGGTCAGTCATTTGTTGGGATGATCACTGATGTCCATATGTGGGACTATGTCCTTTCTGCTTGTGAGATCCAGCGGTTTGCTAGCGACCTCAACTTCACCCCTGGTGATGTGATCAACTGGAGAGCACATGATTTCACCATCATTGGAGATGTTGTAGCTGAAGACAAGCAGTCAAAAGCCTGCAGGGTAGTCAGTAGAAAACTCTGTGTGCTGGTAACTATACAAGCCAAATATGCAATAATGCTCCAGAAAATGTTTTCTGCATTAAATGTCATGAGCATATTTAGTGTACGTCTAATCTGTTACACAATTGTACCCTGTGTGTGTGTGTGTCTGTGTGTGTGTGTGTATATGCCAGCCATATGTGTATGTGCGCAAGTTTCCACTACAGAAAGGTATCAGCCAGGTATCGAGGACATGTTCAGGACCATCCACCCGCACCCTTTTATCTGGTGTCTCTACTGCTACAGATCCTAGAATAAGAGTGTGGTGCCACTCTAAAAGCACCCAACACAGATAGACTGAGGAACTTCTAACTGCCTTCTGACATCCACCAGCAATTTCCAGTCCCATGCTCTGCTCCATCTTCCATGGCTTCTTTTGATGGCCACTTCTTTGGTCCTCTCAGACAAAAGAATACTGTGGAAAAGTTGTTTTGATATCTATGCAGTCTTGTTCTGTGAACACGACTGTGTTTGATATCCATGCAGTCTTGTTCTATGAACACGACTGTGATGACTTGGTGACTTATTTTGTTTGGTTGTGATTTTCAAGACTCTAGGTACTTACATTTGCCATTCTATATTGCAGTGGTACCCAAGTTTTTAATGGTAGTGTACCCCTGCAACACTCTGTCTTACCTAGTACCACCTGCATTGCTATAACAATTAATATTTTTACATAAACAAAATGCTTCACAAAATGTGGACACATATGGTACAAAACAATGTAGTGGCAATTGGGTTGTATTGGGGATAGTTTAAGTTTAAGATCTTCTTCCATGTTATTTCCATGTTATCTTTTTGCAGGTAAGAGCTGAGAACCCATTCACAGATTTATTTTGCATACCTCCTGAAATTGTTCCACAACAGCCACTGCTATAATGCAAAGGAGATTGGGTGTTATGTCCTGTAGGTGTCAGCTGCAACAGACAGAGGGCAGCATTGGTTTAAACAGATTCTGTATGTCCTGAAGACTGGCGCTATTACAGTCGACTTTGGTGCATTTCACAGATCAGAATTGAAATTCTCACAACTAGTAATTCAACCTCCACATCATCTAGGTCAGGGGTGTCAAACACACAACCCAATTCAGAAAGCTTGAGAAGAACAGTTTGTGGCTTGAAAACTATGGAAGCATATATGTAGCGTAATTTGGGAATGCAATATAATATTCTAAAAGGCATTACATTAATTCATTATGCAATTTAATAATGTCATTTGCAATACAAATTGTATTTTACTTGGCAAAGTGACAATGAAATCTTTAATCTAATTTGAATTATTTTGAAAAATTTGAATAAACATGTATTGAATTGCATTCCATTTTGCCATGGTACTTCAGTTTCAAAATTCAAATTGCAAATTTTTTTGCAACTTAATATTCAATATTCACATCAGTCATGCATTTTGCAGACACTTTTATCACTTTTAGAATTTAATTATTAATTCTTTTTGCAATTTGATATTTGAAGTTCAATGCTGGATTGCATTACGAAAACATGTTTGGCAAAATTGACAATGCCACCCTGAAAACATTTTGGATTACTTTGGGTAAAACATTTTGCCAGTTTTCAAGCATCTTTATTCAAATGGAAAAGAAAAAGCACAGAGCACTTTGCCACACTCTTTGAGTCACAAAATTCAAGTGGCAATTTAATATGCAATCTGTCAGTCACTGATCAAGGCGGAATATATTTCCAATGGCGGGACTACATCACTTCCTTGTTTATAGGCACGCTCCTCCAGTTAGAAACAGGTTAGCAATGGAGAGGGCTGTCGCTACTCTCCAAGACCTTGCGAACTGGAGCCAGGGCACCATCGTGCAGTAGAGATGAGAGAGGGAGAGAGGGGTGTTGGAGCCCTACTTCCAGACTCATTAGCCTACCACATAGCCTACTATTGTACTTGCGTGGCAGGCAGGCCCAAACCGTATCCGCTACTGCATTTTGTGACAAAGAGATGCATGTGCACCCTTTCCCTACACACACACATACATACACACACACACCCTAAGTGATGTGTGGAGCTTTTGTGGACTTTAGATCCGCGATCTCCCTAAATTTAGGGTCATGGAAGGGGTAGTCAACTCCAAGGCCTCCCCGCCGACTTAGCACCAGTGCCTGGCCTGAGACATTACATGCATGTGAGTGGCATCGCATAGCCAGATGCTATTTGCACCTGTGTATATATAACCAACAATGCTGTTTGCACCGGGTGGGCATAGTAAATGTGGCTATTTGCACCAAGGTGTATATAGCATGGAATAGCAGAGACAAGCACCTGGGTGTCTGTAGCAAACAATGCTATTTACAGCCCAGCATACTTATGTTTATGAAAACAGCATCAGAGTTTTGATCTGGCATCACAGCAGGCATCACAGCGATATAATGCGGATGTAGCCTAATGCAGCGATTAGGACCATTTGGCCATCCCTCACACCAGATTGAGACAGACCTTCCATGTTGGTGCCCTCTGTGGCGCAAGCTACCCCTACATGTGTTACTGCTCTTCTTTGGGCCTGTGCACAACACATCTAAAAACACATATGGTACATAGGGCTCAAGGAGACGTATCTAATGAGCCGTCAACCACCCTTGTGTAGTATGTGCCACATGCTGAGAAACAAAAAGTTGTCAAACTGGCTGTTTTTCAGGAAGCAAATTACCGCTGACGATTTTAAGGACATGGAGCTAATGTAACTTGGTGGGCATGTAGCCCTATAGGCTCATAGCATGTAAGCTATTTTGGTCTACAGGGATATCTTCATCCCTTGTGCTTTTAATTAGCCCTATGTGTCAGAGTCCTCGAAACCATCAACGTAGATATTCTTTCAGAATATTCTAAAGATATTCTTTAGAGATCACTGGTTGTGTGTGTGTGTGTGTGGGGAGGGGGGTGTTAATCTCCCTTTATGTAAAGCAGACACACTCTGTTTCATTCAAGTCTACAGAATTTCATGTTAAAGTCTTATTTTTCTGTGTAATGGATGTGATTTTGCATAAGGTGTCTTGGTCTCTAACACCCCCTGGCCATTTTGACTTGACCTGGCCATTATCTGACTCTGCACTGTGGAGAAATTTGGCTTTAAATCAGGTATGCGGCAAACTTTTCCTGCTGTCTGCTAATTCTTCTTCTACTATGTTTTTTCAAAGGAGTAAGAGTAGCTTTAATGTGAAACAAGACTGCCAACCAGCCAGCCAACTTGCCTCACTTGCTACATCTTTTGTGCATCCACCCACACACCGATTGTTCCGATAAGAAAGAGGTTTCTTAAAACTAACACTAAGGAAATATTAACTTATCTTCAAGTCAAAAGGCTAAACCTCCTATTCATGTAATCATCTAGAAACATAGTACAGATGACAATACCTGTTTTGATGTGTTTGAGCTATAACTCTGAAAAAATCAACTTGCAAATGGCAAATCAACTTGCCATCCAAATATTGCCCTTGGGAATCTAAAGCAGTTGTTTTTATTGGCATGAACTAGAACACATAGTTCTCCCAGCATACCCTATCTATCCTTCCTACCTGGAAGAGAGGGATTATTGACTGACTGCATTAATGGTATATTATATTATTTGTGTGCTCCAAACTAATAATTTATTCTTTCATTTTATATTTAGTTCTTCAATGCATTGGAGTTTCCTACTTGCATAAACAAGAACATGTTTCCACTTTCAGCTATTATGTTTGCAGCAAGCAAGGCACTTGCAATGGACTCAACATTGTGGGGACCAAATGAGTAGGCTGAAATTAGGTATGTGATCTACAATACAGATTAGATACAAATTGTGATGATATCTGGCCGGAAAGTTTCTGGGCAATGTTCAAGAGTATGATTGGTTGATCATCAAATCAAATAACATTTCATAATTACCCCTCAAGGCATTTGATTCCTGGTTTGCATTCCAATTCTGGGATCCTGTCAGGTTCAAGTCAACAGCCAAAATGTAAAAGCCTGTAAAGCCTGTGTAGTTGTATGGTAGTGCGTAAAATTGATCTGACTAAATGTATTAAAAAATATAACAATAACAGTAATGTCTGAAATTTGCTTTGAAGGAAACCTCTTATACTGACCTAGAATTGCCCTTAGATGTGCTGTCATAAAATAGCAGTGTTCAGCATAACACTGATTTAAACTGATTTTGGTTTGCTATTTTGTTGAGGCTAAAACACATTCATGTTTTCATGGTGAAAAAGCAGAGGAATTGGTACAACAAAAACAACAACAGAGACTCTGCCCTCTCAGCTTTCCTGAATTTGCTGTGGTTATGCAAACTGGAAAATTTATGCAAACTCCACACCAGCCCCTTCCCCACAACATTCTTTTCTTTTTTATTTGCATATGTACCAATACATTCTCTTAGAAAATGAAGACAGACCTGTTCTCTGACCACACCTCATTTGGATATGGTTGTGAATAGACACTGGTCTTTATGTCTCTATGTGCCACCAGAAACTGAATATGAATTATTATGACCGCCGCTAGCGAAGCTAGCGAAAGCGGTCATATTGGTGTTGCTGCACGTTTTTCCCTTTTTTTTTTTTTTTCTTTTTTTTTTTTTCACCGATTTTCCGTCAACGATTCCCGGGACACTGAAACTCAGGGGGAGATGAATGTTTGTAGGCATGTAGCCCTAGAAGTTTGTGAGCGAATATGAGCTTTTGGCCCCCAAGGGCCCCCCCCCCACTGTGCCAGTGTCCGTCAAAGAGGGGGAGACCGGCAAAAGTTTTCGCTGAATAACTCGATGAACCTTTCACCCAACAACACGAAATTTTTGTAATATGTCGGTGTTACAGAGACGTATCGACCCAGCCCATAAACACTCACTTGAAGCATAGCGCCACCTACTGATATGGGTAAATGCAAAAATTGGGATTTTGAGTTGGCAATATCTTGGACCGAGAAGCTGGGAACTGCGCAAAATATGTCATGCACGATCACCCTAAAGACTTCTAAAACCACAGCACAAGCCATGAAATTTGGACCATAGGGGGCGCTGTAATTGCAGAAATTGTCATTTTGCCTATTATCTAGAGAATGCTAATGTTTACAGCAATTTTCTTTTTATTGTGAAAACTACTGACCCTCACGCATTGAAAACACTGGTTGACGCCCACTTCCAACGAAAACGGTTTACGTGAAATTTTAACATTGCCAAAACGAATCTGAACGAACTCGTCATAGGCCGTTAATGTGAATCTCACCAAATTTGGTATACGTCATCTACAGACAATGCTGACAAAAAGTTATCAAAGGATTTATCTTGAGATAAATTGTTTCGAAGTTACACGTCAATGAACATTGAACACATAGCTTAAAATTTTTTAAAAGTACATATCTTGGCTTTTAATTGCTCAAATTTGGTCAAACTTGGCATGCCATCTCTAAACTGCTTTTTTGTCATGTGTACTAAATTTTGTGACATTTCGTCATAGGGGGCGCTGTTTATCGCCGAAGCTAGGTGTCAAAAAACAGTTTTTGTTAAATAACTCGTTAACATTTTTGCCCAAGATAACGATTTTGTGTTAGTATGTTGGTGTTACAGAGACTTATCGACCCAGCCCATAAACGCTCACGTGAAGCATAGCGCCACCTAGTGATTAGGGTAAATGCAAAAATTGGGATTTTGAGTTGCCAATATCTTGGGCCGAGAAGGTGGGAACTGCACGAAATATGTCATGCACGATCACCATAAAGACCTCTGAAACCACAGCACATGCCATAAAATTTGGTCCATAGGGGGCGCTGTAATTGTAGAAAATGTAATTTTGCCTATTATCTAGAGAATGCTAATGTTTACAACATTTTTTTTTTTATCGTGAAATCTATTGAACCTCACGCATGGAAAACACTGGTCGACGCCCACTTCCAACGAAAACAATTTACATGAAATTTGAACATTGCGAAAACGAATCTGAACGAACTCGTCATAGGCCGTTAATGTGAATCTCACCAAATTTGGTATACGTCATCTACAGACAATGCTGACAAAAAGTTATCAAAGGATTTATCTTGAGATAAATTGTTTCAAAGTTACACGTCAATGAACATTTAACACGTAGCTTAAAATTCTTTAAAAGTACATATCTTGGCTTTTAATTGCTCAAATTTGGTCAAACTTGGCATGCCATCTCTAAACAGCTTTTTTGTCATGTGTACTAAATTTTGTGACATTTCGTCATAGGGGGTGCTGTTTATCGCCGAAGCTAGGTGTCAAAAAACAGTTTTTGTTCAATAACTCGTTAACATTTTTGCCCATGATAACGATTTTGTGTTAGTATGTTGGTGTTACAGAGACGTATCGACCCAGCCCATAAACGCTCACGTGAAGCATAGCGCCACCTAATGATAAGGGTAAATGCAAAAATTGGGATTTTGAGTTGCCAATATCTTGGACCGAGAAGGTGGGAACTGCACGAAATATGTCATGTACAATCACCACAAAGACCTCTGAAACCACAGCACATGCCATAAAATTTGGTCCATAGGGGGCACTGTAATTGTAGAAAATGTCATTTTGCCTATTATCTAGAGAATGCTAATGTTTACAACATTTTTTTTTTATCGTGAAATCTATTGAACCTCACGCATGGAAAACACTGGTCGACGCCCACTTCCAACGAAAACAATTTACATGAAATTTGAACATTGCGAAAATGAATCTGAACGAACCCGTCATAGGCCGTTAATGAGAATCTCACCAAATTTGGTATACGTCATCTGCAGACAATGCTAACAAAAAGTTATCAAAGGATTTATCTTGAGATAAATTGTTTCGAAGTTACACGTCAATGAACATTGAAGACGTAGCTTAAAAATTTTCAAAAGTACATATCTTGGCTTTTAATTGCTCAAATTTGGTCAAAGTTGACATGCCATCTCTAAACAGCTTTCTTGTCATGTGTACTAAATTTTGTGACATTTCGTCATAGGGGGCGCTGTTTATCGCCATATATAGGTGTCAAAAGACCTATATATAGCCTACATGTGTTAATTTGAACTCTTGCCACTTGGTGTTTGTGTAGAGATGGTAGTCATAAGATTGTCTTGTATGGAGTATTATATAAATATATATATATATATATATATATATATTTATATAATACTCCATACAAGACAATCTTATGACTACCATCTCTACACAAACACCAAGTGGCAAGAGTTCAAATTAACACATGTAGGCTACATACATACTATGACAACACCTACCCTTTCATAAATCACTCCCACCTGTTCTACCACACACTTGTCATGCCAACAGTTCTCACATTTCAATACATTGCAGCGGTCATACCATGTATCGCTATGCGGTACATCTAGTTTATATTTGCATTTGTATGGCTAAACTTGAATAACTGCATTGACTGCAAAACTGCTAAAAACCTAATAAAGAGCAGCACTGGATGTCCCAAACAGCCAGGGTTCGACCTGTCATTTCGTCTCTACGGGGGTCTCTCAAAAAAAGATGTGCAAGTAGCCTAAATATAAATAAAAAGCCTTGGTGCTGTGCACTCTCCTGTAGAGAGAGGCTACAGGTAGAGGGACATTCTAAAATGCTTAACGTGAAAAAACTTAACGTAGCTTAAAGTCCCAAAATGGAGACCAATCATCGGCAATTTCTTATGGACATCACTAGTCATGCCTACTTTCATCTCTCCAAATATCAAAACCGAAGCCAATATTACAGGAGTTCCGTGTACAAAATGCATTCCGTGCACAAATTGCATTTCGTGAATTACAAAATGAATTGTGTGATTTAACACACACAAAATAATACACTGTCTTCATCATTTCGTGGACACAATGACAATTGATGTGTGCATTCCGTGGACAAAGACATCATGGTGTTTCACAATTTTGTAATCATTTTGTCCATTTCGTGCACGACATAAGCCCTGTGACACTTGGCACCTCAGACCTAATGGGCGCTATGGAGAGGAAAACGCACGGCACAACTTTCAAACATGCACGTGACTTGGCTATATACATATGCATATATACATATGGATCTTAGTTTGTTGTCATTTAAAATATCAATTAGCATTAATTAAAAAGCTTTTTCTTGTGATAAAACCGAGCATATTCAGCGCTGGTGGCCTTCTTTTCAGAGGCATGGTGGACAGGCTATTTGCTTTTTAAACACGTTCAACGCCAAAACGAGGTGAGGTCTCTTAGGATTAAGTTTAGTGAGCTGCTGCCCAAATGGATTGTTTGCATTTGGCTGGCGTGATGAAATGCAGTTGCACTGCGCTTCATTTATGTGGTATTCCTTGTTACATTTTAAAACAATTTGACTTCTTACATACGATAAGGCCGCACAGAGGTGTGTTGCACGAGGATGGGAAAAAGCTTTGAGAGACCCCACAGGTTTTTGATTTTGCTGCTTTCATGGAAGTTTAAAGTAATTTGATGTGAAAGGTCAGACAAAATGAATAGAGGTTCATGCGAATTCTACTGCTAGGTGATCAACAATTGTCTTTCCCCAGGGTGTAGGAATACACGTGGAAGTTGAAGCTGGTTATGAGCTGGTTCGATGGTTCGAAAGGGCCCTGGAGCCATTAGCATTTCACTGGCTAGCTTTCATTGTAGCGTCAAATATATGAAGCACCTTGTACCTTCATTTTGGCCTTCTTGTACACTGGGGAGAAAACGCAGCTCTTTATGTCAGGCTCCATTATCTCCTGTGTCGTGTTATTGCCTTGTAAAAACCTTTAGGGGGGCCAAGCTAAGACCTTGTCCACACGTAGCCGGGTATCTGATAAAACGAATATATTTTCCTATGATTTGGCCTGTCATCCACACATAACCGCAGGATTATCTCCTTTAAAACGGAGCATTTGAAAAACTCCGACCAAAGTGAAGATTTGGAAAAACGTTTGGAAAAGCGTTTCAGTGTGGATATCAATAACCGGAGTTTTACGTTTTAAACGTCACTAACTGCGACAATTGATGCGTAAATGTCACATATACGCCCTTGTTTGTCAGACAATTGACAGCATGGATCAACTGAGAAGCCTGTTACCGCGAAATTCTGCGGTTTTGTGTGGATGTGAATATATTTAAAACAGTCGTGTGTGGACCCAAGAGTTTTTAGAAAACGGAGGACAGCAAATGTGCGTTTGTAAAAATACCCGCCTACGTGTGTACATGGCCTAAGAGTGACGACACAAATTTAGCAAAGGCTAGTGACTTTCTGTCTCACAGGAGGGAATTTACCGTACCATTTTCATAGTGTTCCGTCAGACTTCGGGACTGCAGTATGACTTAAAGTAATTTAAGCACAATACTGAGGAGCACTTAAGGACGGTCAAATTTTACAGACAGTAGATTTTCATCTGTATCATATCTGTCAGAATTTCTGTTGTTACCCAAGTTACCATTTTTGGATTCGTCACAGCAACACGACCACGCCGGATAGGAGTATGCGCAGTGGACACTAGACCTAACTGAAAACGGAAATTCGGCGTTAAACATTTCTCACTGAAATAGATGTGATCCCCCTGTCCCTTCTTTTTCTTTTTGGTTATTTCCGAAAATGCCTACTACATACTACTTGTATACTGTTCTCTGCAGAAAGCAGTGTATATGCAGTACATGAAAGTGCAGGAGTAGTGTATGGAGCTCAATAAATTTGAGCCATTCAGGTAGAGCACCAGCTGCCTTTCATTGATAAGGAACTGGTCATGTGGTTAGTAGGCCTCCTCTGCTACTTGTATACCATGCTGCATACCATACTGGGGAGTGTATGGGGCTCAATAAAGTTTGAGCCAGTGTGGAGATTATTATCATAAAAAAGGAGGTTTGTTTTAGTATATACAATATTAACTCAAGAGTGTAATGCTTATACTAACATGAAAGAAGGGTGGTTTGTAACATGTTAATGGTAACCCAGAAGGCCGAAGCAGTTCAGGCAGAGAGAGAGTAGGGACTTGGGTAATTCAAGCAGAGGACAAGGATAGCAAGAGGCCTTGAAGAGATACAATTTAATACAGGGAGATGCTTCGGATCCGGGGATAGCAAGAAGCCTTGAACAGTTCAAGAGATACAATTTAATACAGGGAGATGCTTTGGATCCGGGGATAGCAAGAGGCCTTGAACAGTTCAAGAGATACAATTTAATACAGGGAGATGCTTCGGATCCGGGGATAGCAAGAGGCCTTGAACAGTTACAATTTAATACAGGGAGATGCTTCGGATCCGGAGTTAGCAAGAGGCCTTGAACAGTTCAAGAGATACAATGGTAAAGATAAGAGTCCAGGTGGCCAAAGTGGAATAAAAGATAGATGTTTTGGAAGGAACATTCAGAGCCTGATCAACTCTCAAGGTAAACGGTATCCTCTCTGCAGCGGATCTCCTTCACACTACTAAGCACTTATACTGTGAGGCAATTGTCTCTTGTATACTTTGCTGGTATTGTGGATAAAGTCTTTATCAACAGCTTTACTCCAACAGTGAGTTTTTTGGTTTAGACCAAGTTTATTGGGTGGGTTAGGACTTGATTGTTGGGGTTTGCAGACATTGAGGTGGTTTTCCACAACACCAGTTAGGTATTTGTGGGTGGCTAGGCTGTAGTGTGTGTTCCACTGTGTACTGGGGCACATGTAGTATGTTGTACAGCAGTATGCCATTTTGGAAACAGCAACTGTCTATGATCTTTCCGAGCTTTCAACTTAACTTCCACATCCGGGTGTATTTCTACACTCTTGGTTTCTTGGCGGGTACTGTCAGGTTCTGTGCTCAAAAATGTAGGTGCTGATTTGCCGAAGAGGAATCTTTATCTGTGCTCAATTGCTTGTTCTTCATCCTTAAAGAGACCCTATGCAGCATCTTCATAGTCAAAAAAAGTTTAGAAACATTGTTTTGGTTTATTGACCTGTTTTGGCAAAAAAAAGAGTCTCATCTGACTGTCTCATATACTGCCCCATTACTGAAAAACAGTATAATTTGTAACTCTTGTGGAGTGAGTTGCCAAAAGCGGCAGTTGAATCCTACAAGCGCCAGTAAGTGGCGACAAAGCAAAATGGTATGCAGAGCCGCACATGTACGATACATTACTGAATGTAGACCTAATATGTAATGTCGAAGTTATGAAAGATGGGAAGAAGACATGGAGAATTATTACTCATGTCTTGCTGTGTGCTTACTTACTACTTACTTATTACTTACTACTACTAGTTTATATGATATCTCGTAGGATGCGTGAGAAACGGCAGACAGAGCAATAAGTTCCAGGGTGAACATGGACATGACTGGCAAGAGCTCTGAGATCGCGAAGCATGCAAAAGTGACGCTGACCTGGCTTTGCTGTGATTGTAAACTACATTGTGCCTGTCTTGGCAGAACAATTTGTGACCCAGTTTATGTCCAAAATTCACGCCACCAGTGTAAGTAGCTGGCTTTTTTCAGTAAAGGTAGGCTAACTATCTGCAGCTGTGTAAGTGCAGAAATGTTTGCATGCAGCCTTGTATTTGAGTGCTCCTTATTTATCTCACTTGGCAGTGTATTTTCTTGCCCGGTTTATACTCGAGTGCCTACTACCTGCCAAAAAATGTAGAACTATAGCAAATATCATATAGTTAACCGTTTTAAGAACAGCTAACATCATGTCAATTGAATAACACTGGGGTATGTGTATGGCAGCATGGTTGTCGGCATGTATGTATATGTGTACATGTATGGCATGTGGCACAGCGATGGAAAGGAGGGGGGAGGTGGGTTTACGACAGTATTGGGATCTTGTCGCGTTTTTTTTATCTCAGTGGAGCTCCCTCTACAGCTTTTGGCTGAGCTAATGCAACAACAACATGAAAAAAGAAAAAAACAAAATTGCAGAGCACTTCTTTAAATGTTTGTCACAATAAAATGAAATTGAATGTAAATTGATTTTTTTTTTTTTACAGTTTTTCACAATTGCTAAAACACAATTTTTGAAACTACTTTTTTTGAATCTACCTTTTTCTCAAAACTGTGAACACAAAACCTATTTTTCAAACCACATTCTCAAAACCCTTGAATCTTGTTACAGAACTGAACAGTCACCTCAAAACAATTTTAACTGTGCTTAAAACCAGCTTTTGGTCCCAGATCAGATCTCAGGCAAAATGAAAATCCTGCAGAGCAGCGATTAAACAATACATCAAACAATGGAAGACACAATGTTCAAGGAAATAACTTCTGGAGGAATAAGGCCATGGGCTGCAAAATGCATTTACAGTACTTTATTTCAATGAATAGCCTAAACATTTAGGCTGCAGGCCAAATAGGGTCAGAGTGCACCCCATAAGGCAAAAATGCATCACTTCTTCCTATAGCACCTATGTTAAAGTTTTTTTGAATCAAGAATAAACCAAGAGCATATACACAGGTTAGTGTAATTACTGAAAAAGATTCAAGATGCTTTCAGAATAGGCATGTTTAAAGTCATTTTAAGTCCATATACAGTCAGTGAGTACTGTAGTGTGCTAGATTGAAGTTAGACGCCATTATGATGAGTGTTTTACTCCTTTTTTCAGGGAATAAGACAATAAACATGAATACAGTATGTGCAAATAATAAAGTTTGTGTATACAGTGGAGTTTCCTCCTTAGATACACAAGATGCATATTTTTTTTGAAATTTTGTAACACCACTTTTGTTAAACTGTAAATACAACACACTACACAGCTCACTCTTTGTAAAACTGTAAACACATCTCACTGCATAACACTCAATTTGCAATTTTATACAACTCTTGTAAGAAAAAACACGCACTTGTATACTCACACTATTCTGAGTATGCCTATGCCAGAACACTTTTTGATAATTACTTCACTTAACATTCAGACCTTTAGCACTGCAAAAAACGCCAGTAAGGATTTGTCTGGGTGATGATTTTGGACAGTACTAGACAAATTCAAATTCACATTCAGCATGGCAGAGCAGAGCAAAAAAAAAAGTCTTTGTTGAGAGATGGGGAGGGGGGGGTACACTCTGATCTTACTGGCTCGCAGCCTTAATGTTTGTATTCACTGCAATACTACAGTACTATAGGGAAAACATGCAATAAAGAAAATATATTACAATGAAAACAAATAACAGGAAAAAAATTCAATGACGCTAGTCACTCGTTGCTGTTATAAACGGATCATGAGAAACATGACTTTGAAAGTAGCCTCAGCAGGCTACATTTCATTGAATACGTTCTGCAACTGCATCCATCACACACCTACTTTTATTGGTGCAACAGATCATGAATCCCTAGTCAACAACTGACAAACCATAGGGTAGCCTATATTCAAATAAGCATGCAAACTTATTTATGGGGTTTATGGGTGATGTCGAGGAATGTTGTGGGGAGAGATGTAAGACAAGTCCATGATGTAGTGGGGGATGTCTAAGTGCTGCAAGTCAGGTGTGTGCGTACAGAGTTGTTAGGAAGTGTTTGTGAGTGTTGGAAGTGAATGTGTGCAAAGTTACTATAGTGTGTGTTTATAGTTCGGATGGCCTGAGGATAGAAGCCTGAGTCTCAGTTCTGGCCTTGTGACTACAGAGACGTCTTCTTGATCTTAGTGGTTTGTACAGTCCAGTATTTGGATGAGAAGAGTCCCTCAGAATCTTTTGGGCCCTTAGAAGTACTCTTCTGGAATAGATGTCTTGCAGGGCAGGGAATTGAGTTCTAATGAGGTCAGCTGAACGTACTACTCTCTGCAGAGTACTACAATCTTTGACTGTGGAGTTCCCATACTAGGTAATGATGCTACCTTTACATTAATGCATTTAGCAGTATAGCAAGAGGCTCAAAACACAACCTTGGGGGGCACCAGTGCTAATGGTTAAAGTGTCAGATGTCAGACCACCCACTCTCACCACTTGTGAACGGTTGGTGACACAGTGTGGAGTTCAGTCCCATGGCCTTCATCTTTGTTACACTTGCATATCAATTCGCCTAACTCGCCGTTAAGTTTTAGTTAAGTTAGTTAGTTAGTTAGTTAGTTAAGTTAAGTTAACAAAGGGTTACAATTCAGCAGGCTGACCGATGTTTGAAGCAGAGCAACATGTTAACTTGTGATCAAGATGGATTTTAACTCTGTTACACTGCATTTAGGACTATGGGAAACGGTGATTCTACACAACCCAAGATGGGATAGAATGCTTGGGTATGATGCTTGACAACAACAGATCAAACTAACAACCTACTTTTGATCATAGCAAACATCCATTTAGAACTAGTATAATTTAATCCCATTAATTTTGAATGAGTAGATGTGTGGTGGAAAGAAAGAGTTCTACAAACGAGTCAGCTATCAAAACGTGCAAATTGTTAGCAAAACTACATGGCACAGACGTGGCAACAGTGGCATAAGCGGGATAATGACCTCCATGGCGTGTGTATATTGGTGAATATTGCACTCATTGAGGTGTAAAGGCCCTCCGCTCAGCGTCCAATATTAATTGATATACGGACAACGTGCAATTCATTATCCCCTTCATAGTACTTCTTCATTACCCTTAACCCATGTGTCAAGATGCTCAATTTTCATTTGGGGGGGAGCAGGGGGTCTTTTTTTTAATGACTTGTGATGCATGACGCCAAGATGCTCCCTCCTTTGGAAGTCTCTTGAGGGAATTATTAGCCATAGTCATAGTTTTTAGTCATAGAATACAAGTTGAAAGACCACAGACACTTGGTTAACTTTAAAAAGTTGAATATTGATTGAAAAATTATTCAGTTACATTATTATTTATCATTTATTTATCATTTTCATTGTGAGACTAACATAAATACCAAAAATATTTCTAGTCCACTGTACAGTCGTTTTTACCAGGGGTGCCAATAATTGTTGAGAGATGATAGCAATAATTTTAGAGTTATATTCTGCCTCAGACAGCCAGGAGCCGCCATGCATTCACATGGCATAGAAACAATAGAATCATCCTTCTCCCAGTGACTGAATGTAAATGAACTGCCAGCACCTTCGTGACTGGGCAGAGCCATTTGTTCCATGGGCCATCAAACAGATTGGCGCCAGGTAAAGGACCAATAACATTCCATTGTACTTCCTTCGAATGTATGCAACTCCCTTCAGTGAAGTGTAGACTTAAGTGTTGTTTAGGTACTGAAACCCTTATGTCTCCCTTGACACACGCCATTTGAAAGCAATTAGTTTGTAGTAATAATTGCAGACTGGTGGCAGACTCCGGAACTTCAGGAAACAGGTTTAATCGATACAATGGCGCGCGTCAAGGGAGACATAAGGGTTTCAGCCCGAAAGCATCCACCATTAAATCTAACTTAAACAATGAAAGTGTTCTACTTAAATACACTTAACTGAGGGGAGTTGCATGCAGTAAGCATACAGTTGAAGTACAATAGAATGAAAGGTGATTGGTTCTTTACCTGGCGCCATTGTGTTGTATGTATACACCAAGATTCAGAAATATTACTTATGGATTGTCCTGACCAGTCATACACTTTGACTATTGCACTCCTTGTACTGAGACAATAAAGATGATACCAAACATGAATAGATTCACATTTCATAACATACAGATATACATTCCAAATCTATCTGAGGTAAGTTTGTATTTGCAATGTAGATATGAACAAAAGGTTCTCCCCAGCCACAGGGGTACCAGCAGTTAATTTACAGTGATCCCTATTGTTTCTGTGCCATGCCAAATGGTGGCGGCTTCCTGGCTGTCTGAGGCAGAATACACTTCTAAAATTATTGCTATCACATTGTAACAATTAAACCTGTTCCGGAGTCTGCCACCAGCATGCAATTCTTCCTACAAACTGCTATTAGGGCACTTTAGGTGTAGGCTATAATATGAATGGTCTTATAAGGGAGAATATCTACATGACCAATCTAAATGACCAATTTTCTCATTTTTCAGAAAGCAAGTTTTCTTAAAAATGATTAACGGCCAGCCTCAAATAGCTGTCTGTTCCAAATATAAGCAGGGGCAATTTTTCAATTTAGGCAAATAAAAGCCCCGGCTATAATTTGAAGTTTTATGGAACTAGCAGTGCAAAACATGCACTTGGGTGTCACCAAACAACACTTTTCCTTTTGTTGCACTGCAGACATGTCATATTTAAGTAGTGTATAATTGTGTGTCTCGTGCAGAAGAAGGACATTGTGAACCGGTTTAGCTGACTTTATTTATGTGTGGCACTCCATTATGTACCTCATGCATGACACAGAATTTGTCACACAAAACATTACATCTTCCTAGATGTACTTAAGGCTTGTTTCTCAGGGTAAAAAATGACAGCTGGCACACAAAACATGCTTACTTATTTTATTCTGTAAGATATGGAACAACATCTTAAGTTTACAGTCTAGTTTGGTTTACACTGTATAGCAGATTGCTGTTTGCCCAATTATTTACCATCGCTGATTGCTAAACCAGCTAAAGTATCTACAGTATCTCTAACTATGGTGAAATTAAGAGCTCTCCAGTCCAGTTAAGAGCTCTCCAGTTCAGACAACAAAAAGTCACTGACTATGAAAGCAGCCATTTGACTGATTGTCCTCAACTACAACATCTCCAATGATGGTGAAATCAAGAGCTCTCCAGTTGAGGACATTACCAGGGGTGAAGTTGCGGTCGCTAGCAAACCGCTTGATCTGACAAGCAGAAAGGACATAGTCCCACATATAGACATCACTGATCATCCCTACAAATGACTGACCAGCATCAAACCCTCCATTCACTGAGTCCTGCTCTTGTCCCAGTACTATGTTTAGCTCTCCATCCAGTATCCCCCTGTGTCCGACCTTTCTGGTACTCGGATTCCCATTGATCCACAGCTGGGCCAACCCAGAGTTGGAATCCCAGGTGCTGCAGATCGAGTACCAGGTGTTTGGCTCATCTGGTAGGCCATGAAATTGGGAGGTTTTGCCACGTGTGCGCACGTTAAATTTACCTTTTTTGGCTGTTTTGAAGATTAGGAAATCATTGGGTTGGGCAGTGGATGCCGCAGAAAAGAGAGAATATGACCGTGTAAGGTCAGTATGGAACCTGAGAATGACAAAAAAAAAAACAGTGCTGCTGTTTCATGTATGGATGGATTTGTGGATAAATGCTGATAACAAGGGAAACTAGAAGATAAGGGACAGTAGCCTAGAAATCTAGACGCACCCTAGCGGTAGCAAATAGTTTTGTTCAGCCAGTACATCTAGCCATGAACCAATGGGGCCTCAGTAGGTCTACCATTGGTCACAATTTTCTATGTTTATAGAGAGGAATTGGGTGGGCTTAGCACAATAGCGACAGGGCTGTGATGGTGCAAATCAACTAAGTTGCCAAGGAATAGCAGACGTTTGAATCTGCTTTGGCATTGACTTTTGAAGAGTTAGACTAGAAAACGGCACTCAAGTCATTAGCTTCAAAGAAGGACGCATTTGCTGTTTTGCTAACGTTGCCCTGTTTGGTTGTAGCGCTATCCTGTTAGAAAGATAACCACTGATTTCACCTCTAGGATTGAGCCCAGTGTATTGGTCGTGGTTATAGTCTGGCTTGTCAGGCTAAAGGGACATTGCTGTAACCTAAAATAAAGAGACAATTTGATTTTTCACAGTCAATGATAAATGCAGCTGTCTGCAAAATTATGTCAGCAAATAAAGTTATATTCTATAAAACACAGAAGTCAATCATGCATACAGACACCAACACCAACCTGAGGCAGACTGTCACAGACGTAAAGTTATTTCTTGCTGGCTGGAGTTTGACATGGGCAACGTTGGACATACAAAACTTGAATATTTTGCCTGACAGATCTGTTCAGATATTCAGGTTTAATATCAAATAAGAGTTTAACATTTGTTCATACATGTGACTTAATTTGTTTTCCCATACTCCACTTTACCTTGAGGAACAGCACAACAAGCTGTGAACAGGAAACTTAAGATAAAAATTGTCTGCATCTTGAAAGAGATCTGAGGAGAAATGCAATTTTTAGAATTCCTCAAATTACACTTGATTCATATTAATTATACTTGATTGATAATAATTTATATAAATAATTGTCTTTCATTTTTTCTAAAGAGTTCCTGGTTTAGATTAGCTATTATGTGTACAGGTCTTGAAAAAAACACTCACCCCCTTTATGACCTAGTTCAGATGGTTTGACTCTGACTCATTCTGGCTGGTAGCTTCTACTGACCACCAGGAAAAGTGGCACTATGTCACGCTCCCACCTGCTGCACAGCCCGTCACGCCCCCTGCTCACTCTGGTTCCACATTCTCCTACTCAAACTCCCCTGTTTACTGATTCCCCAATCATCCTCAATCATTCAATCACCAGACTGTCACACCCCCTGCTCACTCTGGCTCCTCATCTCTCACCCAAGCTCTCCTAACTACCAATTCCCCCCAATCATCCCAATCACCTGTCGGCCACTCACCAGCACCTGAAGCTCATCTCCGGTTCCCTTTAAAAACCCCTCACAACCTGCACTCTCTGTCTGGCCTCTTCTACGGAGATGCTTACTCCATGCACACGGACTCCTCTTCTCTCCAGCGCTGTGTTCTCGCTACTCCTCCTACCAGGTTGTAGAACTCTTGTTGAAAGATTTGTGTCTACTCTCTCAGTTGGACTTTTTCAGTTGGACATTTATCATCTGAGAGTTTAGTACCTTTTCAGTTGGATTACTATTATACATCTCCTGATCTTCTGAGCGTTTACCCTTAAGTTTGTCCTTTGTTTCTGCCCCTGTTGAGTTTTCAAATAAACTACCTGATTTACTCCTTACTCCTGCTTCCTGAGTCTGTGTGCCCTGACAGAAGGCCAGACCTAGGCGAATGGAGCCTCAACCATCGACTGCACAAAACGTGGACCCTTTCCAGGATTGGTGGACAGTGCACGTCGAACGTTCTCTAACCCAGCGTCCATTGCTGCTGCCGCTCCAGCCACCCCAGCTCCAGCCCCAGTGAGGTACCCACCGCTGAATCAGGGGAGGTCAGTGGTGAATCCAGCACCATATTCTGGGACTCCAGAGGCCTGCAAGGGGTTCCTGTTACAATGTTCACTAGCCTGGGAGATGCAGCCGCACCTATTCCCCACTGAACGCTCCCGGGTAGCCTACATCATCTCGCTTCTCTCCGGGCGTGCCTTGCAATGGGCAGAAAGCATCTGGAGACAAAATGGACCCACAGTAGCCTCAGTGGATAATTTTGTGGCTCATTTCCAGGAGGTCTTTGACTTACCTGAAGGAGATTCCTTTACCCAAGCAAAGCTGTATGCGCTAAAGCAGGGGAAAGGGTCGGTCACTGAGTACGCCATCCAATTTCGGACCCTTGCGGCAGTAAGTGGGTGGAATGAGCCTGCACTACTCACAGTCTTCAGGCAGGGGCTGGAGCCCTCACTCCGTCTCCAACTAGCCCATATGACGATACGATTGGTCTGGAGAGGTTTATTCAACTGGCTATTCGAGTAGCCAATCGCCGTGAGTGCTGCCTCCGCGATCTCAATCGAACCCCAGCATTGGTCCCGCAGATGGGTGAGGGAAATGCCACTGTTCAGGAAGAACCCATGCAGATAGGCTCTTTACGACTCACTTCAGCTGAGCGCCACAGACGCCTGACTCAGGGTCTGTGCCTGTACTGTGGGACTTCCGGCCACCTCATCGCTCAATGTCCACACGCCCACCTAGACCCATGGTGGGTACAGTGAGTACTCCGGTTATCCACTGTAAACCGTTGCTCATTGAAGTTGTACTGTCTCATTCCGTGTTCTCCCTTCCTGTGTCTGCTCTACTTGATTCAGGGTCCGCGGGGAACTTCGTTTCCGGGTCGCTCGCCCAACGTCTCCGGCTCTCGAGGACCCGCTGCACTGCCCCCCTCGATGTCCAGTCAATAGTGGGTAAGCCCTTGACCCGCAAACGGGTCCAACATCGTACAAATACCCTAGAGATGCGAATTGGCTGTCTACATGTAGAGAAATTAGCCTTTTTTATTTGGAGGACTCCACAGTTGATGTAATTCTAGGACGCCCATGGCTCATACAACATGGCCCAGTGATCTCCTGGTCCACAGGAGAAATTGTCCGATGGGGAAACAACTGCCGCACCAACTGCTTCCCCAAACTCCCTCACCCCAGAGCGCAGGCGCCGGCGATGTTCATCAACGCGACCACCATTGAGAGCCCCGAGCTGAGTCGTCCTGCTGTCATTCCGCCTGAATACTCCACCTTCAGTGACGTTTTCTGTCCTCGCCGGGCTGCTCACCTACCCCCCACAGACCGTGGGACTGCGCAATCGACCTCATTCCAGGTCAACCCTTACCGAGAGGAAACATCTACCCACTCTCTGTCCCTGAGCTTGAGGCGATGAAAACCTACATAGAAGAAGCACTCCAACAAGGGTACATACGCCATTCCAAATCTCCAGCGGCTTCTTCCTTCTTTTTCGTCACCAAGAGGGATGGAGGTCTTCGACCCTGTGTGGATTACCGAGCACTAAACAAGATCACTGTAAAGTACAGATACCCCCTGCCTCTCGTCCCAGCAGCCCTTGAACAACTGCGCGGTGCCAAGATCTTCACCAAACTGGACCTGAGAAGTGCCTACAATCTTGTCCGCATTCGCCAGGGGGACGAATGGAAGACTGCTTTCGTCACTCCCACGGGTCACTACGAGTACCTAGTCATGCCTTACGGTTTGTCCAATGCACCCTCAGTGTTCCAGGGTTTTATGAACGAAATCTTCTGTGACTATCTCAACCTGTTTGTAACTGTTTTTATGGACGACATTCTCATATACTCATCTAACCACACAGATCACGTCAAGCATGTCTCCCTGGTCCTGGCTAAGCTGCGAGAGTTCCGACTGTACCTGAAATCGGAGAAGTGCCTCTTCCACCAAACCTCTGTCCAGTTCCTAGGCTACAACATTAGCCGTCGGGGAGTCGGCATGGATGAGGGGAAGGTGAACGCAGTTCTGTCCTGGGAGGTTCCACGCACCTTGAAGGCCCTTCAACGCTTCCTGGGATTTGCCAACTTCTACCGGCGCTTCATCCATGGTTTCAGCCAGATCGCAGCCCCCCTCACATCTCTACTCCGCAAGAAACCCAAGAATCTCTCCTGGAACCCCGACGCGGCAGAGGCTTTCAGAAGCTGAAGAAGGCCTTTGCATCTGCTCCAATTCTCCGCCACCCAAGCCCAGAGAAAAAATTCATTGTGGAGGTGGATGCGTCCACAAATGGAGTCGGAGCTGTCCTCTCACAGTATCAGGGAGATCCACCTCGCCTTCATCCCTGCGCCTATTTTTCCAGGAAACTAAGCCCAGCTGAGCGTAATTACGACATCGGTAATCGGGAGCTACTTGCCATCAAGCTTGCCCTGGAGGAATGGAGGCACTGGCTAGAGGGGTCAAAACAGCCCTTTTTGGTTCTGACAGACCACAAGAATCTCCAGTACCTCAAGGAAGCCAAACGACTCAACCCTCGCCAAGCCAGATGGGCCCTCTTTTTCACACGCTTTGACTTTACCATCAACTACCGACCTGGATCACGCAACCCCCGGCAGATGCCCTGTCGAGAATCCACCATCCCGAAGAGTCCGATGAGCAGCCAGAACCAATCCTCCCTGCTGACACGATTGTGTGTCCCATTCTGTGGTCTCTGGATGAGCAGTTGACTGCCGCCAGAGAATCCGACCCAGCGCCACCTAATGCGCCCCCAGGTCGGGCCTACGTTCCTCTTCAGCTCAGGATGAACCTCCTCACCTCAGCACACTGCTCTCCGGGTACAGGTCATCCGGGGGCCAATGCCACTCTTTCCCTGCTCCAGGATCGCTATTGGTGGCCGGGGATGGCTCGGGACGTCCGCCGATTCGTTGCCGGATGCACAGATTGCGCCATGGCGAAGACTCCTCGCCATCTCCCTGTAGGAAAATTGGTCCCTTTACCAGTGCCCCAAAGGCCTTGGTCACACCTAGGTGTCGACTTCGTCTCAGACCTCCCACCGTCCAACGACAACACCTGCATCCTTGTGGTGGTAGACCGATTCTCCAAGGCCTGCAAACTCATCCCTCTCAAGAACCTCCCTACAGCAGCAGAGACCGCTGAGGCCCTTTTCGCTCACGTGTTCAGAAACTTCGGCATTCCCGAAGACGTGGTTTCAGACCGAGGACCCCAGTTCATCTCCCGCTTCTGGCGAGCCTTCCTCCGTCTGATGAACGTAACCGTGAGTCTGACATCGGGCTATCACCCTCAAACTAATGGACAAACGGAAAGAAAGATTCAGGAGATCAGTCGTTTCCTCCGTACTTACTGTCACCGGCATCAAAACACCTGGAGTCACTTCCTACCCTGGGCAGAGTATGCTCAGAACTCGCTCCGTCAACCCACCACTGGCCTGACTCCGTTCCAGTGCTTCCTGGGCCACCAACCCCCGCTGTTCCCATGGACAGAGGAGCCTTCTGATGTTCCAGCAGTGGACGGCTGGTTTCGTAAAAGCGAGAGGGTCTGGGCCGAGGCGCATCACCATCTGCAACGCGCCATTAACCGCCACAGTCGCCATGCGAATGTCAGAAGGTCCTCAGCACCTGATTTCGAAGTGGGTCAGAAGGTGTGGTTGTCCACCCGAGACATCAGAATGCGCCTCCCTAGCAAGAAGCTGAGTCCTCGGTTCATTGGCCCCTTCACTGTCACGCACCGAATCAACCCCGTCACCTACCGCCTCCAGCTCCCTGCGGACTACAAGATCCATCCCGCATTCCATGTTTCTCTTCTCAAACCCTTTCACTCACCTCTCTCTCTCTCTCCCACAGAACCGGGTGTTGCTGTCGATCCCCCTTTGCCGCTTCTACTGAATGAGGGTCCTGTCTATGCCGTCCGTGACCTCCTGGACTCCCGGCGTCGCAGAGGTCGATTGGAATACCTGGTCGATTGGGAGGGCTACGGTCCGGAGGACCGTTCCTGGGTGCGCCGAGCAGACATCCTGGACCCAGATCTTCTCGCTGAGTTCCACCGCACCCATCCTAATCGACCAGCGCCACGCAGTCGTGGCCGACCACGACGCCTCGGTCCCTCATTCCAGGAAGCTGCTCCTGAAGGGGGGGGTACTGTCACGCTCCCACCTGCTGCACAGCCCGTCACGCCCCCTGCTCGCTCTGGTTCCACATTCTCCTACTCAAACTCCCCTGTTTACTGATTCCCCAATCATCCTCAATCATTCAATCACCAGACTGTCACACCCCCTGCTCACTCTGGCTCCTCATCTCTCACCCAAGCTCTCCTAACTACCAATTCCCCCCAATCATCCCAATCACCTGTCGGCCACTCACCAGCACCTGAAGCTCATCTCCGGTTCCCTTTAAAAACCCCTCACAACCTGCACTCTCTGTCTGGCCTCTTCTACGGAGATGCTTACTCCATGCACACGGACTCCTCTTCTCTCCAGCGCTGTGTTCTCGCTACTCCTCCTACCAGGTTGTAGAACTCTTGTTGAAAGATTTGTGTCTACTCTCTCAGTTGGACTTTTTCAGTTGGACATTTATCATCTGAGAGTTTAGTACCTTTTCAGTTGGATTACTATTATACATCTCCTGATCTTCTGAGCGTTTACCCTTAAGTTTGTCCTTTGTTTCTGCCCCTGTTGAGTTTTCAAATAAACTACCTGATTTACTCCTTACTCCTGCTTCCTGAGTCTGTGTGCCCTGACACACTATAAATATAGTGGCAAGGGTGTGGTCAGAGGATAGGTCCATCCTCTTTCTCAACAGTGGAATTGTGGACATTCAGAAATTTAATTTTTTTTTCTGAATGCTTTAATACTAACATATTATTTTGGCACAATTTCTGAAACTATCAATGCTTGTAGTCATATCCACAAACTTTGCCAAACTTTTATACTTTTAAAATTTTAATTTAAAAAAAAAAAAAGTCTGTAGAGTGTGAACGGTTTAATAAAAAGTGAGTGTTTTTTTTATAATATTTTGCTGGTTTGGTGGAAGATTCTATGATTTCTGTGTAGAGTTTGTAAAGAAAAGCCGATATAGCCCATGAGCCAAATAGGCTTGTCATTATCACATTATCACTCACAATATTTATCTGCTATGTATCTCTGGAGTATATTTTTACATGAAAGCAAGTTGGATTTGGCAGCTTTGTGATTTTACAGCCTTTTAAGCAGATCTCCTATTGAAATGAACAAGACATTGAGACTTTCAGTCATTCCCTGCTATTTGTGTGATATCTCTAGAACACTTTGGAGGATCTCCATAAAACGTGGCACAGTTAATAAAAGTCAGGTGTGATTTAACATGAATTAAGATAGCATTTGTTACACCATAACCTGTGCACAGTCCAGTGTCAGATTTTGTGGAAGGCTGATACATTTTGGTCTGTAACTTTAAAAGAGGGAGGGTTTCCACTATGACTTATTTTGCACTTTGACACACTGTGGCTTGAGAAGCATTCAGACCACAAAATGATACTTAGTTCTAGGCTGTAGTAAGTAGGGATGTGGACTTAGTGCAGGGGACAGATAACCCACACACCCACTGCCTAACTCATGTTATTTACAGATTCTTCTTTACTAGACGCTTGAGGGCAATATTAGGATGACAGTGTAATTGATTTGTTATTTATTGAAGCATTTTAGCTCAAGCACATCATAGCAATTGGGTGTCATGAATCAGTTCGTTTTTGGCAAATTCTATCGAAAGAGATAAAATAGCAGCGCAAAGGGCATGTCACTGCACCGATACAAAACGCTATTTTTAAACCCTGTACAGCTCGAAACATCACACTTTGGTGGTAGCAAGTAGAGAGTTCCTATTGACAAACCAAAGTGTCCTTAACTCTGCATGTATCTGGACTTTTTATGAAGTCAGAATACTCTATACTCTTGATCCCGTGAGGGAAATTCAGTGTCTGCACTTAGCCCAATCGTGAATTAGTGAAGCACACAGTGAAGTGAAGCCTGCTGCACTTGACCCACTGACCCAAACACATGTGGTGGTGCCTTTCTGCAAAGTTATGATGACACTGCAATAGCTGTGGGTTGCTGGAACACTTGCAAACTTAGTTTGTCTTGTTACATTTATTAGTGCCGGTGTAAATGACCACCATGATAACCAAAACACAATTAATGGTGCACAACGCTGTTTGTAAAGTTAACTGATAACTGGATTAACATTTGGTTGAGACGAGGCAACGCATGCACAAGCAATGATAAATCGCGCTGCATCTTTTGTCCTCTCTTGGAGCATCGCGCCCGCAACAGAGTGGGGAGGAGTCGGGCCTCGAGAGGTCAGCGCTGCTGCTGCCTCTGCGATTCAATCATTCTCGGATGATTAAGTGCAGGTGATCAGAACCAAGGCAGATCTTGCAGACGTCTGTACCTCTTCTAGAGGCTCTGGATTGGATATGTATGTTCGGCCAGACCGAGGAGCCTGACAGTGAAGGCTCTAGTGATGTGGAATAATCACTAAGGCTCTGCTGCTGCAGACACAGTGAAGGAGACCACAGCACCTTGAACAATCTGTAGCTCTTGCCTGACAGTTCTGAGGTGTAACTCTTTCAGTTGACCTTTGAGACCAAGCTGGTGAGTGGCGGACTGGAGATGGTTTGTTCCAACATTCACGATGATAGGCATTAATTAGGTGAGGATAAGAATTTCATATTTTTTGTCTATTTATAATCATAAGGCACTAAGGTAAAACAACACTCACACATTTACACACTACTAAAATGTTCCCTGGGGTCTTATCTATGTATAGATACCAAGATTATGTTAATAGACTAGAAAGTTGTGAAGATATTGATTTATTTTGGGTATGCTTTCCTTGGCAAGCCAAACCTCTCAGAAGCCTAGGGCTTAAAGGGTGGAGGGCCATTCATCAGCTCCCACTAGTTCCTCTATTTGTGCATCATCTGGCTTTTTAGGGACTGACAACTGCAGTCCTCCAGATGTGGTGGTAGGGATTTCTCTGTTGATGATGAATGGGATCCAACTTGAAGGGCTATGAAAAGAAGAACCACATGACCTTGTCAGTCTTCACTAACTAGGGTTCCAGATCCCAATCCACCACTGACTGAGGGTCAGGCCACAATAATCTTCTTTGATGAACTTTATTAAATTCAATCTCAATTACATGCGTGTGGTTTTTGTAACATAATAAATACAAATGCAGTTTCCTAATATTAATTTTATTACTAGTGCTGTCAATGTTAACGGGTTAACGAAGTGTACCTCAAGTCTCAAGTTCTTGTTACAATTTTGCCAGCTCTGTCTGGGGATGAGAGTTTCTCTTTGACATGAATACAAGCAGCATAATGACAGATGTAGGTGCTTGTAGAGCAGACGGACACGTTGAATGAAAGTACATGGAAAAGTCCAAACCACTGTGGATTTGCAGTGTGCAGAACTTCGTTTTTTTTAATCAATTGACAGCACTAATATATACAGTATATATAACATTTGCGTCAGTGTATTTTGAGTAAACTTTGGTTCAAATCGCATTTCTCCTTTTTATTATGAGCATCCTGCTCACAGCCTGTTGTGCTGTTCCTGAAGCTGAAGTGGACAATGGGAAAACAAATGAAGCATGTATGCATGAACAATATTGATATCAAATCTGTGTATATCTGAACAGACCTGTCAGGTAAAATGTTCACGTTTCCTGTGGAGTCCAATGTTGCCCGTGTCAAACTCCAGCCAGCAGGAAATAACTTCATGTCTGTGACAGTCTCCCTCAGGTTGGTGTTGGCACTCATTATGCATGACTGACTTTTGTCAGAATACAACTTTAATGGCTGACATTATAGTTCCCTACATTTTAGACATCTGAGCATGTGTGTGATCATGTAACAGTTTGGGTACCACTGTTAATCATTAGTTTTCCAAGAGTAACATTTCAGTTATGAAAAAAATAAATTGAATCAATCAAGTTTCTCAATTTTACAGCCTACTGAATGAACAAATTACCTGGTACTCGATCTGCAGCACCTGGGATTCCAACTCCGGATTGGCTCGGGTGTGGATCAGTGGGAATCCGAGTACAAGGAAAATTGTATACAAGGGGATCTGAACACCAATCTGAAGAGAGCCAATCTGAACACCTGAACAAGGGGATTTGAAATCAACCTGGACAGAGAGCTAAGCATAGTACTGGGACAAGACTAGGACATAGTGGATGGAAGATTTGATGCTGGTCAGTCATGTGTAGGGATGATCACTGATGACGGATGACCATTTGTGGGACTATGACCTTCCTGTTTGTGAGATCCAGCAGTTTGCTAACAACCTAAATTTCACTTGGTGATCTCAACTGGAGAGTGCTTGATTTTACCATTGTTAGAGATGTTGTAGTTGAGGACAATCAGACAAATGACTGTTAGTCATGGTCACTGACTATAAATAAATGGGCTAAAAAAAATCAGCTGAACTATAGGGCTACATTGTACATCTAACATATAAAGTAAATAAAAATAGTTCCAAAATGTTCTCTACTTTAAAATCATTAACATATTTGGTGCATTGTGTAATGTGTGATATCATTTTAACTGTTTCAAAAAATATCTGAATAAAAAAGTGAATCTGCAAAATCACATGAAATCTCTTGACAACATGTCCCATCTTATATTCATGTAAATGGGCCCGAACTGCCATCTGACATCCACCAGCAGATTCTAGTCCCATGCTCTAATGCTCTTATCCACTTCTCTGGCCCTCTCACACAAAAGAATAACTTTCCACTCAGTCTTATTCTCAAGTGGACATGATAGTGACAACTTTGCGAATCATTTTGGTTTTGCTCATTATTTAAGCCTAAGTACTTCCATTTGGCACTTTTTACCCAAAAGTAGGCAGGCAGGGGTGGTGTGGCGCATAGACTGCCTGTACCATAAACTGGCAGGGGCTCATGGGGGCTCAGGTTTGAGTTCGACCTGCAATCATTTCCTAATCCCACCCTATTTCTCTCTCAACACTTCCTGTCTCTCTCTCCACTGTCTCCTCACAATATGGCAAAAAGCAAAAAATATAGACCTTTAAAAAGGAGCCAGGCAACAAATGATGCAGTGTCCTGCAAGTGCCAAATATTACGGACAGGGGGCAGCATTGGCTTAAGGCACTATCAATGTCCTAGTGACCAGTGCTGTTTTTGCAGTTGTTCTCCATGGTACATTTCTAATATCGCACTGCAAAAACTAGGGTCTAAGAGATAACTAAAATTTTAAGATTAAAAAGGCTAGTTCAGATTATTTTCAGAACAAATAGACTTACAGAGACATACACTGCAAACATGTTTTACATATAAGAAAAAATATTATAAATCTAAGTATACTTGTACATGAAACAAGCAAATGTAGCTGTGGCAGTGCATTCAGCATTAAGATAACAAGACAGGACAAATGGGATTATGGGAACAGGAAGGACTTTCATTAATGAAAAATGTCTCTATCTGATGGTATAATGTAGCTTTTCAAATTCATCTCCCTGTCAGATAATCCACAAAATATTGTCATTTGTATGTATGTGTGCATGTATATTTGCACTGATAATGTGAAAAAAGAGGCAACCTGTAAATAACATGCTAAGATTTCTGCTGCTTCACTTACACAACTAGAATGAACAAACAATGGACACAATCCTCCAAGCCTCCGGCCCCCACTTCTCTCCGTCATTGCGCACCCCAACCAACTGCACCCTACACTCTTTCCCCCTTTTCCCAACCACCTTTCCTGCCACCCTCCAACCTCCATCACTGCCTGTGCCATGCCCCTGCAATTTCACTGCATGACTTACACCTTGTTTTTCTATTTTCTGAAATAAAAGATCCTTGACTGACTTTATGTGGCATCTCTGAGGTCAAAAAGAAACATACTTTGAAGGAGAAAATGTATTTTAAAACAACAAAAGTAAGTGTAAGTGTTTTTTAAAACTGTGGGTAGGACATTTATTTGGCAATTTACACAATGGGCGAGGGGCAATTTGTCCATACAAATATTAAAGGCCACCATATCTCGCATAGAAATTACTTCATTGAGTTAACCCTAATCATAATGCACAGTTGCTGGGAACTGACATCTTTTATCTGATTAAGTAGTGAGCTACTCCATAAAACTTACATCATAATGATAGTTTCATTATAGAATCTCTCCATTTCCTCTCAGTGATTTGACTGCTGAAAATGTTCACAGTTTCTTGCTCCCCAGCTTGAAAAATGTGCTTCTTACAAAGACGTGCAGTGAACTGTCAATCATCAGTATTAGCGACTGCAATTCAAGGGAGCACCTGGAGTGGCCAATCAGATTCCAGTCCAGATCGGAGTCCAGTCTTACCCTGACCCCTCTTCTGGCTCCACCCTTGCATGTGTAACCAACATGTTCAAGTAGACTCTTTTCTATTTGCGTGTCTTATTCATTGCAACACAGAACAAGAAAATCACCTAAGTGACTGAAAAAGAAAATGAATGCAAGGTCAGAAACATTGTGATTAATAGTGAATTACTAAATACGATCACTTTCTCAACTGCTCTACTGTTTTTTAAATGAAAGGACAAGCTCGGGTTTTACACTTAAAGCCTTGTTTCCTGATCATTTATGATATAAAATGGTGAAGATTAAAGTTTTGATGAATGCCTCTGTTCCGAGAATTTTTCTGTTGTTGTGGTAGCACACCCCACCTACAGCATGGCTGCATAGGTGCACTGCTGCAATCTTTCCTCATTAAACTTTCATTTGTAAATGTAGTCTTTGGAATTTGTACCACACAAGACACAAACTATTTTGGGTTTGGTATCTTTATTTTCAAACCCAAGTGCAACAGAATACAAAGTTCGCATCAATTCTTATGTTGATACAGCTGCAAAGTTTCCATTCAAACTTTTACTCAAACAAAAACAGGTTTTGTTGTCCTTTTACCGGTTTACACAGCAAATGTGGGATGAACAATCTTCAAACATCACAGGTATACAACCACGAACACCATCATCATCTCATGTTCTGAACAGCACATTACAAAATCTCAACGTTTTGTACAAAATCGTTCTCTGAACAGCTATTTCACAGAAAATATTCAGAAATTGGACAACCTCACTCAAACATCCCTTCCAGTAAAACTACACCAGGAAAAAGGCCGATCAAACCCCAAGCAGGAAATTACTATTGAATCACACCAATACATTTTCATCAAGTAACCTGAGCTATTGCCCCCTACTGGATGACCAAAAATATCTTCCCAGATAGTCATTTTCTCATTGATGTCCCATTAATACACTTCACCTTTACTCCAAAAATCAACAATATAGTTAGGATTTTTCTTTTTTTCTCAAATAAAACTGCTCTAATCTCTTTGCTCACTGCTGTTGCATTACAAGTGGACCAGGGAAGGTTAAAAGGGTTTGTATGAATCCCGGCAAAGGTTCTTGAACTCTGCCTAATAGGAGGTAAGTTGAATCTCAGATCTGAGATGCTTGGTTCCTCTACTCCGGTGTCCACAGATTCACCCTCCCCTTCATCAGTTAATAGTAAAGGCTCACGGTCCTGTTCTGGCCCAGACACCAGAGCATCCTCTGTGATGTCTGTTTCCACCTGCATGCTGGACTCATCATAGCTAGGTGGGTTAGCTACTTCTTCAAGGACTACAAAATCAGGTTCATTACAGTCATCAGACGTGTGTGCCTCTGCCACCACAAGCATGTTTTCATTCAGAGGACTCACTTTCTCAGTGCTTGATCTAGGCCCGGGACACAGCCTCAGTTCTGTTCTGTGTACCCACTTTGTAGGATTCCCCCCTACAGGCTCAATAGTATGTGTAGTGCCCTGGATACACAACTGGACTCCAGGCATCCTGAATTTTGTTCCTTCCAAAAGGCTTATGGCGGAGATAGACAGTTTGACCAAGACTGACCTTAGGGCAGCAGACTCTCATTTAGTATGAATATTCTTTAATTAGCTTTCTGCTCTGAGTACTCTCTAGCTCGTTCATAAGCTTGTCTTAGCCTCTCCTGATGTACAGACAGCCAGTCTACCCTCCTGTCTCCTGAAACCGTATACTAACCTAACAAAGCATCCACTGGTAATCTTGACTGGACCCCAAAGAGTAGAAAGTGAGGCAAATACCCTGTAGTGAAATGAGGCGTGACATTGTACGCATACACCAATTCAGGGAGATGTTCAGTCCGTCTTCTCTTTTTTTCAGGAGGCAGAGTAGGTAAGAGGTCATGTAGGGTTCTGTTGTACTTCTCACATTGTGTATTACCCTAAGGTCTATAGGGAGTGGTACGGGTCTTTTTCAGAAATAAAGTTTACACAATTCAGCAGTAACTTCACTTTCAAAGTTTCTGCCTTGATCTGAGTGTAGTTGCTCAGGTACGCCATATTTCATGAACCATTCCTTTCTGGTCTTTGTAGGCCTGCGTAAATTTTGTGAAGACATCTGTGATGATTAATACATTCTTGCGACCATCAGATGCTGGTTCTAACACAGTAAAAGCTTATTCCCTTCTTGTTGCCGATACAAAACAGCACCAAGCTGTGCTGGCTTGCATTTGCCTCCATTCTAAAAGGGAGTGTAAAATCGGCAAAGCCCAAGATAGGAGCGATGGCCAGTTTTTCTTCAAGGCGTTCAAAGGCGCACTGGCAGGCTATGGTCCAAAATGAACTAAACTGCAATGATCTTTTGGGCTTTGCATCATACAAGCAACTATTAACAAGGACATGCAGTGGTCCAGCAATCGTAGAAAACTCCGTAGAAAACTTTCAAAACTCTGTATAAACTTCCTGTAATAACTACAGAATCCTTAGAAAGACTGGCCAATCCATCACAGCAGCTACTTTACCAGGGACAGGGCCTATGCCTGATGTCTCAAGAACTGAACTTTCTCTTGCAGGGAAAGTATTGCATTTCTCAAGCTTTGCCTTTAACCCTGTCTCTGCTAATCATGACAAGATCATCTCCAATCTGCTTAGATGGTCATCAAAATTTTCTGAAAAACAATGTTGCATGGTGTTGCAGGTCCATTACAAACCCCAAAAAGCCTGAAGGGTGTAGTAAATGCAGTCTTTGGCCTGTCTCTTTTACTCATAGCCACCTGATGGTATCCACTGGCCAAATCGATTGTTGAGAAGAATCTTGCCCCTCTGAAGGCATTGTTGGGAATTTTGTAGAAACAAGTAATATATGTATGTGTGTATACAGAAAGAGGATAGAGCATGCAGCAGAGTGTTGTGCTATAAAAAGAAAGTGTAAACCCAGTAAGAGAGTAGTATGCAGACTAGTAGGCTCCTTTCTGAAAACTGTGTTGAAACCATGTTTAGAGCCTCATCGTAAAAGGACAGAGACTGAGGCCTTGTGTAGGATTGGCTCTGTGCCAGCTACATCATCTACTAGCAGGAGTACTTAAGATAGATAGATAAGGTGTAAGGTTAGAATGGTTAGAATGGTTAGAAAGATCAGAGTGGTTAGAATGGTTGAGGATTACCACTGTTATAACCATTCTCTCGGTGAACGCAATAAAGACTTGGTTGAACAAGACAAACTTCTCTGCTTTTGGGTTTTTCCAAGAAACTTCTCCACAGCATCAAAGCTGTAATCAATGCATAACCTTAAACTACCATCAGGTTTGTGGACTACCACTATTTCAACTATTGACTCTTGTAGTAGTTTTAAAAGAACTACTACTTTTTAGAAAGTAAGTGTATTACAATAAAGTAATTTATCTGTTTAGATTAGATTAGATTAGATTCAACTTTATTGTCATTACACATGTATAAATAAATGTATATATAAACAGGTAACGAAATGCAGTTTGGCATCTAATCAGAAGTGCAAAGAGTTTTAGTCTGTAGGCTCCTGTAGCGCCTTCTGGAGGGGAGGAGTTGAAACAGTTTGTTGGCAGGATGAGAGGTGTCCTTCAGAATGCTGCGTGCCCACCGCAGACATCTTTTCCTATGGACATCCTCAATGGCAGGAAGTGGAGTCCCTGTGATTCTCTGAGTAGTTTTCACCACTCGCTGCAGAGCCTTGCGACCAGCGACAGAGCAATTTCCATACCAAACTGTCACACAGTTAGTCAGGATGCTCTTGATCGCACAGCGGTAGAAATTGCTCAGGATGCCAGTGGACAGGTGGTTTTTCTTTAGTGTCCTTAGGAATAAGAGGCGCTGGTGGGCCTTCTTGACCAGGCTTGAGGTGTTGGTCGACCAGGACAGGTCCTCGGAGATGTGGGTCCCCAAGAATTTGAAGCTGGAGACACGTTCCACAGCCATACCATTGATGTGGATGGGGTCGTGGGTGTTTCCCTTCTCTTTCCTGAAGTCCACAATGAGTTCCTTGGTCTTGCTGGTGTTCAAGAGCAGGTTGTTGTCAGCACACCATGCAGCCAGGTGCTTCACCTCTTCCCTGTAGTCAGACTCATCGTTGTTACTGATGAGTCCAATCACCGTGGTGTCATCTGCAAACTTGATGATGGAGTTGGATCCATACGCAGGCCTGCAGTCATGGGTGAAAAGGGAGTAGAAGAATGGGCATAGCACACAGCCTTGTGGTGCACCGGTGCTCAGTGACAGGGTGGTGGACTGGTTCTGGCCTGACCTAACAAACTGGGGTCTATTGGTCAGGAAGCCCATGATCCAGTTGCAGATGGGGTTGCTGATTCCAAGTTTGGCGATTAGCTTGGAGGGGATGACTGTGTTGAATGCTGAGCTGAAGTCAACAAACAGCATTCTTACATATGCATTCTTACTGTCCAAGTGTGAGAGCACACAATGAAGCGCTGTGGATATCGCATCTTCTGTGCTTCTGTTGCTTCTGTAGGCAAATTGGTGAGGGTCCAGTGTGGGCGGCAAGCATTTCTTGAGGTGTGCCAGGACCAGTCGTTCAAAGCACTTCATCACTATGGGCGTGAGTGCTACAGGGCGGTAGTCATTCAAATACGTAGGTGATGAGAGTTTTGGCACTGGCACTATCGAGGTGGTCTTGAAGCATGCTGGTACTGCTGCCTGGGCCAGGGACCTGTTGAAGATGTCTGTGAAGACCCCTGCAAGCTGCCCGGCACAGGCTCTCAGCACGCGACCAGGAATGCCGTCAGGTCCAGCGGCCTTACGGGCGTTGATGTGGCTCAGTGCGTTGTGGACATCTGTGACAGTGAGTGTGAGAGTATGGTGGTCGTCAGAGGGGAGGGTGATGGCAGTCTTATCCTTGTTGTCCTTGTCAAAGCGAGCATAGAAGTCATTTAGCTCGTAGAGGAAGGACAGATCCATGGCTGTCTGTGTGAAGTTGCTGGGCTTGTAGTCAGATATTTTATACTATAACGGTCCTGCCTGTGTCTTGTTGGATGGTTTACGGTTCCTCAGAAAGAAAAGGTTACTCATACACTGGTTGCATGAGGACACAAAGTATTGTTGGTAGGAAAAAGAACAAGGAAATTTTATACAATTGTTAGGTCTAAACCACTAACATTTGTTTCAGAAAACCTGCACACAAGAAACACAGAGAATTTAGTCAGTTTTACTTGCAAGGAGAGTGACAGGAGACTGCTCAGTTACAATCGTCCGTACTCACTCTGAAGCAGTCTTCTGTTCCCCTGCTATTTATTTAGGAATGCCCTGGTTACATGCAGTCTAAACTGATAAGGGAGGGGGTGCAGTTACTCCCAGTTGAGACCAGTTTGCATACCACAACCATAAGATAATTGCACATTTGACATTTATCAGTGGTTTCACACATTTGACATTTATCAGTGGTTTCACTCATCTAATGTTGCTTCTTCTTTCTAGAGTTTGGTTGCTGCCAGAGGAGAAGTACAACTTGCACTTTTCCTGTCTGTTCAACAAAATAGCAGAAGCACATACGCTTACTAAAATACAACAAGAAGGTCAACTAAAGTTGACTACAAACAGAGAAACAAATTGAATAACTTATGTACATTTCTCCAACATTTCCCTCCTGTTTATTCTATTTGTACAGAAAGTGGTGTCCCCTAGTGACCTCTTCTAAGCAAGATTTTTAGTCACAGATTCATACATCAGTACAAAAGTTACACTCAGAGGGCTCCATCATAGTCCCCAGGATCGGGGAATAAGTCAGGAAAATGGAGTGATTGGTCATCTGGGTGAGGGCTATTGCCGTCATCGGAGTCATCAATGTTTGCATCAGATTCACAGTCCTGCTCACTGGAGGGCAACAAAGAATACATGGTAGACATTTGCTCCTTTACAGGAGCTACAGCTGTGGTGATGGCTCTGATGATGAGCACACGAACACAAGGAATTAAACAACATCCACACAATGTAAGAATTGCTATGAATACTGCCACAGACAGTAGAGTAGACATTACCAATTGTTTATATTTACCAAATATGTCACCAAAACCGTCCCACATAGATGTGTCAACCCCAGAGTGTTCCTTCATCTTGTCGTTCAGGGATCTAAGTCCTTCTATTGCTTTGGTGAGGCTACCATCAGCCGCTGTGTTGTTAGGGATAAATGTACAACATTGAGCACCAAACAAAGAACAGACCCCGCCCTTTTCAGCCAGGAGCATATCTACGGCAATGCGGTTTTGGATCGGTACGCGTTAAGGTAGATTCTCCCCAACCTCGTGGCTTCCTTAATGGTACCTTGGTGGTATTCAGGTGTAATTGTAGGCCTGTTTTTGTTTTCTTTAGTGACACCTGTTGCTTCCACTCCTTGCAGTATGAGTGAAATCCATAGCTTCTGGGTGGCCAGCTTGAGACTGGCCCTGAGGTAGCACACACCTTTCCCCACCAATTTCCTCCTCCTGTCTCGTCACCACTACTATCTAAATACCAATCATATTCATCCCAGCTTGGCAAGTTGTAGCCTCCTACTTGTAATGTAGCATCAAATTGGAATACCGCCTGGGTTGTATTACTTTGGTAACAAAAGTAGATTTCTTCAGTTGTGGCTTGATCTCCGTCAGTTGTATTACAGGGATTGTTTAGGTTATTATTTTGTACTCTGCTTGCCCATCCTATTCTTCTTTTTTGTACTTTAACCTCTGGTTCCTGAAATAATGCTAAAATTATAGTGAGTGCTACTAATCCACAGGCTACTAGTAACCTACTATTTTTGTGAGTGAACATCCTGACCATAGGTTGTATAGCCCCTCCTAATTTCCCCTACAGAGCTGAGAGTTTCCCCTCGCTGGTTTGAGATGACTGTAAACTATAATTACAGCCCCCTTTGTAGCCAGACTACTCTGCAGGTGAGTTGAGAGGTTCTTCCCCCAGATCAGAATGTTTTACTCAGAGCTACCTATTACCTTTTTACAATGAGATCTTTTCGTTGATTTTTATTGCAGTGCCTGTGGTGAGCAGCACCTGGCACGGCCCTTCCCATTTAGGTGAATACTAGTGTTTCTTCTTGATACTCTTTATCAGAACCCAGTCTCCTGGTTTTACTGATTGATTGTCCTGTGAAAATATTAGTATGTATTGTTAATTTTCCATGCTTCTCTTCACAAAATAGTAAGTTTTATATTTCTTTTCTTCTACACCCATTGTTTTCTACTATCCTCATTTTGATCGGAACTAAAGTTCCTTTCCCTCAAGTTAGAAAGTTGAAAATTTTAAAATAGTAAATTTGATACTTAGTACCACTTATTAGTACCGCCATATTCTTCTATCCCTCCTGTTGAGACATGGTTCTACCTGTCAGGTCCGCATCGGATCTGGTCACGGCCACGCCCCCTCACTCAACGCCACGGTCTCACAGCTCATCTCCTCGTTTGCACTCACCTCCTCAAGCACGATCACCTTCACCTGAGTTCTAATTGGTGTCACCTGGTCTCCACTCTACTTAAGCCTCCCTCCTGCTTCACTTGGTGTCTGGTCTCGTCGCTGTAACCTTGTTTCCTGCGTGCTCGTGTGCTTCCTTCGTCTTCCGTGATCTCCCGTATCACCACCCGCGTAAGCCTAGACTCCCCCGTTAATATTGTTCCACTCCGTTTGTCTTGTTCTTGTATTTAGTACGGTTGTGTTTAATTCCTTAATCTCCTGTGTGTTAGTTTTGTCCCTAGCCTCTGTGCGTTGTTCTTTTCCGTTTCTCCGTTATAGTAACGGACACGACTTTTGTTATCCCCCTGTTCTTTGTTTCAATAAAGACTCTTTAGTTTATCTACTGCCTCCGCCTGTCTGAGTCTGACAGAAGACCAGACCTTAAAATAATCATGGAGGCTCAGAACCCCGACCCCTTTCGAGCTATGGTCGACGAATTGCGCCACAGCTTATTGACTCACGTGACGCCGCCAGTCAGCGCCGTCGCGCCCACTCCGGATCCCCCGCCTTACTCCGGAGACCCGGAGGCTTGTGGTGGGTTCCTGCTGCAGTGCACTCTCGCCCTGGAGATGGACCCGCGCCGTTTCCCCACTGAACGTGGCAAGGTGGCGTATGTCATCTCGCGCCTGGACGGCCGGGCCTTCCAGTGGGCAGAGAGTGTCTGGCAGCAGGCGGGACCCACCACACAGTCTGTGGACGCTTTCCTAAAACACTTCCGGGAGGTCTTTCAGGCTCCGGTCGGCGACTCCGTCATCCAGGAACAACTACACCACCTGAAGCAGGGTGGATCTAGCATCACCGAATACGCTCTCCGCTTCCGGACCCTCGCCGCCGCCAGTGGGTGGAACGAACCAGCCCTGCTCACCACCTTCCGCCTGGGCCTGGAACCTGCCCTGCGCCTCCACCTGGCGGCCTACGATGACTCCGTCGGCCTGGAGCGTTTTATCCAGCTCGCTATTCGGGTGGCGCACCAGAGAGAGGGCTGCCTGCCACCAGTCTCCCGTGCCGCTCCGCAGCCCCTCCGACCCGCTCCTGCCGATTCCACGCCCGAGACCCCCATGCAGGTCGATTCAGTCAAGCTCACTCCCACCGAACGACGCAGGCGGGTCGAACAGGGCCTGTGCCTCTACTGTGGGGCCTCAGGACACCACATCCGCGCTTGCCCTGTACGCCCGTCTCGCGTCCAGGTGAGTGGAGCCAGTCTGCAACCGTCAATTTTATCTCCCTTGTTGATCACCATAACCCTGTCTACCACCAATGTCTCCCTCTCAGCCCGGGCCCTCCTCGACTCTGGCTCCGCCGGGAACTTCATAGCCGGCTCCCTCTGCCGACGCCTGAAGCTACCGCGTCGGGAGAGCCCCCACCCCTACGTCGTGCACTCCGTAGTGGGTCGGCCCATGACCCGACGGACCATCCGGCATGCTGTGGGCCCCCTGACACTCCAGATTGGCGCCAGCCACAAGGAGAGTATAGACTTTCTGGTCCTCGAGGAGGCCACCGTGGACCTTATCCTGGGCCGCCCATGGTTGGTTCAGCATGCTCCGGTGGTGGATTGGGCCACCGGAGAAATCTTAAAGTGGGGTGATTCATGTCGTAATCAGTGTTTGTCTTGTCTCCCGGTTCCTAGGTCCCGTCACAGTCACTCCTCCCTGGTGGTGGGATCAACCTCAGTCGAAAGCCCACACTCGGCCCGTAGCACCGTCATTCCCCACGACTACCGTCACTTCGCCGAGGTGTTCTGTCCCGCACGCGCCGCACAACTCCCTCCACACCGGCCCTGGGATTGCGCCATTGACCTGCTGCCGGGAGAGCCAGTGCCTAGGGGTAGGGTCTACCCGCTGTCCTTGCCTGAGCAAGCGGCCATGGAGGAATACATCCGGGAGGCCTTGCGCCAGGGGTACATTCGCCCGTCGGTCTCGCCCGCCGCCTCCAGCTTCTTCTTTGTGGCCAAGAAGGACGGAGGACTGCGACCCTGCATCGACTACCGAGCCCTGAATCGGATTACTGTGAAGTTCCGCCATCCTCTCCCCCTGGTCCCGGCCGCCCTGGAACAGCTTCGTGGGGCGGTGGTGTTCACGAAGCTAGACCTGCGGAGTGCCTACAACCTCATCAGAATCCGAGAGGGGGATGAGTGGAAGACGGCCTTCATCACCCCCAACGGTCACTACGAATACCGGGTTATGCCCTACGGACTAGCAAACGCCCCCTCCGTATTCCAGTCTTACATGAATGAGGTGTTCCGGGAATATCTCCACCGTTCGTCCTAGTCTACATCGATGACATCTTGATCTATTCCCGGAACGAAGCCAAACATCACCAGCACGTGGCACAGGTACTCCGCAAGCTCCGTGAACACCACCTCTACCTCAAGGCGGAGAAGTGCGTCTTCCACGTGCGTCAGGTCCAGTTCTTGGGGTACAACATCTCCGCCCAGGGCGTTAAGATGGACCAGGGGAAGGTTGACGCCGTACTCCACTGGCCGTCTCCCACTACGGTCAAGGAACTTCAGCGTTTGTTAGGCTTCGCCAACTTTTATCGCCGGTTTATCAAAAACTACAGCCTAGTGGTCGCTCCTCTCACCAACCTGCTTCGGTCCAAGCCCAAGACCCTCCAGTGGTCCCCCGAGGCGGCGCGGGCGCTCCAGGACCTCAAGGCCTCCTTCGCTTCGGCTCCTCTCCTCACGCTCCCGGACCCTACCAAGCCCTTCGTCGTGGAGGCAGATGCCTCCACAACCGGAGCAGGTGCGGTCTTGTCCCAGGAAAGCGGGTCTCCAGCCAGACTACATCCGTGCGCCTACTTTTCCCGCAAGTTTACCCCGGCCGAGCAGAACTATGACATTGGAAACCGGGAACTGCTCGCCGTCAAACTTGCTTTGGAGGAGTGGCGCCACTGGCTGGAGGGAGCCCAACACCCCTTTCGTGTCCTCACTGACCACAAGAACCTGGCCTACCTCCGTGAGGCCAAACGGCTGAACCCTCGTCAGGCCCGGTGGGCGCTATTCTTCACCCGCTTTGACTTTGTTCTGTCTTACAGGCCGGGGTCCAAGAACGTCGTGGCCGACGCGCTGTCCAGAGTCCACGGGGATGCGGACTCACCCAAGTCCCACGAGCCTATCCTGCCGGCACACCTCATCGTGCGCTCCAGTGGGCTCTGGACAACCGTGTCGCCCAGGCGGTGGCCCAGGAACCAGCGCCCCCCGAGACCCCGGCTGATCGTCAGTTTGTGCCCGCCGGGCTTCGACAGGAGGTGCTCGAAAGCCTCCATACCTCCCTGGGCACTGGCCATCCGGGGGCTGCCCAGACCCTCTCTCTCCTCCGCGATCGGTACTGGTGGCCGCAGATGCACCGCGACGTCCAGAGGTATGTGGCTGGATGTGCTGAGTGTGCCATGGCAAAGACTCCCCGACATCTCCCAGAGGGTAAGCTCCAGCCTCTCCCGGTACCCCAGAGGCCATGGTCACACCTAGGCGTCGATTTTATTACTGACCTGCCCAAATCTAATGATTTTACATGTGTTTTAGTGGTGGTGGATCGATTCTCGAAATCATGCAAACTCGTTCCCATGAAGTCTATCCCCTCGGCGGCGGAGACCGCCGAGGCAGTGTTTACCCATGTCTTTCGCCATTTCGGGTTACCCGAGGACGTGGTGTCCGATCGGGGACCCCAATTCATATCCAGATTCTGGCGGGCCTTCTTAGGGCGCCTGGGTGTGGCCGTCAGCCTCACGTCGGGGTACCATCCACAGACCAACGGCCAGACGGAGCGGAAGATCCAGGAGATCGGCCGGTTCCTACGCACCTTCTGCTCTCATCATCAGAACCGGTGGAGCCACTTCCTACCCTGGGCCGAATACGCGCAGAACTCCTTACGCCAACGCTCCACCGGACTCACCCCGTTCCAGTGCACACTCGGCTACCAGCCACCCCTCTTCCCCTGGCACACCGAACCCACCGCGGTGGTCAACGTGGAGGACTGGTACCGGGAGAGTGGTAGGGTCTGGGAAAAAGCACATCAGCAGCTCCAGAGGGCAGTCCAACGCTTTCGACACCACGCTGACGCGCGGAGAGGGCCCACACCCACTTATGAGGTTGGCCAGAAGGTCTGGCTCTCCACTCGGGACATCCGCCTCCGACTGCCCTCTAGGAAGCCAGCCCCCGGTTCATCGGTCCCTTCGACATTGTGCAGCAGGTCAACCCGGTCACTTTTAAGTTACGTTTGCCCCCTCACTACCGCCTTCACCCCACTTTCCATGTGTCCCTACTTAAACCCTATCACGCACCTCACCATGTTTCTCCTCTCTCCTCAGCTCCCGATGCGCGGCCTGAGCCTCCTTTGCCGCTCCTGTTGGACGACGGCCCGGCTTATGTGGTCGACTCCGTCCTCGACTCCAGGCGCCGTCGAGGTCGCCTGGAGTATCTGGTGGATTGGGAGGGGTACGGTCCGGAGGAACGTTCGTGGGTCCCGAGGGAGGACATCCTGGACCCCAACCTGCTCACCGCCTTCCACGCGGAGCATCCGGACCGTCCCGCTCCCCGAGGTCGGGGTCGTCCCAGCCGGCGTACCCGGCGCCTGGGCCGTCGTACTCCAGGAGCGGCCCCTGAAGGGGGGGTAATGTCAGGTCCGCATCGGATCTGGTCACGGCCACGCCCCCTCACTCAACGCCACGGTCTCACAGCTCATCTCCTCGTTTGCACTCACCTCCTCAAGCACGATCACCTTCACCTGAGTTCTAATTGGTGTCACCTGGTCTCCACTCTACTTAAGCCTCCCTCCTGCTTCACTTGGTGTCTGGTCTCGTCGCTGTAACCTTGTTTCCTGCGTGCTCGTGTGCTTCCTTCGTCTCCCGTGATCTCCCGTATCACCACCCGCGTAAGCCTAGACTCCCCCGTTAATATTGTTCCACTCCGTTTGTCTTGTTCTTGTATTTAGTACGGTTGTGTTTAATTCCTTAATCTCCTGTGTGTTAGTTTTGTCCCTAGCCTCTGTGCGTTGTTCTTTTCCGTTTCTCCGTTATAGTAACGGACACGACTTTTGTTATCCCCCTGTTCTTTGTTTCAATAAAGACTCTTTAGTTTATCTACTGCCTCCGCCTGTCTGAGTCTGACACTACCATGGCTCAAAATTGCAGCCCGTTTGTATAGATTTTTTAGGTAGGATTGGTTTATTTTCAGGTATTTGTATATCTATCTTCCAATGTTGTGCAGATGTATGAGTAGTTGCATAGGCATACTGACTATTAGTATTCACCGTTACTTTCATTAATTTGCAAGAGGAACCATCAACAAATATGGTTTCGCCTTCACTCAAAGGGGGTGTCTTTTAGATCTGCCCTACTTTTTGCTGTTTGTTCTGCTAGAGACTCACAATCATGGGCTTCTCCATCATCTTTCTTTGCTTGTCAGTACATATATATAGAATTTTATTGATCTGTCAGTAATTTTGCATCTGGCACAAGCTTTTTCTTGTCTTATCTTTTCTTACTTTTTTCTTCATTTTTGTTTCGTTATTTTTACATTTTGTTTTTATCTTCTGTTGCAGTTCCCTCAGACTACTTGGTGGACAATTTCCCATTGTATCCGTATTGTTTTACCCAATAGCATAGCGGTGTTATTGCTGACGGATCTTATTAACTGTACTACTTTCCAATCCTTATTTTGTAACTCTTCTAAAAACATTTCTCTGTCTCCACTGGATTATTTGTCTTAGTTGGTCCCTTACTGCTTGGTGGATGGTCCCTATATATTCGTCGTCTTCATTTTTATGATACATTTCTGTCTGTTTCTTTTTACTTTCTGTAGCTTTCTCTTCACTTGCTTTTTCTTAACTGTCCTCTCCCTTTAGAGTTGTCTCTCTCTCTCTTTTCCTTATTGTACTTTCCATCTATCTTTGTTCAGTTTCTTTACGCACATACAAAACTTTCCTTTGCATCTTTTATTTTATGAACTAATGTTCAATTATCCTAAGGATGTACAATTGTATCATGCTCGACTCCATTGTTCCGAGTTACATTTACTATTGCAATTCGTAATTGCGTCTCATCGTCTACATCTACCATGAGCCGCCTCGTGGGTGATGTACGTGAGACAATAGCCCAAGTGAGTGCCCAGTTATGGTCTGGAAATATCCTGAGGTTGGAGCTTTCTCCTATTATAATTACTAATTCTGCTCTATATGGCATATTTTCATGTATTAATTCATCCTGTGTTCAATTTACAATCATATCTCCTTTTCTTTCTTTCGTTGTTCATTGATGAATGCTTATCCATTACATCCGCATTAAGTAGCCTAATGACCAACGGACCCCTTTACCGTGCTATTTTTTAATTCTTTTGACCTAAATAGAGTCCAGTGGTTGGTAGTACCTACAGTACTCTAACACTGGATTACTTTTTCAACAAGATAGTGATAAAATTCTCTCGTGGTAAAATTCACTTCGACCTTTTCAGGTGGAATTTTCTTACATAGAGTATCCACGAAAGCCTCACTATTTGTACCTTGTTGTAGTTTTCATAAAATATGGTTGCCTAGTGGCAACGATATTTTCTTTCACACTCTCAAACACACACACACTATCACACAACGTTAACGTTATTTTCTTTTGTACAGAATTTAACTAGTTTTCCTTTTAACTAGGGGAGTCTGCCCTCCCGCTCATTTACCTGATAGAGTCTAGAATTGTCAGGGTTTTAGTCTTTTTACACAGAATTTAACCAGTCTCTGACTAGAGGAGTCTGTCCTCCTTACACAGAATTTAACTAGTTCTTCGACTAGAGGAGTCTGTCCTCCTGCACAGAATTTAACTAGTTCTCGACTAGAGGAGTCTGTCCTCCTGCACAGAATTTAACTAGTTCTCGACTAGAGGAGTCTGTCCTCCTGCACAGAATTTAACTAGTTCTCGACTAGAGGAGTCTGTCCTCCTGCACAGAATTTAACTAGTTCTCGACTAGAGGAGTCTGTCCTCCTGCACAGAATTTAACTAGTTCTCGACTAGAGGAGTCTGTCCTCCTGCACAGAATTTAACTAGTCTTCGACTAGAGGAGTCTGTCCTCCTGCACAGAATTTAACTAGTTCTCGACTAGAGGAGTCTGTCCTCCTGCACAGAATTTAACTAGTCTTCGACTAGAGGAGTCTGTCCTCCTGCACAGAATTTAACTAGTTCTCGACTAGAGGAGTCTGTCCTCCTGCACAGAATTTAACTAGTTCTCGACTAGAGGAGTCTGTCCTCCTGCACAGAATTTAACTAGTCTTCGACTAGAGGAGTCTGTCCTCCTGCACAGAATTTAACTAGTTCTCGACTAGAGGAGTCTGTCCTCCTGCACAGAATTTAACTAGTTCTCGACTAGAGGAGTCTGTCCTCCTGCACAGAATTTAATGTAGCAGGGGAAATTTCCCCTGCTATTTATTTAGGAATGCCCTGGTTACATGCAGTCTAAACTGATAAGGGAGGGGGTGCAGTTACTCCCAGTTGAGACCAGTTTGCATACCACAACCATAAGATAATTGCACATTTGACATTTATCAGTGGTTTCACACATTTGACATTTATCAGTGGTTTCACTCATCTAATGTTGCTTCTTCTTTCTAGAGTGTGGTTGCTGCCAGAGGAGAAGTACAACTTGCACTTTTCCTGTCTGTTCAACAAAATAGCAGAAGCACATACACTTACTAAAATACAACAAGAAGGTCAACTAAAGTTGACTACAAACAGAGAAACAAATTGAATAACTTATGTACATTTCTCCAACAACAATGTACAGGAAATAGCGAATGGACCGAATTGGCCGTATTTGACCTGTGGCCAAAAATGGATCAAACTGAAAATGCAAAAAGTAAAATAAATAAATGATCGAATGAATGTATACATTTACACTGACTTCACCCTTAAAAGAAAGCATTTTTTCTAAAGAGAGCAGTGCTTGTTACATGTGCTTAGAGTGTTTAGAGCATAGCTGATTAGACTTAATGATCTGCGGGGGTTGAACACAGTCACGTTTTCAAACACTTGTAGGTCTAGACAATTGCAGTTTGCACACACAATTTTCCCTAAATTGTTGTGGTTATGCAAAGAAGAAAAAAAAATCAAGTAGCCACCTCACACCAAGATGTCCAATATTGTCCCACATTGTAATCAAGATTTTTTTGTAAAGGCATAAATGTTAAGTAATTATCTAAGTGTATGTAAGTGTTTTAACATGTGTCAATGTAGGAATGTGATTGGCAGAATAGTGCGAGTTGGAGACACCATATTTATAGAATGTGATATAAAATTGCAAATGGAGTCTAAAGCAGGGAGATGTGTTTAAAGTTTAGCAAAAAGTGTGACAGAATTTCAAACTGAGTGTAAAGCATGGGACATGCTTTTAGTTTGGCAAATTTAGTGAATAGAATGGCTACAAGCATTAATAGTTTTAGAAATGGTGTCAAAAGGATCACTGTAAAAAAAACTGAACTTTCGCAATATCCACAATTCCACTTTTGAGAAACAGGGTGGACCAGTCCTTTGGCCACACACTTATAGTGGCTCTTTTCCTGGTGTTGAGTTGAAGCTAACAGCCAAAAGTGAGTCACAGCATCTGGTCTAGGTCATAAAGGGAGTAAGTACCAAAAGTTTTTTTTCAAAACCTGTAAACATAATAGCCAATCTAAAACAGAAACCCTTTAGAAGAAATTAAATCTGGGTTAAAATTGCATTTCTCCTCAGATCCTTTTCAAGATGCAGACAATTTTTATCTTAAGCTTCCTGTTCACAGCTTGTTGTGCTGTTCCTCAAGGTAAAGTGGTGTATGGGAAACAGATTAAGTCACATGTATGAACAAATAATTATCTATGTTATTGATATGGAATATCTGAACAGATCTGTCAGGTAAAATGTTCACATTTCCTGTGGAGTCCAATGTTGCCCGTGTCAGACTTCAGCCAGCAAGAAATAACTTCACGTCTGTGACAGTCTGCCTCAGGTTGGTGTTGAAACTGTATGCATGATTGACATTAGTCTTTTACAGAACACAGTTGTATTTCCTGACATCATTACTGTTATTTTGTAGACAGCTGACTCTATCATTAACTGTGAAAATCTCATTTTCTATTTATTTTAGGTTAAAGTATTATCCATTATCTTCTAGCTTCCCATTGTTATCTGCATTTATCTACAAATCCATCCTCTATCCATATCTACATATAACAGCATTGTTTTTTTTTTATTCTCAGGTTCCTTACTGGCCTTGCACGGTCGTTTTCTCTCTTTTCTACAGCATCCACTACCCATAACGATTTCTTAATCTTCAAAACAGCCAACAAAGGTCACTTCCAAGTGTTTACACGTAACAAAGTTTCTCAATTTCATGGCCTACCAGATGAACAAAACACCTGGTACTCGATCTGTAGCACCTGGGATTCCAACTCTGGATTGGCCCAGCTGTGGATCAATGGAAATCCAAGTACCAGAAAGGTCGGACACAAGGGGATACTGGATGGAGAGCTAAGCATAGTACTGGGACAGGAGCAGGACTCAGTGGATGGAGGGTTTGATGCTGGTCAGTCATTTGTAGGGATGATCACTGATGTCCATATGTGGGACTATGTCCTTTCTGCTTGTGAGCTCCAGCGGTTTGCTAGCGACCTCAACTTCACCCCTGGTGATGTCATCAACTGGAGAGCACTTGATTTCACCATCATTGGAGATGTTGTAGTTGAGGACAATCAGTCAAATGGCTGCTTTCATAGTCAGTGACTTTTTGTTGTCTGAATTAGATTTTGAGCATATGAGTATAATTTCCTCCCTCAGACAAATAGCTGCTTTAGTAATCAGTGATAGTAAGTAAATGGACAAGGAACAATGTGCTATACAATGTAAACCAAACTAGACTGTAAATCTAAGATATAAAAAAATAAAATATATAAGCATGTTTTGTGTGCCAATTTCTTAGCCTGGGAAACAAACCTACAGTACATCTACGAAGATGTACTAATTTGTGTGACACATGCTGGCTCATGCATGAGGTACATAAGGGAGTTCCACAGTCAAAGTCAAAACAATACTTAAAGCAATATAAGAGGTCAGTACAGTGGATTAAAAGCAAAGTGGAGTGTGTGTATACGAATATGAATAAAGACAACAAGTATTGATTGTTTAGCTTGTTGGGTCACCATCTGGACATGCTGGTTTTATCATCTTGAGACAATACTATTGTAAAAGACACTGTATAAATATAAATGAATTAAACTGAATCTTAACAAACTGGTCTTGCTTGTGTCGCCAACTAGTCAAACTGGACATTGCTGGTACAGTCTATGGTTAAGATGCATAACTGGTAATCCAGGTAGAATAACAGGTCAAACCAGCTAAACCATCAGAAATCACACCAAAACACACCTTAAAGGAAATTACTGGGTAAATAAACCTATAGTCCTATTGTACCATTTTTTTTTTCCAACTGTAGCGCTTGTACTCTGGGCCTGTGGAAAAAGCACTAAATATCTACCTAGGCTCTGTAGAGAGGTATGGCTTAAAAAATCTCACTCTAAACAAAACGAATCAGGAACCAGTTACTAAGAAGTGGAACAATTGGCAAGTTTATTGATTACATACACCAGCTGTGCACTCCCGGCACAGCGTTCACCTTGAAATATGGTGACTGAGTCACAGGCAAGAAAAGAAAATTAAAAGAAGAGCTCTTCAAATTAAAATAACAAAAAATAATTCAGTCCTTATTTCCAGGAATATCAAAAGTGTCCCCAATAAGAGTCCATTCCTCAAAAAAAATCAAATGCAGCAGTTTCAACTCAGGTTGAGTCAATGAAGTCAATCTGTCAAGAGTACTCTTATCTGGTATCAGTGATTCAAGTGGGTTCCTCTGAGGCAGTCACACGGTTGGCCACACCGCTGTCCTGACCATCCTCAGTCCTCGCTGGGCTTGGCTCGCCATCTTGGAATCCGTTTCTCTATCCACAAAGAAAACCAGTCTACACAAAATGTAGACTAATGAGTGTTCTAATTCTGAGATCTCATTTCTTCATATTCTGTTACTCATTTCTGTAACCAATATCCAAGGATACATCCTTTTTTAACTATAATGTGAATAACTCATCACATCAACCAACATTGTTACAATATACAGTAAGCATTCACATTACTTACTCTCCAGTGTCAAGAAAATATATTGCATGAATTAAACAATAAGGTTTTTACTTCAATCTCAACAAGACCGTGTGTACTGTGTCTTTTCATATATTGTTCATTGCTGTATCATCACTTTTTAACCTTCACTTCACTTTTTAACCATTAAAACACTATTATAACATATTTACATTATCAGGAATGACATTTCCCTTTCTTAGCTTCAGCAGAAATATATGCATGAACTCAAAATGATTGCATATGCAACGCAGTTACAATGAAAACCATCACCACTCGCTAACTGGCAAAATAAGTGGCTCAATGTGAACAAATAAATGCCTCGTTCCTTCCAGGATGTTCCGAACACAGTTCGGTGCGGTGCTAGCCACGATATTAGGCAGCATGACACGCTAGAGCATTCATTAACTAGTCAGGACACAATGATACGCGGTATACCAAAGTGGGTAAAAACATTTACATTACTCCCAAACGGGAAACGCAATGGCAACTAGGATAGCTAATGTCAAGGTTCATCATGAAAAACACAATTCGCAGTGTACACTCCAACTGGTTTTAAAGAATCACCGTCAGTAGCTAATAGGTAACATGGGTTAAACTAGCAGAGGGAAAAATGTGTTCACTCACCGGAGTTTCTTATCACATTAAACTCGAATAACACAACTTCTTCTCTTGCTTGAACCTCGGCTTCACGCATCAAAGTAACTTATATTACTAACTTGAAGTAAAATAATCAGTTCCAGGAGGGTAATTTATCTTTTTACACATAAGAATTCGGAGCTCACAGACTTGTGTTCAATGGAAGATAGATTGGGTTGAAGAGGAAAAAAAAAGAAGAAGTGTTCGGCTGACCACTACTCAGAGTAGTGCGCCCTCATTAGGCAGCACCTAGGTTCGTACGTTTGAGTAGCCCTATTTTCATAGGGGTTACACCCTCCCCCCTTAACTCTGCATGAGTCCCTTCATGCCGATCATGTCAAACATTAGTTTACATAGCACTAATAGGAGAAGCTCCATAATCATTAATAGTGTCAAGAGCTCTATTGAAGCTTTCTAAAAGACTTTGTGCAAAGGAGATTAAGGGTTTTCCTAACTCAGGGTAATGAAACCGTCCAGGTGGTCTACGTGTTCTGTCTGATCTACGTGTAGTGTCACTAGTTTCAGTACCTATATCGGTTCCTATGTGTATCTCTGTGTTGGCTAGATCAGTACTCTGCTGAATGTTAACAGCAGCCTCAGCTTCATGGCTCTCTGGGATGGTAGAGGGTGTCTCTCGGTCAACAGCAATGAAAGTTTCATTAGTCTCATCTGGCAAGGTCATCTCCATTTCACCAGAGTGCTGTTCTTGGATGTTCTCCGGTTCCTCCGGTCCAACTGCTGCAGGGGGTACACTAACAGGCTCCACTTGGGGGTTTACTTTTGACTCCTCCAAGTGATGGGCGGTCTGCTGTCCAGCAGGTTCTGCAGCGGCCAAAGGAATGGATGGTGTCACGGTGGGTTGCAGCGTTACTGGAATGTCAAGCACCTCAAAGAAGCGTTCCTCTGGAATGACAGATGGCTGGAAAGAGTAGCACGACAAATCATCTTCGGAGTCAAGGTTTTCCTCAGGGGGTTGGGGTTGACTCCGTCGGGTTCGTGGCCGTTGGGCTTTCGATTTTGTTGGCTCGTCTTCTTCAGCCTCACACAAGTCACCGCAAGGGAGCAGAAGATCCCTATGTAGAGTTCGAATGGGGCCATTTCCATCTATGGGTTCCACTGTATACACAGGAAGGTTTTCCATTTTTCTCAGGACTCTGTACATAGTCGACTCCCATTTATCTGCAAGTTTGTGTTTATTTCTCAGCCGCACATTTCGGACAAGTACTTGATCACCTTCTTCTAAAGTAGACTCTCTCACCTTCTTGTCAAAGCGACGTTTGTTTCGCTCAGCAACCTTCTGTGAATTCCCTTTGGCTATCTGATAGCTTTCTTCAAGCCGCGATTTCAGAGCTCTCACATATTGAGAATGAGTCTTGGGAGCACACTTCTTAGCAGGCAAACAGAATGCAATGTCTACAGGGAGCCTTGGTTGGCGTCCAAACATCAGTTCATATGGGCTAAACCCGGTTACCTCATTCTTAGTACAATTGTAGGCATGTGTCAGAGGTTTCACATAGTCACGCCAGTGACTTTTCTTTTTGTCAGTTAAGGTACCTAACATGCCTAAAAGAGTTCGATTGAAACGTTCAACTGGGTTTCCCCTAGGGTGATAGGGACTGGTGCGCACTTTGGTGATACCAGCAAGGGCACATAATTCTTTGATGAGCTGGGATTCGAAGTCCCTACCCTGGTCACTCAGTAGGCGTTCAGGAAACCCGTAATGCACTAGAAACTGTTCCCAGAGTGACTTCGCAACTGTTGTAGCCTTTTGGTCTTTTGTAGGTATAGCCACAGCATACTTAGTAAAATGATCCGTAATAACTAAGATGTCTTTCGTATTGTGACTATCAGGCTCTAAAGACAGATAATCCATGCATACTAGTTCCATGGGGCGAGTTGTTTGGATATTCACCAGAGGTGCTGACTTTTCAGGTGCCGTTTTCCTTCGGACACAACGACCACATGTCTTTATCTTGTTTTCCACATCTGCAGCCATCTTAGGCCAATAAAATCTTGTCCGGACTAAATCCAGGGTTCTTTCCAGGCCCATGTGCCCCATATCATCGTGGAGGCACTGGAGAATGGTGGATCTCAGTGATTTGGGGACCACAAACTGGTAAGTAACATCACTGTCTGCTTGCCGAGTTCTGAAAAGAAGACCATCTCTCAATTCCAGTTTTTTCCATTCTTTAAGCAAAAGTTTCAATTCTAAGGAGTCTAGATTTACATTGGGTTTCGCTACATCTGCAGCCTCCAAGAGCTCAACTACAGTACTTATAACTAGATCAGATCTCTGATGGCGCTGGAGCTCTCCCGGGCTGTATGTAGGCAAGGTGGGACAGCCTAATGCCACCTCCTCTTCATACACATCTGGCACCGCATCAGCGTGAAGTGCAAGAGACTCGACCAAGGTGATGGAGGGCAGATTATCATCAGTCTCACTCAAAAGATGTCGGTGACAGAGAGCATGTATGGTCTCAACAGACAGGCTCTGGTCAGGAGGTGAAGACAAATGGTGAGAGGCGAATTGTTTCATCCGTTCCCTTTCCTCCAGAGAAACATGGTCATCTTCCAGTGCATTGTGTGGTCGTCTGGAAAGACCATCTGCATCTTGATTGCATTTCCCTGCACGATATTTGATGTTGAAATCGAACGTGGAAAGTGCAGCCAACCACCGATAACTGGCAGCGTCAAGCTTGGCAGACTTCAGAATGTATGTAAGAGGATTATTATCCGTCACTACAGTGAATGTGTTGCCATACAAATAATCTTGAAATTTCTCTACAATGGACCATTTCAATGCAAGAAACTCCAGCTTGTGAGCTGGGTATCGCTTTTCACAGGGGGACAGTCCTCTACTTGCATAGGCAATTACTCGCATTTCACCATCCTGTTCTTGATAGAGGGCGGCACCTAAACCAAAGGTGCTCGCATCCGTGTGGAGAACATACGGAAGTTTCGGATTTGCATATCCAAGTACAGGTGCTGATGTTAGTTTCTCTATGACAGTTTCAAAAGCTTGCTGACACTCAGCTGTCCAGCGATTTGCGAAAGGCTCCTTGACACTGAAGTACATTCCAGGGTTAGCTGTTACTCGTTTTCCCTTCTGGTAGGGTGGGTAACCCTTTGTGAGGTCATTCAAAGGTTTCACTATTTTTGAATAGTCCTTCACATATCGACGATAATATCCCGCAAAACCTAAGAATGACTTAAGTTCTTTGAGATTTTGGGGTCTGGGCCATGTGCGGAGAGCACTGACCTTTTCAGGATCGGTTTCTACACCTCTGCTTGAAACAATATGCCCCAAATAACGCACCGAGCTTTGGAAAAAACTGCACTTTGAGGGAGAGAGCTTCAAGCCATGTTCTCTTAACTGTTGTAGGACATGTAAAAGCCTAGTTTCGTGTTCCTCTAGGGTGCTAGAAAAGACTATCACATCATCTAAAAACACTAGTACTTCTTTCAGGTTAAGTGTTCCCATGCATCTCTCCATCAATCTTTGAAAAGTACTGGGTGCGTTGGTGATCCCCTGGGGCATACGGTTGAACTCATAAAACCCCAGCGGACATACAAAAGCGGTCTTTGCCTTATCGCGTTCTTCCATTTCAATCTGGTAATAACCTGACTTGAGATCCATAACCGAAAACCATTTGGATCCGGCAAGGGCTGAAAAGGCTTCTTCAAGATTGGGAAGTGCATAGGCATCACGTATTGTCAATGAATTAAGTTTACGGTAATCAATACATAAACGCACATCTCCGTTCTTTTTACGAACAACCACAATTGGGGAGGAGTAAGGGGACTCCGAGTCACGAATCACTCCTGCCTCAAGGAGTGTTTGCAGATGTTTCCTTACAGCTTCATAGTCCTTGGGGTGAATGGGTCGTGATCTTTGCTTAAAAGGGGTTTCATCTTTTAAGTTTATATGATGTTTTACTTGAGTTGCGTGACCAAAGTCAAGGTCGTGTTGGGCAAAAACGTCAGCATAAGCTGTTAAACTGTGTGTTACTCTTTCCTTCCACTCTTTTGAGAGAGGTGAATCTCCAAAGTCAAAGGTCAGGTTAGACTCCCTAGGGTCAGTAACTGGCTGAGAGGTGACAGCACAGCATTTCACACTATTAGTATCTCTGTTAGGCCCTGACAGGTTTTTCTGGATTACTTCAGGGGTGTGAAGTTCGGCTACTACACAGCGCATGGGGAGCGTTATGTCATGCTCGGTTTCATTTCTAACCCACACACATAATTTATGGGGGTTTTGTCGGGGCAAGGTGACAAGACAACATTCTACGAGGATTCCCCCTGGTAAGGTAGATGTTACAGGCTGTTCTACCACTGCACACTCCCCCGGGATGTTAATTTTAACATGACCTTCAACAAGGACTCTTCCGTGAGCTGGTATCATTTGCCGCACTTTGCCTTTTAGCGTCATCAAGCCAATCCTGCCTGTCGAACCGACTTCCTGTCTGTGCTTGAGTGTGTGAAGGATTTGTCGGTAGCCATGGACAGAGGTCAAGTCATTTGGCTTCCTGTGGTGACAGTGTTCACTGTATAAGGCATCAAGAGCATTTGTTCCTATTAGTACAGGTACATCACAGCTACTACGCACGTCTGGAGTGACTAAAGCTAAAGTACATACTTCAGGTTCATTTTCAACAAAGTTCTTTGGAAACTTCAGACTGATAGGTACATAGCCCAAATATGGAACATTTTGACCATTGGCGCCTTCAACATCTAGGCCTTCAACTGGTTGAATGGGACTGTCTGATAAATGATTATTGTAAAAGGAAACAGATATGGTGGTCACTTGTGACCCGGTGTCCAGGACACAGTTGCAGTTAACACCTGATACAATGACATCGGCCGTACATTTCTGTCCAATAAGGCCCTTTGGGAAGTGGGGTAAATTGTCTGTTGAATGTGACTGACCGGATACTTTTAGGGTAGGTTTGACTTTGGGACATTTGTGTTGCACAGCTCCTGATAGTCCCGCCTCAGGAACTGAGATCAGTTTAACTGTTGCTCATTCTCTTTTTCCCAGGACTGTAGCCTTTGCTCAAAATCTGTGCGCTTCTCGTGCACTAACTGAGGGTTTGGATCGTTGCTGCAGGATGGAGCAATGTGGCCATCCTCACCACACCTGAAACAGTACCCTGGGCGGGGCTTCTTTGTGAGTTTTGATTCGGTTGGGGAGTGTTCTTCACAGGGCATGTTGGTTTTGGGTTTTTGTTTCTTGGCTTGCTTGGTGGTTTTCTGGTGTGAACCATTGTTCAGTGATGCTTTTAAAGAAGCCATCTGAGTCTGCAGCATTGCAATTTGCTTTTCAAGCTTTTGTGTATCAGGAGAAGGTTCCAGGCCTGTCTCACTCATGCTGTACTCTTCCGCAAAGTGGGCATTAGCCTGTGCTTTTGCTCTGGGTAATCCCAAATGCTGTTTCATGCGGCTAGACTTAGCAGCTTGCCGGTCCTCTTCAGTACGCAGCAGAAGGAGCAACTCAGAAAACAGGGGTGGGTCTTTCTTCTTCTGTTCTAACTGAAGGCTGGTTATCAAGGCATTATTCCAGCAGCCCCTACAAAACTGCTTGAGGAGCTGGCGGTCTGATTCAGCAGCAACAATACCACCTCTCTTCACCACTTTGCTCAGGATTGTACGTAATCTCTGCAAGTAAGCTGAAGGTTTTTCACCTGAGTTCTGGTTGGTGTTCAGGAAGCGGGCAAAAAGCTCGTCTCCATCATCCACAGTGCCATACGCGGAGTCAAGAAGGCTTAAGTAGTCATATGGGGATGCTTTTGGACCAAGATTCTTCACAATATGGGCAGCAGGTGGAAGAAGGCTCTCTACTATCCTTCGTACAGTGTGTTTGTCAGACACAGTAGCATCAGTTAAAAAGAATTCAACATTGCTGCGCCATGTATCATAGTCAGATTCGGAAGACGGACAGGGGATTTTTCCGGAGAAGGGTCTCAGCTTGAGGCGATCAGGAGAGAAGTCACTGTTCTTAATTACATGCTCAACAACTACTTTCTGAACAGCAGGGGTAGTAAGTTGTTCAGAAGCTAAGGGAAAGGCTTGTGCTCGTGGTGCAGCTGGGGCATCAGCAGTGTAGGGAAGTGTCTGTGCTCGTGGTGCAGCTGGGGGGCCAGCTACACTAGTGACTGAATCTGAGTCGTGGGAGTGAGCTAGATCAGTGTCTAGTAGTGTGCAATCCACAGTTTCATGACCTGGTGGTTCATCATGGGTGGTGTCATTAGAGGCTCGTGGGGGTAGGCTAACTGTTGTGTCAACGTTGGCAGTGGGGTTTCGTTTAACAGACTTTTGTATCTTAGCTAGTTCATCTCGCAAAAGTTTTTCAAAGTCGGTACCACTAAGTTTAGCTACACCTTGTAGTTCAGCTATGTAAGAATCGGTTAGGCTAGAACTTTTGTCAGCTACATACAACTCAGAGAGGAGCTGAATGCGGTGAATGACATCTGGGTTACTGCTAGGTCGTTTGCAAGGCAAAAGATCATGAATGAAAGCAATGGGTTCACCTGATGTGAATTCTACAATGGCAGTGTTTTTAAACTGGGGGTCGTCACTAGTTACTCTTATTATTCTCTCGATGGAACCAAGTGTAGCTAGGTATTCCATAACGTCATTATCTTCATCTTCCCCTGTTAACCCCCCCACAAGGAGTGAGTTTGGCACTTTCACGTTCTGTGTTTGAATTACATCCATCTCAGACTATTTTACCAAGAAAGTATTTCAAAATGACGAGTATCAATGTTCACATAAAGAATGCAATAAATATGCCAACTGTTCGACCTCCAACTAAAAAACCAGCTAAATACCTCTCCTGGCTGGCTCGCCACAGTTTATGTAGCGCTTGTACTCTGGGCCTGTGGAAAAAGCACTAAATATCTACCTAGGCTCTGTAGAGAGGTATGGCTTAAAAAATCTCACTCTAAACAAAACGAATCAGGAACCAGTTACTAAGAAGTGGAACAATTGGCAAGTTTATTGATTACATACACCAGCTGTGCACTCCCGGCACAGCGTTCACCTTGAAATATGGTGACTGAGTCACAGGCAAGAAAAGAAAATTAAAAGAAGAGCTCTTCAAATTAAAATAACAAAAAATAATTCAGTCCTTATTTCCAGGAATATCAAAAGTGTCCCCAATAAGAGTCCATTCCTCAAAAAAAATCAAATGCAGCAGTTTCAACTCAGGTTGAGTCAATGAAGTCAATCTGTCAAGAGTACTCTTATCTGGTATCAGTGATTCAAGTGGGTTCCTCTGAGGCAGTCACACGGTTGGCCACACCGCTGTCCTGACCATCCTCAGTCCTCGCTGGGCTTGGCTCGCCATCTTGGAATCCGTTTCTCTATCCACAAAGAAAACCAGTCTACACAAAATGTAGACTAATGAGTGTTCTAATTCTGAGATCTCATTTCTTCATATTCTGTTACTCATTTCGGTAACCAATATCCAAGGATACATCCTTTTTTAACTATAATGTGAATAACTCATCACATCAACCAACATTGTTACAATATACAGTAAGCATTCACATTACTTACTCTCCAGTGTCAAGAAAATATATTGCATGAATTAAACAATAAGGTTTTTACTTCAATCTCAACAAGACTGTGTGTACTGTGTCTTTTCATATATTGTTCATTGCTGTATCATCACTTTTTAACCTTCACTTCACTTTTTAACCATTAAAACACTATTATAACATATTTACATTATCAGGAATGACATTTCCCTTTCTTAGCTTCAGCAGAAATATATGCATGAACTCAAAATGATTGCATATGCAACGCAGTTACAATGAAAACCATCACCACTCGCTAACTGGCAAAATAAGTGGCTCAATGTGAACAAATAAATGCCTCGTTCCTTCCAGGATGTTCCGAACACAGTTCGGTGCGGTGCTAGCCACGATATTAGGCAGCATGGCACGCTAGAGCATTCATTAACTAGTCAGGACACAATGATACGCGGTATACCAAAGTGGGTAAAAACATTTACATTACTCCCAAACGGGAAACGCAATGGCAACTAGGATAGCTAATGTCAAGGTTCATCATGAAAAACACAATTCGCAGTGTACACTCCAACTGGTTTTAAAGAATCACCGTCAGTAGCTAATAGGTAACATGGGTTAAACTAGCAGAGGGAAAAATGTGTTCACTCACCGGAGTTTCTTATCACATTAAACTCGAATAACACAACTTCTTCTCTTGCTTGAACCTCGGCTTCACGCATCAAAGTAACTTATATTACTAACTTGAAGTAAAATAATCAGTTCCAGGAGGGTAATTTATCTTTTTACACATAAGAATTCGGAGCTCACAGACTTGTGTTCAATGGAAGATAGATTGGGTTGAAGAGGAAAAAAAAGAAGAAGTGTTCGGCTGACCACTACTCAGAGTAGTGCGCCCTCATTAGGCAGCACCTAGGTTCGTACGTTTGAGTAGCCCTATTTTCATAGGGGTTACACCGTGCTAAATTGATGCCTTATTTTGTATTTGGAAGACAAACCTTTGTTTTTTTGTCTATATAACGAGACAAAGTGTTTTATGCCCATGGGTGACACTGTAGCTGACTCAGCAGTCTGTGAGACAAGATGTCTTGTGCAGGCCTCAGAAGACATAACGGTGCACTTGTCCATTAAAAAGTTTTGTTGTTTTTTTAAGAGAAAATGCATTTCGAAAATGACCAGGAGAAGAGGAAGAAGAAGAAGAAGAAGAAGAAGAAATCAGTACTGAGTCATGCAAGGGGAAAGCATGGCAGACCATCTCTGTCTCAGAGTGACTTGTTTAGTGACAAGATAATTTGTCAGTAAGTCTTCTTGTGTCCCACGGCAGGAATGAAGGGATTTAAATGTCTCACAAATGAGACCTGCAAAAGCAAGTCTGCAGGCCACGGCCCACATCACTGGCAGAGCAATAGCCTACAACGAGGGGGGGGGGGGGGGGGCAATCTTTGTTCTCGAAAGCCTTTTTTTGTGCACTTCAGGGGGGAAGACGAATGAATTGATTGTGCAGTTTGGGCGCCAGAGATCCCTTACTTTGTAGAGTGAGCAAAAACAAAAGGTTTTTTTTCTTCTTCTTCACCTTTTTTTTAGTGGAAGGAAAAGAGGAGTGGCAAGATGAATGTACAGTCTGAAGATAAAGCAGGTGCCACAGGAAAATGTACACCAGCAGAAATATATGACTAGCCTGTACCCTCAAATACACAAGTACTTATCATACAGACACACACAGGGCAGTCACTGTCTTTCTGCAGCGCTTCTTTAGTTTGCTGTACAAAACTCTCTCACACACACACACACACACACACACACACACTCTCTCACACACACACACACACACACACACACACACACACACACTCTCACACACACACTCACACACACAGAGCAAGGAGCGAGAGCGAGAGAGAGCGAGAGAACAAACAAACACGTGAGTTACCAGCGCAGGAGGAGGAAAAGCTTGAGCTGGACCTTTTTCCTGGCCCATGATGCAGTGGGGCAGAGAAGCAGGGCGCTGTCATCTATCACCCATCATGCATTGCAGCATGGCTGCCAATCCAGCCCTGGGTGCAGAGGAGACAGCTTCACTGATTGGTCCTCCAAGCCCGCCCCAGGCACAGTGCAGAGGTGTTCTGCGTGTACATCTCTGTCTCAGAAAAGGTGACAGGATGACAAAGCAAGAGCAGGAACTCAAAGGGACTCAAACACGACAAACATGGGGATTCCCCTCGAGTATGAGCATGCCCATAACATACACATGACAGACACATCCACTCCCAGATCTCTCTTCATAGCCATGTGTGCTCCTTGCATAGCTGTGCCAACATAACTGATCATTGTCATTCATCAGTTTATCAGTTGAGAAAGAACTGATATATATATATATAGTTATATATATATATAGTTAATCTGTCATGCAGCACTGAATGGTGTATTTATGAAAAATATGCACTAATATCAGTCACAGGCCATTTCCAATTAGAGATATGGTGCATTAAACATAAGTGCAAATGGTTCCTTGTCAGATATCTGAAGGTGTGCATCAGCAATTCAGCATCTTTGCAGGTTGAAGGCTAAAGGAAAATGTGAACTTCATTGCAGCCATGTTTAAAAAAAAAAAAAAAAAATGCGGACACTTAGCAATAGGCATGGTTCAAATTGCAATGGGGCATGCTGAAGGCAAAATAATTATTCTCTAGCAGGAATGTCTTCCAACAGTATCTGAGCAACTGCAATTATGTGACGGCCATTTTAAACGGAGCCCTAGCCACAGAAAAGCCCTGCTTCTCTTCACACTGCTGTTCTACCTTTCACTGAGGCTATCAAAGCCATTTCCAGCTAATTACCCCGACTTCTGAATCTATTTTTAATTAAAAGTGCTGCACCCGTGAGAAGGTCTAGCTGGGGCGGTGTGGAAATGTGTCCACGGCATTAATAAAAGGAAATGTATTCTCCAGCACAGGCTCTGGAAAATAATGAAATTGAGTGCTTGATTCAGGATGATTGTGTCTGAGAGACTAGCGGTAATCTGCTCAATTATTCCCCTGCATTCTTGTGCACTGGCACAATGGCTTGGGAAAGGACACAGAGATGTCAGAGGATTCGGGAAGCAGAAGAGTGGTCTCTTATCCCCTCTAATTCAGTCCTCACTTTTCTCACCCTATGGTTTGCAATCACTCATTTTTGTGTCTCTCTTTTCCCCCCCATCTCTCTCTTCCTCTGTCTTTCTCCCTCACTCTTTCTGTGTGATTCTTTCTCTGTGCTAATAGATCCCTCTTTTTGTCTACCAGTATCTCTCCTTGTCCTCCTTCTCATCTCATCCTTCTCTCTCTCTCTTTCTTTCTGTCTGTCTCCATTTGACTCTGAAGCTTCTTGCTTGTGCTGCCTTCTGCAGGGTAGACAAAAACAAAACCAATAAAAGTCTCCTTCCTGTTTGGTGTCCACTTTCTCACTTTCCCACCTTCTCAGCGTGGTTCTCTGTCCTTTGCGGGAACTGCACCTGTGATGGTTCAACCATGCATGCCGATGTGAACACTCATTGAGGATGAGGAGGGGGGAGAGAGAGAGAGTGGGAGAGAGAGAAAGAGAAAGGGAGAGAGAGAAGCCCTTGGCTTGGTGCCATACTCCATAGGCCCTCTCCTGCTCATCTCTGTCCACCGTCTCTGAACAAGCTCTTGGTGTCTCTGGGTGGCAGAGATACGCTGCTCTGGCTTAGGGCAACTGCGTGCTGAACTGATACCCTGTCCCAGTACTCAGTGCTGTGCGCTGTGCCAGAAACACTGGTTATCTCTACTCTTATCCATTGCCTCACACACAGGCCATGCAGCGTCTAAACTAACACACACACACACACACACACATCCACACACACACAGGCCTACATACACATCACACATGATCCTCCTACTAGTTTCATTATATTCCCTTGCCCCAAGAGAATCCCCCATTCATTCATTCAGACAAAACTCTCACACACACACACACACCCATCTATCCACACACACACACACACACACAGGTCTACATACACATCACACATGATCCTCCTTGCCCAAAGAGAATCTCCCATCCGTTCATTCAGGCCTTTGTATGTCTATTGTGATACTGAGATGTAGTTTTACCACATGTTGTTGTTTTCGTCACCATTGGATACAGTAATTGCTTGGCTGGCACTCCAAAGGTCACATGCTAGTCATTTAGGCTGAAAGTAACTGCTGCTAAAATACTGTATACTGCTGTACATAGAAACTGACACTATAAGCAGCAAACTTTCTAAAATGGATAGTTTTAGAAAACATAAACTTCTCAATGATCTTTACATTTACATTTACATTTATGCATTTAGCAGACGCTTTTATCCAAAGCGACTTACAACTCATCAACTATCAATTGTTCCGGGCCAGTCTCCCCCAGAGCAACTTAGGGTTAAGTGCCTTGCTCAAGGGCACAACGGTGGCAGCCGGGATTCGAACCCAAAACTTTTCAGGCTACTTACACACTAGTCAGGTTCCTTAACCACTACTCTACCACCACCCTGATCTTTGGTATCAGTGTATGAGAGCTTGACTGACTCTTGTCTAAATAAAGGGACCCCCCCCCCCCCCCCCCCACCTCTGATTCTATTGCTTGAATCACATTTAATGTCACAGTAAAAATGGCAGTCTCTGACAGCATTTTATCCTGACCATGTTACACTACTGTGCCCCAGAAAAATAACAGTGGCTCCATTTGTGCATTACTTGGCAACCATTCAGCTAAAAGAGGCATTTGTGCATTACCTAGCAACCATTCAGCTAAAAGAAATATCTTTTTGGCAGAATTGTTATTTATGAATTAATCACTACATTTCTCGTTGCTGTGTCTTGTTTGAAGAGACCGCACCAAGTATATATGGTAACCATTTTAGAAAAGCAGTAAGCCACTAAAGGCTATGATATGTGATGAATTTGCAGTGGCTAACAGCTCCACATAGCTATTGTAAATTCATCAAATAACACAGCTTCTTGCATAGATAAATTCCAAATTAACATCTTCAGGAACCAAAACCTTATAGTTTTTTTATTTTACATTCTCAACTGTCTTCAGCTCCCTTGATCTCTCCTGTCCTTAGTAAGTGAGTGTCCTCCCAGTAGATAGACCTCTGTGTACTCCCTTCCACAAGCTAAGAACGACCATCCTCCCACTCCAAGACTGACTAGCCAGTCAGGCGTCTCCACAGACATTGAACCTCATCGAACTGGAATCATCAGCGGTTCTGGCTGTCAGATATTCTTGACCCGCTTAAAGTCTCAGTCAGTCAGTCTCTCTCTTTCTCTCTCTCTCACACACACACTCACACACATACACACACAGGGACACACGCATCCTGAAAAGCTATGCATATATGTAAATTCCATAACTGGGTCCTGTTGTCTAATAATACATAATGTTCCATGGTGGAAGAAGAGATGTTGGGCTGATGAAGCACACGAGGCATGTGAGGCACAAGAGATTTACTAGTCTATCATAGTGGAGTTGGACAGGCTGTGCCTTGGGTAAAACATTGATTCCTCTCCCTCACATGTATACTGAGACAAGGTCAGTTGTCCAATTAAACGTCCTAATCAAGCTGTGACCACAGCTCCTCTTAACTGTGTACGTAAGCGCATTGACTCACCGGCTCTCTCTCGCATCTTGCACAGGCACACACACACACACACACACACACACACACAGTCCTTTCTCTCCTCTTCTCCAACCCCAGCAAAGAGATGTCTCTCCACTTTCCCATCTTGAGAATGACAACCTTCCCACTCCTCTGAACCCCACTGAGTTGAAATCACCAGCCTGTCAGAACTACAATAACAGCGTGACTGTCTCAATCACTTTTTTTTCTTCTGTCTACCTCTCTCTCTCACACACACACACACACACACACACATACACACACACACTGTGTCAAGCTGCTGTAGATGGTCTCAACCACTCACTCACCTGAGTCTCACTCAGACTCCCTGTAGCTGTAGAGCCCTCCAAAGTACCTGCTGCTCTCTCCTTTTTGGAGGATGATTGACTGACTTGAGGGTTTCAAGCGTGAGGAAACCAAACTTGACCAGGAAGCAGAAATAGACTTAACCAGTTCACCCAGAGTTTGGGTGTCCTGATTGTAAACACATGAGAGGAGAAAGACAATGGGCCTCATTCACCAACCATTCACCAACCATTCAACCATCTCCCTGTTCTCCCTAAGAATTTTCTTAACTGTTGTTAAGGTCCCATTTAAAACCTGTATTGGTGTCTACAAATCTTTCTGAGAAGTGCCTAAGTGAGTTTTAGGAGCAATTTTTTGTAAGAATGGTTGTTAAATGAGGCCCATTGAGCGTCGAGTCTTGCATTAGACCCTATTCTCACTCTGATAAAAGCTGTAAAACGTTTGAAAAATCTATCATCTGTTCCACTTTTTCAACCACCAGAGATTTTTAAACTCATACCCCCTGTAGCTTGGCTCAGCGCTTACAGTAAAAGCTTATTTGTGCTAGTGACTGTATGGAGGTATCTCCTAAGTAAAGAAATGAGTCTGTTATAAAATGAAACTTCATCTGATTTCATATTGACTCTCTCTGCCATACAATCAAACCTCTTCTTGAATCTTTACAGATGGATCAAAAATGGGGTCCCCCTTGTTCCTGTGCTCCTAAGCAATAACCTAAGATAGCAGATTCTCTGTGGTTCCTTGAACCTCATCGCTGTGCCCACATACAGGGATTATGGGTGCTGGAAAGCATTCACCGCCCGAACGAGCGCCAGCTTCACAGATATTTATTTCCAGACCCCTCTGTGTGTGTGTGTGTGTGTTTGTGTTTGTGTGTGTGTGTGTGTGCACGTGTTTACCTCACAGGCATTCTCTCGCCTCCAGCCTGGCCATCCTCAGTCCCAGAACCACTTGGCATTCCCACTGGGGCCTTAAATGTCAGAGATTATTGGGTTTGCTCTGATTTAAACTGGCCTCATATAGAGGCAGGCTGGAGAGGAGGGAGTCTGGCCTGCACACAGGCCGCAACTGGCCCGGATCCGTTTCACTGACTCGGTGACCATAAGGCATAGTTAAAAGTAAGGGGGGGAAGGATAATTCTATTGGCCTGTCAGGAAGAATTAGCCTCTAAATCAACCACCAAGAAAATCAATCGATGTTGATGCTTTAATCATGAATAATAATGAATCTATGCACAGGTAAAAAGTGATTCGACAAGCATCCAAATGCAGGTGTGTGTGTATGTGTGCGTGTGTGTGTGTGTGTGCTTGTGCTTGTGTGTGTGTGTGTTTGAGTGTGTGTGTGTGTGTGTGTGTGTGGTGTGTGTGTGGGGGGGGGGGGGGCGGATTGGGGGCAGGGGTGAGACTGTCGGCTTGGAGCTGATGATATTGACTTTGTATTATGACAGTTCAAACAGTATTGGAAGTATCATTTACAGTCTTTCATGGGGTCAATTACCTCAGCCGTGATGCTGCTAGTCACAGCCTCACACCATGACTCACTATGGCCCGAGGACGCCCCACCCACTTTGCACATCTGACCCTAAAACAGCCTCGTCCAACTGCTCTCTCCACCCGCGACAGCATGGTAATGGTGAATAATAGATGTGGGCGAACAAGAACCAAGCAGCATTTGAATCAATTATTCACTAACTACACCCCCCCCCCCCAAACACACACAGACACACACAGACACACACACCCCACACACACACTCACACACACATTCACACACAACCCCACTCCTCTCCTCATTCATTCTCATTCCACCTCCTTTCCTCCTCTCCTTTCCTCCTCCTCTGCTCTCCTCTCCCCCTCCGCTCTCCTCCTCTCCTCTCCTCTGCTCTCCTCCTCCTCTCCTTCCCTCCTCACCTCCCCCTGGCCTCCTAGTCTGCCTCCCATGTATTACTGCCTCGGCGACAAAGACCTGCTCCGCTGGAGAACATTTAAATATGAGCTGCCATATCAAACTCAGCAGGAAGCCTTGACTGCTGCATTTTTTTTCTGCTGTTCTGGTCTCTCCAGCCTGCCAGACTCACGCCTTACCTGGTAGCTCCACATGCCTTTTGTTACTGTGGCAAAAAGAAAAAAATCTCTCTGTCTCTGTCTCTCTCTCTCTCTCTCTCTCTCTCTCTCCCTCCCTCCCTTGTTCTATTCCCCCCTTCCCTTTCTTCTTGTCTTTCTCTGGATCTATTTCACTTTCTGTCTCACTCTCTCATCTCTTTCTGTCTCTTGGCTCTCTCCCTCACACACACACACACACACACACACAAACAAACGCCTGCAACACACTTGCAAACTTGCATACACACACACACACACACACACAAACACACACACACACACACACACACATACATATACACAAGCACATGTTGATTTGTTTAAAAGAAGGTGAATTGCTCAAACTGGAGAATTGGAATTCAACAGCATGCTTCAGCTGTGATCCCACACACACCTCAAAATAAGCGGCATGTCGATCTCATGTTGAAGCGATCACGCTTTGCACAAAACCAATTAATGTCTCCTACTGCGAAGCAGCGTTTGCATGGCTGTTTTGCTTGTCCTTCAGTTGCACTTAACCAGTGACAATTTAATCATCAGCCCACACATGAATGCATCTGCCAACGTTATCGCAGGTTTGCCCTCTTTCATTTACAAGAAGATTCTACTGTTTGCGGCCAAATTGATTTGTGATTTACATGCACTATTAATGCAAATAACAATCCATACAAGCATTGACATGCAACATGTATGGATTATACAGAGGTTGTACGACCACTTTCCAGTGCTGATTAAAATAGCTGAACTTGTGTTTGAATGGAACCACTAATCCACAGATGGTTTTCTGCGTCAGGTCCACGACCGTAAACGAAGCACTGGTACTAGGGATGGAGGGGTGAGAAAGAGAATGAATGAGTGAAATAAAGAAAGGATGGACGCTTGGATGGTTGATTTTCTTTCTGTTATGTCTCCAAATTTGTCAAAATATTTTTCCTTTTTAATGTGTTCATGTAACAAGTCACACCCAGCAACCTCACATGTGAAAAGTCTGTGTGTAAGAGCTGCTGTTATGGCCTGTCTGAGGGAAGTTTAGTGCAGCTTTTGTGGCCTATCTGATGAGTGAGCAGACACACACAGATAAGATTTTGACAGAAGACTATTAAGCTGTGGGAGAGCTCCAAAACACACACACAGAATCACATTCACACATATACATGTGCACACACACATATGCTCATTTACATACACATACACACAGACAGTCACATTCCCACATACAACATGTGCACAGACACACACACACACACACACACGCACACACACACAGACAGCCACATACAACATGTGCACACACACATAAGCACACATACACACACGTAAGCACACACAAAACTTTCCTTTCCTTCCTATATCTATCTCAATCTCTCTTACACACACACACACACACACAGACACACACACACACAACCACAGTGGTCCAGCCAAGAGGAGGCAATAACAGTGGTTTATGATCCGTGAAAGAGGTCTTATCACAACATAAATTAACTGCTTCAGGTGCAAGCAGACCTTGTCCCAGACATTTCCCTCTAAACCTGGTGTCCAACCGCCACATCCACCCACTGCCTCCCTCCGATCCAAGCCTCCATCCAGACCAGGGCACCCAGCAACCTGCTCAGTCCAGGAGAGGGCCTCCTTCATGGGTTGCATGCAGACCAGTCTCCTCGCTCTCATTATTGTATTGCAGGGCGAACCAGGGTGACTGGCTTCTGCATATTTCTTGGCTAGCCACAAGGCTCAGAGGAGTGTGGCTATGGGGTGGGGAGTGCAGTATTCTATCCTAGTCTGGAAGGGTTGAAAGCACTTGGATATGAGGCGCCTTGACCCCAAAGGTCAAATCTGGCTCTGAGGATGACCCTGCTTAAATCACGGCATCCAATTACTGTTACAGCCCCCATACCCTGGGCTTGTCCTTGAGAAGAAAGGTCTTCATTCAAGGCAAGAGATAAAATAACCCTGAATGAACTCCATGCGGAGTAAATTGCACCACATAGAACAGAACAGAACAGAACAGAACAGAATAGAATAGAATAGAATTGAACAGAATAGAATAGAACAGAATAGAATAGAATAGAACATGTTTACATTGGTATATATACCATTTAGGCATTTTTTTGTTATATTATAGTGCGATAATAAAAGCATTAGAATGATCACTGATGGCAAAAAAGAATATTATTTGTATCTTATTTGTTTATGTTTATTGGCTCTTGGCAGATGCTTTTGGCCAAAGGAACTGTAACGAGCAACAACAAGCATGTATTTCAGTTGTGGCAGAACCATGGCGAACAGAAGAGTAGTTGAGGGACGTGAGGGTGGGGGAGTCGACATGTTTCTGTGGTAAGGTCAGAGTGACCTCATGTGTGGGGAATGTGTGTGTGTGTGTGTGTGTGTGTGTATGTGTGTGTGTGTCAGATCACTCAAACTCTAGTTTGTGATCTCAGAAATCTGCTTCCAACCCATCTTTTGTATGTGTGTGTGTGGTTGTCAGCCTGTCTAACTGTATGCGTCATGAAACTCATTCCACAGTTTTTGAAATGATGCCAGAATCTGCCTCCAACGCGTGTTTGTGGTGTGTGTGTGTGTGTGTGTGTGTGAGGAGAGAGGAGGGAGAGGAAGAGAGCATGCTTGCAGGTACAATATTTCTACAAGGCATTTTTTTTTCCTTTTGAAAATGTCAATAGAAATCTCTTTAACAAACCCTTTTACAGTCACAGTTACAAACCTCCAGACACCGACGCCTCCTCCAAAATTATGTTGGTGAAAGGCAGATAAAAACCCATCACAAGTGCCACTATCACCATCACTGTTATAAGTGTAAAAAATATTCATCATCAGCCACAGCAGCATCATTGTCATCACCATTAATATTGTGATCATCACACTAAGTCATCCTGTGTCAGGCCATCGCTGTTGAGTGTTTGCACTGGTTTCCAAATGTCATCTCTATCTGGCTGACTCCAGAAAGTAACACTGCTGTGTCCCAGGAAAAGCAACACTTATCTACCATGAAGCTGTGTTAGGAAGAATATCAAGACGTTTCCCCCAAAGTACGTCTCTCTCTCGACACTACAGTGCACAGAATGACAGACTGTTGGTGCAGCAACAACAACATTTTAAAGTGGATGAAGGCTTCGCGGTAATTTGTCAGAGGAGTCAGACATAATTTTGTAAGTTTATCATCCATGTCCAGCAACAGCCCTCACAGTTTAAAGGCTGGAGCCTTTAACAAGTCTTTCACACTATACTCCTGGGGTAATGGTGGCACACAAGGTAAAGGAGTCCTTTGGCAACTGGAGCACAGCACCTCCTGACCCTGTCAAAGTCTCCTTGTGTAAGACACGGAACCCGGAACTGCTCCCGATGGGCACGCTGGCTCTTTGCGTAGCTACCTTCGCCATCGGTATATGTGTGTGTGTGTGTGTGTGTGTGTGTGTATGTGGGGCATGACTCTGTAGAGTGCTTTGGGTGCTCCATAGAGTACAAAAGGCGCTATATAAGTGCCATCTCAAACATCTGGCGCCAGCACTGTGCTGGGAGGTTTTGGAGGGAAGTCTGAGTAGATTTAGTCCAACAGTACCACGAGTGTCACGTCAGTCCTCTGACAGCCTATTTCATCTGACCACAAACAAATGTTGACGTGGGATTTAAAGACTCGGAGCTCCTTACCGTCGCCTACCAAAGACCATAAACGGCAAAACAAAGTGAGTGTCACTCTCGGTGTTCAGATGTGTCATCAGTGATGGGGAAAAACCCAGCTGCCAGTGACAAATAAAAAAAAAATTAAAAACAAAAAAAAATGTCGTGGCGGATCTGTCAAAATAAATCCCAAAGAAAAGAGGAAACAAGAAAGGAGCAGATGAATTAAATATTGAGATGAGCTGCTCCCACACAGGCGCTGAATAAATACTAAAACACAAAAGGGACTTTTCAGAAATAATGAAACTGCTTGAGTTTCCCCAGCGTTGTCTCATAGCTGCGTGATATAGAGAGGAAGGGCTAAAAACTTGTCGAACACAGTTGGCAGTGCTTGACAGCAGCTCATCACATGAGATTAGACGTGATGTCTAAGACCTCTGGGAATTAGGGCCTGTCTGCTCTGCGTGTGTGCATGTGTGTGTGTGTGTGTGTGTGTGTGCGTGTGTGCGCGTGTGTTTGTGAATTAGCGTCTCTATTAAACTATATCCAAACACAGACACAACTTTTCCCGGCTTCAGTTTTGACAGCCTGTTCAAAACATGACCTAGCCTTCACAGCTACTCTGGGACCAGTTATTTTAATCTATTTTAGTTAGGGCTGTGTCTGCTGTACTTTTACCAACCCCGAGTAGATCACATCTAGGGGGCAGGAGGAGCAGTCAGAGGAGAATTCATAGAAATCTGACTGTCATGACATTGGTGAGGTAAAGCACATCTAAAATGCATTATCAATTATGAGATGATCAGAAATAGATACTCTGGTTTCAAAAAGTAAAACTCTTTCCGCTTATTTCTTTCAAACTTTAGCCAAAGTAGTTCATCTTAATTAGCACAACTCTGCAGGGTTAGGGAGACAGATTGCTTAGTGATGAATCAATATATTCAATATATATCAATAATATCAACTATAAATTTAATCAATCAACTACTTTACATGCACTTATGGAAACACCTTATATGATGCAGCTTCCTATAGAGTTTTACATATTATAATAAAGAAACAAGAAATGGGTATGTTTGTATTCATGTCTATGTATCTCATGCAGTAGAGCTTCCAGGCCTAAGATGCCCTCTCTGGTCCAAAAGCTGAAGTGTGTGTGTGTATGTGTATGGTAACCTAACCTGCTTGCATACATTGTGTGTGTGTGTGTGTGTGTGTGTCTTTGTGTGTGTATGCTAACCTGCTTGCATAGATGTTGTGTTTGTGTGTGTGTGTGTGTGTGTGCGTGCGCACAAGGTTCCTAATAGGTTGTGAGAGACCCCTGGTTCCTGTGGCTCCTTTGTGGCCTGTGGCCCTATATATATGCAACACTGTCTTTTCTAAACCATAGGCCTGTTTTATCTGATATCTCCCTCTCTTCCAAAGCTCAGCATTGTGCACCTGTGCGCTAAATTCCACACTGCTGCTTTGTCTACACTGACACTGATCTTAGGATAACCTGATCGGCTCATTTTACTCCGCCTGTCTCAACATTCTTCATACTATTGCCCTGGTCAAAAAATACAGCAGAGAATAATACAGAGCCATGGCTGAATGATGTCACCCAAGCATCCAGGCGTGAATGCAGAAGTGGAAGAAAGATAAACTGCAAATTTCTTCTGATATCTTACAAGACTGTTGGGTCAAATATCAAAAAACTGTTCAAAATAAAAAATGGAAATTTTTTCTGACATTTTCCAACAAAACTGCAACAATATGATACGATTAGATACATACGGTACGGCACAATACAGTATGTAACAGTACATTGCATTTTTATTGTCTGTTCAAGACCGAACACGCAACCAAGGTTTCTTCCTAGACTAAACATAAGGGAGTTTTTCCTTGCCCCTGTTGCTCTTGGGTGCTCCTTCTGTGAAGCGCCACAAAACAATACTATTGTAAAAGGCGCTGTATAAATAAAACTGAACTGAATTGAATTGAATTGTTTCTTTTTAAGTCTCTGCAAAATCTGCTCCCTCCTACATAGCAGATTTCTTACATCCACACACACCCATGAGATCACTGAGGTCCTCTGACCAACTGCTGTTAACTATCCCTCTCCAAGAGTAGGGGGGTCGCGCCTTTGCAGCCTTTGCCGCCTTTGCAGCCTTTGCATTGGTCCTAAACTCTGGAAGGAACTCCCATTCCATTTAAGGCCTGCCCCTTCAGTGCCTATTTGCACATTTTTTCTCCCAGGCACGTATGACCACTGTATGAGTGTTGTTGTGTTGCGTTGTTCTGTGTAGTGTGTATCCCTGTCTGTGTCCTTGATCTGCCTTTAGGCCATAAGTATGACTGTTTACTTAGATGGACTGTACAGCACTTTGGTCAACTGTTGTTGTTCTTAAACTGCTTTGTAATAAACCTGAACTTGAACATAGATGAAAAAGGTGGAGGCTTGTGTAAGGAGATGATCACCCAGATACAAATCCCGTTTAACAGCCCACACAGTGCAGCAGTTTGACTTGGATCCAACTCTATGGTTAGTTTTGGGCTTTTTTTTATAGCATACCATACCATACCATACAGTACGGTATAATACGACAAAGAACGATACGATACAATACGATACAATACGAATACGATACGATACGGAACGATGCGATACAATACAATACGGAATGTTGCGATACAATACGATACAGTATGATACAACACATTGCGCTTTTATTGTCAGTTTGAGACTGAAATTCCAAGGGTGGCTTGTTTAAGACACAAATACATAAATAAACTTAAATATGCATTGAGCCCAAAGATATACAACACCTCTTGGTTTATGAAAGATGGTGCTTCACAAGAGTTAGAGCTCGCACCTCACACCTACCGGTTAAACTAGCCAGATAACTCACTGGGGTATTTAGTGACCTCTAAGTCACTAGTAAATTTTCTAGCAAATATCTTGTATTGCTGTAGTAAGATTTGATTGTGGTTATGCAGAGAAATAGTATCCTCTGTAGCACATGGAAAGTGTGTGTGTGTGTGTGTCTGTGTATATGTGTGTGTGAATGACTGTGGGTGCCTGTGTGTGTATGAGGAGAACGATGGGGCTCTGCTCCTCTTATCTCAATCTTAATAATGCGCTTTATGTAATGAATGAGTTACTCGCCCAGAGGACAGATAGACAATTAATTACAGCTGCACATGTGAGGAGGAAGCGGCCCATCTCCCATCTCACTGTCAGATAGACAGAGGCAGGAGGAGCACTGTCAGCAAGTTACTGAGCTGCTTTAGTATGTCCACAGCTACACACTCACTCATCCTGCACACTCAGAGCTGAGCTGAGCTGCCTGCCCAGAGATTGAACCCATGACCTTGAGGTGCAAAGAGTAAAGGGAGTTTTTTTTTTCAGTGTCGTTGGGTTCCACTTTTTTTCATTGATTTTCAAACTGAAGCACTGATGAACGATACAAGGTACAAAAAATGTACTGTCTGAAGATCAAGGTGTGGTGAAGTAGTGTGACATTGCATGCATATAAAATGTACTGTCTGAAGATCAAGGTGTGGTGAAGTAGTGTGATATTACATGCATATAAAATGTACTGTCCGAAGATCAAGGTGTGGTGAAGTGTGATATTATATGCATATGATAGCCAAAGCCATATTGTAGAACAACTATAACCATAGTCTATACCAGACAAGGGCATACTGTACAATAGCCATCTTAATAGCATATAATGGCCAAAGCCATATTGTAGAATAGCTATTAACATAGCATAATAGCCAAAACAAAACAAAATGTTGCTCCCAAAAGGCCTAATAAGGATGATGATAATAAACCAGTTTTAGGTCATGTAATGAGAAACTCAAAGCCAACACCACTGTTTCATAACACAACAAATCTGACTTGTCATGAGGTTGACAAAGGTTAACCAAATTAAATTAAGTACTGAGCCTTTTTGAGCCTAATTTGAAGATTTTTCCCTCACTAAAATAAACTTGCCTGTACCTTAGCAAGGATGCAATAGCAGCACTGTCTAGTAAAGGAAGTCCAGAGCCATTATTTAACCTTATTGTCAGTGTACAATTTTATGTAGTCCATAAGGGGTGTTCCTGTGTTAATGTTTTTTTCCCATATACCAACTGACAAAATAATATAATTGTTGTGATCTGAAAACGGTAATTATTGTAGCAGTGTACTCATCACAAGTAATTTGGCCATTCCTCTTGTTGTATGTTTTTTCTGTGTTTGTCACCATGGCTACGTGAGAGAAATACTCAATGTGGCTTTTGGTCTCGTGTCAGTGTGCTTGTCTAGGCAGAGTACTGTTTCAGCCTCCTCATGCTCGTCTGTAATGCAGGCCTGCTGTTTGGCTGATTCATGTTTGTGTTTAATCTGTGCATGTGTGCGTGTGTGTGTGTGTTTAATGTAGAGACTTAGTCCCTGCACTCAGCTATGGTCAGGGTGGCCCTGGCATGTGGCATCTCTGCTGCTTGCTGGAGTCTGCCTGGAAGACAGCATCTGCCCAGTCTGATAGACGAACCTCACTTTTGATGTGGAACTCACACACACAGACACACACACACATACACAGACACCATCTGTCTCACTGTTTCCTCTCATCCATGTGTGCCCATGTGCAATTCTCCATCTCTCTCTCTCTCTTTCTCTCACTCGTGTTTTTGCTCTCTTTTTTTCTATCTGTTTCTTTTTCATCAATACCTTAGTCAGTTGTCTTCCTTAGAGATTGATTGAGTTAATGGGGAAGAGGATGATCTGGGGTTACTGAAATAGTCTGCTCTGGAGTGCCGTGTTATTCCCTTAGCTGTGCCATATTCGCTGTATAGAACGGACTCAAGGGGCTTATTGCTTTTCTAAAACGGTTACCACAAATACCTTGAAAATGGCTACAAAATAATCAAGCAGTAATAAAATTGGTAAACCATTTAATCTACAAATAGCCATTTTCCACAGAGTGATCATAGAATAATTCCATAGCAAGTAGATTTTTATCGAAATTGTTTCCGGGCAACTGTGAAAAAGTCTGTAAGTTGACCAATATGCATTCTAATTGCATTAATATAGAACAAAAAGCCGGTCTCAGCCATACTGTATCAGGGAATATACAACAACATCAAACTATCTGTTTTGGAATAGAATAGAATGAAACAGAATAGAGTAGAGGAAATTAAGCCCAGTACACACAAATATAAATTTGCATAATTTTTTTTACATGCATGGGTCAATGTGTACAGTACCTTAGAGAAGATTAGAGGAGGCTACTAGGCTAGAGTCCAACAGCGTAACATTGGAGTAGCATTACAGTAGAATACACAAAGACAATAGAGAAGAGAGCAATATGTGATCAGTGTTGGGAAAGTTACTTTGTTACAAGTTACCCTAAAATGTACTAGTTATCTAAAATGTAATAGTAGTGTAACTACTTTAACAAAGTAATCTAACTAATTACATTTGATTACTTTTGGATTACTTTTCTACATTTTGAATGAATTTTTTTCAGCTGTCAACCATTTTCAGTTTTTGAAACCTGGCAGGGTTAACCTTACAGCATTACTCAACACTGACTGCTGTCAACATCCTTTTAAACTCCATTAATACAGACACAGCATTGTCAGACTTTAACACTTCAACACCGCTTTACTGTGGGATCATGCTGATCTTTGAATAGCTATGCCTGCTAAATCAAATATTTGGCATTCAACATTTGGTGAACATCACTGAATAAGCAGTTGTCTATTTGTGTGGCATTGATTGTGCATATGTGTGTCTGCTCACTACAGCACACTTTTATTTCCAGGAATGCACTACACTTACATTGTAGTTTCTATCTAGTATCGCAGGCCTCCTCACTACTGCAGCTTCGATCTTGTAGGCTGCAGATCCAGCACCAAGTGGGTGTTGCCAATTCAAACATGACGGAGAACCAATTAGACAATCAGAATAGTATCTGACTTTCAGCTGTAAATGGAGGATATTGTGCACATGAAAAAACAAACTAATGTTATTAAACATATAACCAGTGTTTCTGGTAACAGTGGTTTCAAGTAACAGTAATTTGATAACATTTTTTTCAAGGCAAGGCAGATTTATTTATATAGCCAGTTTCATTCATAGAACAGGAACCCAATGTGCTTAACATATGACAAAAATGATCAAAATTCTAATTAAACAAGTGCAAATATTAAATTGCAATAAAGCATCGAGGCAAAAAAAATTAAAACTGAAAAATGAACAAACTAGTATTTTCTCATGGTGCTTTACAGCAAGGAGCACCCAAGGGCAACAGGGGCAAGTATAAAACTCCCTTGTTGTAATTGGTCTAGGAAGAAAACCTTGGGCAGATCCACAGCTCAAGGGGCCAACCCAACTGCCAGGGGACATGCAGGAAAGTACGATCATTAGTTACCATGATAAACTACAATTTGGCCATGGTTTTAGCTGAGCATCACTTGGCTTGAGTATAATATTGCCTCACAATATTATAGTCAAGCCATAGGTGGTTGTGGAAAGTTATGGCTGGACAGTGTAGTAGCAGCCAGATATAATGTTAAAGAGGACATCTTGTGCAAAAATCACTTTTTTGTGATTTTATATTTACATTTGGGTCCCTGATGCTCCACTCCAAGTACAAAACAAAACACCCATCTAGTTTCTGTGAATGGGTTTAGAGATTTAGATGTCAGAAAACATGTGCTACAATGAGCCATTTGGGTGTTCAGCCTAGACTGACGTCAGGCTAGGGAAAACCACCCCCTGGAACTTCGCCCCACCCACCAGATACAGCGGGTTTATTCAACACTCACAATACACCACTATTTTTGGTTTGACAATTCCCTAGCGTCATTCTCAGAGCTGCATAGCCCTCCCAAACAGCCCAAATAAAAAAGATACTTGCAATTAACCTGCATCAACACAAGGTACATACATGAGAGAGTCAAATGATGAGAAAGTGGAGAGAACAAATCTGTCTGTAAATCAATGAGTCGTGAGCCTGCCTTCAATCATCATCTGGCACACAGCCACATAAGGGAATCCAATCCTTGTTAATAATATCTTATGTCTATACTAGAGATGCTTCACTCTCGTGTTGTTACTATTTATTTAACACATCATTTGTGACGAACCATCAGAAACATGGAATATAATAGCACCACACACACAAACAGACACACACACACACACACACACACACACACGGTCCTCTCTCTCACTGTTTACTCATGAGCCCTGAAGCCTTGTCTGTCTCACACACATTCCTCTGCTGGAATTCTTCATGTTCTTCATGAACAACTCTCTTATTCATCTCATTCTCTCCCTCCCTTCACCTCATCCCTCCATCCTTACTTTTCTCTTTTCCTCCCTCTCTTTCTACCCCTGTGTCACTCTTTTTCTCTCCTCTATCCCTCCCTCACTTTCTCTCTCTCCCTCTCTATCGCTCTCCCACTATTGCTCCTTCTCCTTCTCTTCCTCCATCCCTCCATCTCTTCCCTTTCTCTCTCTCTCTCTTTCTCCCTCTATTTTGCTGTTGCCTCATATGAACTCCTCATCTCTGCATCTCTTTGCTGTCTACCTTGCCTTGAGGGAAAAAGAATGTCATGCACTTAAAACATTAGCATACACATGCAAAGGACACACACACACACATGCGCGCGCACGCACACACACACACACACAATTTCTTTTCTTTCGTTTCCTTTGGCTTGTGTCTGAAGAATAAATATGCACTTAGAAAAGCATTAGCTCACACAAGGCTTACACAGCAACACACTTAATGCCATTCAAATCATTTTTTTTCTCTCTCTCTCTCCCTCCCTCCCTCTCTATTCCTCCCTTATTCTTTCCCTCTCTCTTCCTTCCTTCCTCCTTCCCTCTCTCTTCCTCCCACGCTCTCCATTACCCCCTTACCCTCTTTCTCTCTCTCTCTCTCTGCCATCCTCTCTCTCTTTCCCCCTTGTGGCATCGTTCTCTTGTTTTCCTCTGACTCCCTTTCTCTCTTCCTCAGCCCATCTCTCGCTCCCTCCCTTTTTCCCTCTCTCTTTCTTTCCCTGAGTCATCCCTCCATCTACCTACTCAACATCTACTTTTCTTGCTCTAATTCCCTGCCAGGCATGTATTGTCAGTCTGTGTGTGCGTGCGTGCGTGTGTGTGTGAGTGTGAGTGTGTGTGTGTGTGTGAGTGTGTGTGTGTGTAACCCTCTATTAATGTAGGGGTGCGTGTGTGTGTTGGAGTCACTGTCAGCTTGGACAGTTGATGTCCACATATGCTGAAATGTGTGTGTGACTGCATTTGAATGAGCGCATCTATCTGTGGACCTGTTTTTTGTGTGTGTGTGTGTGCGTGTGCATGTTTTTGTGTGAGCATACCTTCAGATTCTCTCTCTCACGCTCTCTCTGACTCTCCAATATTGTACACGTGTGTGTGTGTTTGTGTGTGTGTGTGTGTGTGTGTGTGTGTGTGTGTGCTGTGACCCATACAGGTCTTGCAGTCAGCCCTCAGCTGTGATGAGTTTTGTCAAAGAGCCGCAGCCAGGACTCACCATGACACACTTCCTGCAGTCGGTATCACTCTCGCAGTCACTCCCAGCATGCTTTGCGGTCGGTGCGGTCGCACTTTGTTGTTGTCAAGGTACTGTTGGCAGTCTTATTTATTCTCTGATTCATCTGAATGCCTCAGCTTCGCAGCAGTAAAAGATAAGCTGTGTATGTGTGTGTGTGTGTGTGTGTGTGTGTGTGTGTGTGTGTGTGTGTGTGAGTGCCTGCCGTATTTAGGAAAACAAATCAGAGCAGCACTGTGACCAATCAGCTTTGAACGTTTTGAAAGGACGGTACTGAGAGGTAGACAAAAGAGCCACCGCCTCTCTTTTCAGCTGCTTTGGGAAAATAAACTTGAAGTGTGCACACAAGTGAGCTTGTGTCTCTCTCTGTGTGTGTATGTGTTTGTGTATGTGTGTGTGTGTGTGTGTGTCTGCATGTTTATGTGTGCACACAAGTGTGTGTCTGTGTGTGTGTGTGTGTGTGTGTAATTGTGCACGTGTGTGTCTGTGAGCGTGTGTGTGTATGTGTGTGTGTGTATCATTGAGAGCGCATGTGTGTCTATGTTTGTTTTGTCTGTGTCTTTTTGTGTGTATGTATTTTAATTGGGTGCCTGCGGAGAAGAAAAGAAACATGTCTGCGTGCGTCTCCTCTTCTTTCCAAATGGTTTCATTTGATGTGTTGTTCAGTCTAAAGCGGCGGCCAGATGAAAGCCTTCCTCCATGTCTAAGAAAGCCTTAATGCCTTCCAGAATGGGCGCATTGAGGGCTAAAGGACTACACACACTAAAACATGAAAGCTAAATCCTCCCTTGTGTTGCCTCCTCCACCACCACCACCACCACCACCACCACCACCACCATGCTGTCTAATGAGGGGAGAATAAGCTGGCTGTCTCTGTGCTGGAGAGTTGATAGTGTGGTCAGCTGGGTGACAGACACACAGACGGACAGGACAGGACAGGACAGACAACGGAAGCCCAGTCCCATGCAGCTGTGGTGAGGCCTTATAGACACAGAGACAATGAGCTGCTTTGTGGAGGGTGTGTATCATTTAGTGTGTGTGTGTGTGTGTGTGTGTGTGTGTGTGTGTGTGTGTGTGAATGAAACACGGCGTCTGTTTGGGGGACAACAGTGAGGCCTCTGTATGGTGCCCAGTGAGGTCTGGTCATGGAGAGATAAATGCTGCAAAAGACAGGGGTGTGTGTGTGTGTGTGTGTGTGTGTATGTGTATGTGTTGATGTAACTGTGTGTGTGTGTGTCTGTTGTTGTGTGTTTGTGTGTGTGTGTTGACGTTTGTGTACATATGAATGAGTGTGCATGAACTCAGGTGTGAGTCACTGAATGTGTGTATGTGTGTGTGCATATGTGTGTGTGCGCGTGCATGTGTGTGTGTGTGTGTGAATATATATATGTGCGTGAGTGTGTGGGTATGTGTCAGTGAGTGAGTGGCTGTGGGTCTGACAGGAAGCCATTGTCTGTGGCGTTTCATCACCATGTCCATCCGTCATGGCCGCCCTGACCTTATGGAAGACAGAAAAACCATGCTGTGCCCAAATGGGTGCTGTCTCCTCTGGCCAAGGGCTGCTACAGGGCTGGGACGGTTGTGTGTGTGTGTGTGTGTGTGTGTTTGTGTGTGTGTGTGTGTTTGTGTGTGTGTGTGTGTGTTCAGGAAGTAGGGAGACAGTAATGACAGGCGGGACCAGAGAGGGGGCAGGGGCAGGGGCAGGGGCAGGGGCAGAGGCAGGGGCAGGGGCAGAGGTAGAGGGCGAATCACTGGGCAAAAACAGCAGGCTGTGCAGGGCACCGACATAGAGGCTAAAACTCCTCACACTTCTGAAAACAAGCTCTGTTTCTCACGCCTCTTCCCCTCGCCTCACCCCGCTGTGCTCCTCTCTGCTCCCCCCACCTCCCCACCTCCTCTCCTCTCTTTCTCCCACTGCTGCTCTCACCTCCCTCCACCCTCCTCTCTGCTCCCCTCTCCTCTTCTGTCCTCTCTTCTCTTCTCCTCTCCTCTCCCCTCTTCTCCTCTCATCTCCTTTTCTGTCCTCTCTTCTCCTCTCCTCTCCTTCTTCCTGTTGCTCCTTTTCCCTTCTTGTTCCATCCCACCCTTACCTGGGGCAAGGGGCTCTGGCAGGGTTCCAGGGGCTGAGCTCTCTGGACGGAGCTCCAGGTACCAGCTCCTCTCCTCTGGCTGCTGGTTCCTTTGCCGCTGTTGCTGGAGAGAGAGAGAGAGAGGGATGATATATATATATAGAGAGAGAGAGAGAGAAAGAGAGAGATAGAGAGGGAGGGAGAGAGAGAGAGAGAGCCAACCAGCTGCTAATATTTCCTCTGTCTACACACCTGACACACAGCCAGGGTTGTGTGTGTTTGTGTGTTTGTGTGTGTGTGTGTGTGTGTGTGTGTGTGTGTGTGTGTGTGTTCATGTTCATGTTTGTGTGTGTGTGTGTGTGTGTGTATGCGTGTGTGTGTATGCACGTGTGTGTATGTGTGTGTGTGTGTGTGTGTGTGTGTGTATGTGTGTGTGTGTGTGCATTGCACTGAGCGGTGATTGTATAGATGTAATAAACTCAGTCTCAGTAAGTCATGCTAATAGTTCTGTGGCCCAGACTCTTGTGTAATATGCTCTATTTTGGGCTGCTTGACTGGAGGGATGTCATCGTAAAGTGCAGGATAAACAACAGTCAAGGCAACACAGAGATGCTTTCTATCACTCCTGTTATTCTGCAATAGCGGTACTCTACAGAGTTATTAGCACTCCTGTTATTCTGCAATAGCGGTACTCTACAGAGTTATTAGCACACCTGTTATTCTGCAATAGCGGTACTCTACAGAGTTATTAGCACACCTGTTATTCTGCAATAGCGGTACTCTACAGAGTTATTAGCAGTGCTGTTATTCTGCAATAGCGGTACTCTACAGAGTTATTAGCAGTCCTGTTATTCTGCAATAGCGGTACTCTACAGAGTTATTAGCAGTGCTGTTATTCTGCAATAGCGGTACTCTACAGAGTTATTAGCAGTGCTGTTATTCTGCAATAGCGGTACTCTACAGAGTTATTAGCAGTCCTGTTATTCTTCAAGAATTGTCTATAGAACTACCAGTCCTATTATCCTTCAATAGCTGTACTCTATGAAGTTACTATCAGTCCTGTTATCCTTCAATAGCTGTACTCTATGAAGTTACTATCAGTCCTGTTATCCTTCAATAGCTGTACTCTATGAAGTTACTATCAGTGCTGTTATCCTTCAATAGCTGTACTATAAAGAGCTAAAATCAGTCCTGTTATTTTTCTTTTGAATGTGCAGGGTTATTCTTGAATAGCTGTGGTGAGCTGTGGGGTCAGTCGCAGTGTTTTCAGTGGCTTTTATGCTGTAAATGAGAATGTGGGTTAATATCAAGTACAGAAAGTGTGATCTGCTGTGGAAATGGCAGATTTAGAGTTCCTACCATATAGAAAAGTGCTTAAAACAATTCTATGCATTGTTCAGAATCATTATACTGAAATTTCCAGAATATTAACTGAGGTGAATCCATAGATTTGGCAAAATGTCTTAATATATGAGGTTAATACTTGGGGGAGAGCTGAATGCATTTCTTTGTCTTTATTCTACTTTCTCTTTCTGATTCTGATTCAGTAGTTCAAGTAGTCAAGTAATGGCTAGTAAACTGAAGTTAATACATGGCAGCGGTTAACACTAGGGGATGGTAAATATCTTTGTTTTGTTTTGTTTTTTTTTAACTTAGTCTTAGACTTACTAAGTCTCTTTCTACAGGAGTTCCATAGTGCTTATATAACCAGATATGATATGACGGTATTAAGGCTGATAGACAGACAGGCAGATAGACAGACAGACAAGCACAGCCAGACAGTGAGGCAGAAAAAAACCCAGACTGTTGATCTGTGCTTGCTGAAATGTCCTAACAAACATGTTTTGTAGTCTTGCTCCAGCGAGCTGCTGCTGCTGCTGCTATTGACGTGGCCTGAGTGGTCCTGTCTACTGACCGCAGATGACCGTCTCTGCTATTGGGCGGCAGCTCGTCGGCAGCCGCGTGCTTTGAGCTGTTTGTTATGGTGTAGCGCCAGGCGTTCTTTCATGCTCACACTCCAGGACGCAGACATGACTGCACAAGGTAACGCAGGGGAGAATTCACGCTTCACAAAGGAGATAAAAAGCACATTAGAGTGATACGGGCCGTGTGTGTGTGTGTGTGTGTGTGTGTGTGTGTGGGTGTGTGTGGGAGTGGGGGGATGGGGGGGGGTTAACAGCAAGAGAAGGAGGGAGTGGGGGAGTTTAAAGAAAAATGTGTTTTTTTTCCTTCACGCTTGACTTTTCAGAAACACAAAGCACTGCTGCAGTAATTTGGGCCCACGTTGCCTCCGAGACTAACGTATGCCCACTGCACAGCACTCTGCCTTTAATGTCTCTCGCTCTCTCTCTCTCTCTCTCCCTCTTTCTCACTCTGGCATTTACTGCTCTGATTACCAATGATTCTAGAACTCAGCTGCCTTCTTGAACTGATTCCTGGAACTGATTCCAGAACAGTCCCTATCCTCTCGGGTCATAATGGGGAGAGTTCTGTGCGTGGGTTGGTTGCTGCTGATCTGAAATCAGCTCTCTGGGGTGTGGAACACAAGCAGACCCTTAGGATTGGGCTCCCACATCCTGTTTCTCACAGATAAGTGCCCACATCCTCCTGGGGGACAGCAGAAGCCTCTGGGAAACTCCACAGGAAGTCAAACATCTCCCCACCCTCCAATTCTCTCGCCTCGCTATCTCTCCCTCTCTCTTTCTCTCTCTCTTTCTCCCTCTCTCTCGCTCTTCCTCTCTCTCTCATTCCTTATTCCTCCCCTGTTGCTGTTTCTGTCACTTAGCTTTCTGTCATTTGCTCTCTCATTCACACATTTGTCTTTGTCTCTCTAACACACACACACATACACACACACAAAGTGAGGTCTCCCTCTCTCTTTCTCTCTCTTTCTTTAATCAATGCAGGACCACGGGTACAAGATCCAATGAGTCCTGAGCCCACGCCGAAGAGTGGGTGGGTGCAAGTGACACACACACACACACACACACAATCCAGTTCAGTCTCTGCTGTGGCGCTGATACCGGTTTCCATGGCACTGACCTGTGTTGTTTTGGATGCTGGAACTGTCTGGAGAGACCAGGAAGCATGTGTTCTCCTCCGTCTGAAAGGGATTTGAAAAGTGTGTGTGTGTGTGTGTGTGTGTGAGAGAGAGTGTGTGTCTGGATGGTCCGAGCAGTCGGATGCTTCTTATTTGGCAAACATTGGAAGCGATAGTCTATTGTAGACAACATGCAGCAAGAAAATTGGCATTTGTCGCTAATTGAGCAGTGCTGACACACGGCCACTGTATTCCAGATGGATGGATATTTACTCCTCCAAAGTCATTTAACAGTAGTACTAAATGATATTTGCCCAACCTTCCTCAGCTGTCTCTCTTAGCCCCCGGCACAGTCATTTAAAAGGACTTCTTACAGATTGATTTTAATGAAGTTGCATTCAATATTTTCCCAGGCCATGAAATTATTGGCAAATGCAGAGAGTGTGAAAATATGATCATAATGCAATCGATTTATTTCATTATGATAGTCTTGCTTTTAAGTGTACTAGAATGATTGGGTGATTGAAATAGCTGGAAAAAAGCAGAACTGCCTCAGTGGAGTGTGTTTATGTTGTATGATTGTGCCATGCATTAAAGTAGTCAAGCTGAACAAATTCCTTGATCACCAGGGACTTGGTGTTGGGAAATTACACAAACACAACTTTCAGCATCAAACGGATATAGACACACATTTTCAGTGTGTACAATGCCCCCCCCCACCCTCCACTCACACACACCTTTCAATTATGCATTTGAAGTAATGAGAGACAATAAGAAATGCTGAAACTCTAATTCACACATAATTAATGCAGGCACCCTAGGGCTGTACATGCATTCCCAGAACACAGTGGACCCTGTACCATGTTCATGCTGGATCACAGCCGGATGACAGCCGGATCAGGGCCATAGGAGGGCTAGATTCATATTCCTATTCCTGTGAATTTAAGTCAACAAAGCGGATTAAAGCCACTGTGTTGTTAAACAATAGCCCAATTATGAATCGACAGTCACAATTAATCTCTAATGAAAGAATGGTTAATCCTTTCATCTGTCTACTGCCTTTCACACATTTCCATTTTTTGAGCTGTGTTTGTGTGTGTGTGTGTGTGTATTTGTGTGTGTGTGCGTGTGTGTGTGTGTGTGTGTGTGTGTGTGCTTATGCATGTGTGTGCTTGCGTGCTTGAGTGTGCATCAGTCACACAGACGGCTTATCCATGAAGGAGGGCAGCTCATTACATTATGCCTGTAAACACCAGTGGCTATTCAACAATCAGTCCGTTACTGTCACTTTGATTCTGTGATTTATCCATCCATCAACCCACTCACCTATCTATCTATCTATCTATCTATCTATCTATCTATCTATCTATCTATCTATCTATCTATCTATCTATCTATCTATCTATCTATCTGTGTTATCTGTGTTTGTTAGTCTGTCTAACTCCTTCATGAGCCCATAGTATTTATATTAATGGCTGTTTCCAGGGGTTAGAAGTAAATGCTTCTAATTGTGCCAATATAAGAGCTGATGTTAATCCCAAGGACAATGTTGTGATTAGAATGAATAAGGCCATTAGAACGTGAATGCAGCCTTAAGCCCGTCGGCCACCGCTAATCATGACAGACTGGCAGCATTGGCTCATTTCATTCCCCGTGTGTGTGTGTGTGTGTGTGTATGCTTATGCTAAAAATGCATAAATGTGTGTGTGTATGTCTCCTCTCCTCTAACACTGCAAAGTAGCAGAAAGGTTTTTAGAACTAGTGATGAGCTAACAAGTTCTCAACCACTAGCAGTTCACCTTCAAAAGTCTGGCAGCACATTTAACAATAATAAAAACGTTTGTTACTGTAATAGCCATGGCAACCACTTTTTTGCGTAGGATTTTGTGACTGTGAGCTCAATATGAAGTTATTTGAAAAGAGCAGCATTTCAATTTGTGTATTTCCTCTGTATCCGACCATGTGCCACAAAAATGAATTAGGATGTTATACAAGAAATTACACAAATCCGAATGTTGAGATGTTGCATAAAGCTTCTTTAACCCTCCCACCTTCATGCGCATCAGAGTTTGGCACACAGACGGGCGGGGAGGCGACACCTGTCCCAGCACAGGCGATTTAGCAGCCCATCAGGAGGAGCAATGAGAATATAGTGATGCAAGGCATTTGCCCAGGTGTCTGGGGACATTGCAGTGAATCAGAAAAGGATATGGATTTTTCTGTAGTTCTCACTCGCTCTTTGTCATACACACACACACACACACACACACACACACATACACTTTTGTTTGTGTGGGAATGCACACACACACACACACACACACACTGATATACACACTGATATACACACTGATATACACAGATGCTTATCCTTGTCTTTTTGTTTCTTCAGCTCTCTCTCTCTCACACACACACGTACAGTATAAAAAAGCACTCACACACACAGACACTTTCTCTCTCTGCTTGTCCCCCTTTTCTCCATTGCTCTCTCTCTCTCTCTCTCTCACCCTTTTCCTCTGCCTTTCTCCATGTGTATCTCTTATTCTGTTTTAGGCTGAAAGGTGTTTTGGCGGCAGCGGCTCTAAGGGTCTCTCATGAATCAGCTCCTGGCCAGATGCCACTAAAGTGGGTCAGCCATTTCAGCAGGGCTGCATGGTGGCCATTCAACTGCATGGAGCGTTATGGAAATAGACACTTCTCAAAGCAGGCCTGGACATCCATGCAGTATAAACAACTCAATCACTCACTCACTCATCACATGTCACAACTCCCCACGTTTTTTCATACTGATGAACACACACACACACACACACACACACACACACACACAGTCTATCTCCCCCACTATATGTCCCTCTCTCTCTCTCATTCTCTGATCCACACAAACACACACACACACACACCTACATCTACATCCATCAGCACAGAACAGAGACACACATACACACTTTTGCTGACAAGGCCCTCAGCTCAGTGCTCCTGGTTCAAAAGCACCTGTAGTCTGTGCAATCAGGTCCCTGCTCCAGGCAGAGGAGCCTTCTGCTGCTACGAGAGGCTCCCTGGATAGAGAGCTCTGCTGTTTCACTCTTGCCCAATCCAAAGAGTTGCCTAGGAGGGACTGACAGGCAACAGCAACACTCACAGCACCTAGTGAAGCGTAGGCATTTCCTGGAAAAAGCCTTGAAGAAAACAGAGTGCTGAGCAACATACTGTATGTCTGAATGTGTCAGCATATTTCTATGCTATATGTGTGGGGTGTGGGTGTGGGTGTGGGTGTGGGTGTGTAGGGAGGGGGTGGGGTGGGGGGTGGGGGGTGTCCCTTCTTTCACTGGGAGACAGTGTTGTATATGTGTACATGCGAGATGTGTATATGATGCATATGTGTATATGTGAGATGTGTATATGATGTATATGTGTACATGTGAGATGTGTATATGATGTATATGTGTACATGTGAGATGTGTCTATGATGTATATGTGGGATATGTGATATATTTATGATGTTCATACGCTGCTGGACACCTTAATTTCCTTTGGGCTTAATAAAGTAACTCTACTATTTACATTTAGCAGACGCTTTTATCCAAAGCAACTTACATTTGTCAACAGTTACATCAGGGCCAGATTCTCCTAGAGCAACTTAGGGTTAAGTGCTCAAGGGTACAACAGTGGCAGTCAGGATTTGAACCCACATTATTCTAGGCAACTAGCATGCTAGCCAGGTTCCTTCATCGCTACGCTACCACTGCCCAGACCAAGCAATGTATGTATGTGAGCTGTTCATGTGGTTGAATGTGTGTGTGTGTGTGTGTGTGTGTGTGTGTGTGCATGTGCGTGTGGCCAGTGTATTTGTGAACATATGCCTCAGTGTCTGTGTGTAAGGCAAGAGCAATAGGGCAAATAGCACATGTTCAATAGGGCATGTTTGGTTTTGTCACTTCTGGTCCACACATACACATACACACACACATTATGTAAGCAGCAAACTAAACACACCCTGAATACAGCAACTGTGGATAAAATAGACTTCTTAGTCAGTAAATCAAAGGGATTTGTCTGAAAAGAACTGCAGTTGTACTACAGTGTGCATGATGTATGTGTGTGTGTTGTGTGTGTGTGTGTGTGTGTGTGTGTGTCATGATCTCTGTGGATGTTGATCTCTGATGGGTGCTCCCCTGAGCTCTCCCCACTCATTAGAGCCGGCAGAGACATCACCCCCCAAACGCGTAAACAGCCCCATCATCCAATAACCCAAGGAGACCATACAGAACATGAGATGCTGTACATCTAATAACCCAAGGAGACCATACAGAACATGAGATGTTGTACATCCAATAACCCAAGGAGACCATACAGAACATGAGATGCTGTACATCTAATAACCCAAGGAGACCATACAGAACATGAGATGTTGTACATCCAATAACCCAAGGAGACCATACAGAACATGAGATGCTCAGACAGTTGTGTGATGAGTCCCCAGTCAATGCCAATACAATCACTATATTTGAAGAGTTTGGTTCCAAAACGCTATAAATACATTTTTGAAAAAGTCATGTTTTTTAATTGAGTATTTCAGTAATTATTCACCAAACTGTGTTTAATTTGTTTAATTACATTTATTTTATCATGTAAAAAATAAATCAAGTAAAACCAACCCAAAAGTAGATCCACTGATATATCTGAAAAATAAAATGGAAAAAAAATATTTCTGGAAATTCATTAAAATGGTGGTAATAGTATTTTGAAACTCTTCATTTCGTTCTTCTGTTATTGACTAGTTTATGGACATCTTTCTCTGTGCACTCTTTCTTTCTTTCTTTCTTTCTTTCTTTCTTTCTTTCTTTCAGTCATGGGAGGATGTACTGTGTTCCGCACTGACAGTTACTTTGTATCTGTCGATCTCTCTCTCCTTTCTTTCTCTTTCTCTGTCCTCTCTCTCTCTCTAGCCCCCCTCCCTCTCCCGTACCCATATAGCTGGTTTTAGCTGGTGTGTGTTCTAGCGCCGGGGCTGTTCTACCTGCCGCTGAGTGTCTGGTGCGTACACTGCTGTTTCCACTTCAGCTGCTCAAGACATATGGCAGGGACAACACAGCACAGCACAGCACAGCACAACACAGCACAACACAAACACAGACAAAAACACAAACACAAACACAAACACAAACGCAACAACAATACAACAAAAACACACAGCACAATAAACACACAACTCAAACACAAACACACAACACAACATAACAACACAACTCAAACACAAACACAACACAGCAAACACACAACTCAAACACATAAGGCAACACAATGGAACACAAACTTTACACAACACAGCACAACACACACAAAGGTTCCCCCACCACACACACACACACACACACACACACACACACAAACACACACTCACACAAAGCCCCCTCTCCCCCAGACACATACAAACACATACACCCATTCCAGCAGTCAGGAGGGATTGTGCTGTGTGTGCCCTCACTATAATCTATTTCATTTAGCAGCTATGCACATTCACTAAGCCCTCTGGAGAAAATAAACACACAACGAAAGATGGCAAAAAGACAAAAGATGGGAAGCGTGTGTGTGTGAGTGTCCGCGCGTCAGTTTGTGTGCATGTGTGTGTGTGTCTGTGTGTGTTTGTAGTCTTTGTCTATGTGTGAGTGTGTGATTGCATGAGTCTGTGTGTGTGTGTGTGTGTATGTGTGTGTGTGTGTGTGTCTGTCTGTGTTTGTGAGTCTTTGTCTGTGTGTGAGTGTGTGTGATGAGTGTGTGTGTGTAGTGTCTGTCTGTTTTGGTTTTGTTGTGTGTGTGTGATTGCATGAGTCTGTGTGTGTTTGTGTGTTTTTTTTTTGTGAGTTTTGTTGTGTGAGTGTGTGATTGCATGAGTCTGTGTGTGTGTGTGTGTGTGTTTGTGTGTGTGTTCAGACCATGAAAATCCAAACCATGCCTGTCAATGTCAGGCCAGGCGTCCCATCTCCATCCCCCATATGTGGCCCACGTGAGCTGCAGAGTGTCTCTCACAAGAGGGCCTCTTTCTGATCCAGCATCCTGGCCTGCAGAGCTTTCTTCAGTGTTACGCCACATTTAACGCCAGCCTGCCATTAACATTCACGTGCGCAGGGCTTAAAAATGAATGTGACACTTATAGGGATATATCAGGAGTGTGTGCGTGTGTGTGTGTGTGTGTGCGCGCGTGTGTCTGAGGGAGAGAGATATGCAAGTGAAAGAAAGTAGAGCGAGAGAGAGAGAGGAAGACAGAGAGAAGTGGAAGACATTTGGGCCCCAGGGCATAGAACGTTGAACAGGCGTGTCATGCAGTTTGACAGTAGCGCGTCCTTTAGGTTAATGATTGCTCTACATTAACATTTTCAGCAATTCATCAGCCAGGTTTTCATTCAAAAGGCCTCCTACTACAGAGCAGGTAAATATTTTATTAGATTGCACGCTCCATGGGAATTGAGAACCTGTGAACCTCACCTTCTAAAACATCCATTTAAATATCATGACTGTTCATCCTCACATATATTATTCCTCTGTCTTGCATCATCCTTCTCAATTTCTGTTCCTCTTGCATAATCGCTGGATGTGGCTCAAGGCTGGTCCGGATTTGGTGAAGATCCTCGCCAGTTCTGTTCTTTTGGTCTGAGATCCAGACCAGATGTGACAGGTTGACATCTAGGCATCCTACTATAGACAACCTTAACAATAAAAACAAATCAATGCCTGAACGTTCTATTTCGTTTTCAAACTACTTTCACTACATTACCAAAATATATGAAATGTTAAAACAGATACCCTGTGGGAACAGCTCATGGTCTTGAATCTTGAATCTATAATCAGGTAGGGTTTTACCTGAGAGGAGAGTCAGGTAAGCAGTCTGTGAGAGGCCAGATCGGGGGGCACAGATAGGCATCCTGATGAATGCTGGAAACCCTGGAGGAAGGAGATTAGTTCTTATCAGGGCCAGTTTCAGGTCAAAGCTGACTCTAGTGGGCCCTCTGGTTTTTGCACTGATACAGTCTCGATATAGCATGTCTGACAGCTTCTCTGGCCAAGATGGAGGGACATGACATGACACAATCAGTGTCCACAATGACAAACAGAGTAAATGACTACATTGAAGAATTAGCTTTTAGATTAAGTAGCTTATTTTCAGAACTGTAATAAATAAGATGGCTGTGCTCTGCTGTGGGTTTATTAAATCAGAAGTGCACTCCTAAGCACCATGTAGTACATTGTAACCCTCGACTTAATTAAATCTAAAGAGAGAGACAAGCCCCAATGGTAATTCTCAAACCCAGACAGGCTGACTGTACGACCATGTCAACATGCTGCTGCACAGGTTTATTTTCACTATTTATATAATGACCAGTAGAAGGAATGTTAAATCAATGCAGTGTTTACATACATAAATAAATGTGTTGTGCTGTACTATGAACTATGACTTCTAAATGATGTCAGTACAATTGCTACAATTGTTGCTACAGTTGTTGCTACAGATTTATACACTTCACAGTACAAGGATACAGCAATATGATGTTTTTTTGTGTCTAGTAGTTTTACATGTAACGTTTTTAGTTCAAGCATGTTGGTTTCGTAAACATGAGTGTTATTTTTCAGAGAACATTTATTATTATCGTTACACTTATATATACTATATATATATATATATATATATATATTAGTGCTGTCAATGTTAACACATTATTGCATGTGATTAATGTAAAAATGTAAAAAAAAACTTTTAATTTAATTAATCATGCAGATGCAAACGTCACACTAGTCACCAGCGGCCTCCTCATTTACACACACCGCAAGGGCTGTGATTGGTCAAGTTTGCCCACTCACTTTGTTTTGTTTGCTGGTATGTTTCAGTAGCTGTAAGTACTTTTAGCAAAATGCTAGTCCACTGTACAGACTGTAAATAATTTAAGACATCGCTTTGAATTCACTGGCATAATTTCCTGATTGCCTGTCTCTCAGTACTGTTTTAAATTTAGTGCTTCGTCAGCAGACAATACTTAGGCAGACATTAGAAGTTTGCTTGTTAACAGAGCATAAACTGACTGCCCAGAAACCTTGTAAATAGTTCTAAAAGATTTTTTTAACAACATTAAAGTGTCTTTTTTAACAGTAATGTTTCAAACATGAAAGCATGACAAAGGAATTCGCTAGACTCAACTGCGTGGCCGAAGGGTAGACGAATAGCATGTTGGTGAATAGTGTAACACGAGCACGGACACACTCAACGCAGAACTATAACAGGAAAGGCAACGAGTGCCCTTCGCATTGAGTCAATGCAGAACCATAAATCAGCCAGAGGCTCTGTCCGGGGATAAAAGAGATTCTCTTTGACATAAATACAAGCAGCAGAACACAAGGAGCATAATGATGGCTGTAGATGCGTCATAATGGCATTTTTAAAAGAGTTGACGGACACGTTGAAGGAGATTACAAGGAAAAAGCCAAACCACAGTAGATTTAAAGCAAGGGGGAGTGTGCAGAACTTGTGGGCCTGGGTGTGTGTGTGTGTGTGGTGTGTGTGTGTGTGTGTGGTGGTGTGGGGGGGGGGGGGGGAGGAAACCGAGAAGTGCCACTCCTTTGTGTGTGAAAATGAAGGAGAATTCTCTAATTCATTAAATGTGTGATTAATTGTGATTAATCGTGATTAGCTTCAATTTTCTACTGTGATTAATCAGATTGAATTTTGTAATCAATTGACAGCATATATAATCAATTGACAGCATATAATTATATAGATATATATAATTTAGTATGCACACAAAAGCTTGGTGCTGAAGAGCAGACATGCTGCATTTTTTAAGCTGTTGGGTATAGATTAGATTGTTAGATTTCAGAAACCTTCACCTTCACATACCTGTTTTATTATTCAGTTAAGTCTCTAGAGATTGACATATTTTCAAACTGTAGTACAGTACATGTTACTGATACTAGCGGCATTAGTAAATTTCTAGAAGGAGTCTGACACTAAGTTTACACGAACCTTTTAACACGAACCCATTTAAACGGGATGTCAAACAAATAAACACAAACCAGAAATCTGAAATCCGAGGAGGGACCATCATGTCACAATACTAAAGCTCAGATTTCCCTATCTACGCATTAGGTCTGAAGACGGAGTTTACCGGAGCTTTCAAAACTAGCTCTTTTCAGTGACTGAAACCTCTGTTTACGTGTAAATTACATGTGCAGCCGCATAAATAAATATGTATTTTTATAGACATCCAGCTATGTGTAAACGGGGCCTGAGGTAGTAAGAGGTTGTGTCTGCGTGCTAGCCACACACAGACTCCTGGCTTGAGTCTGCTCAGAGGTCATTTTTTTACACAGACTCTGTTCCCATCTCTGTCAAACTCTTTTCCTAGTTTCTCTACATGTATATGCATATATATACACACACACACACACACACAAAGAGGGTGTGAATACAGTCCTCTGTGCCTCTTTGGAGGTGTTTAGGAGGTGGACTATAAAGGCAGTGGGCAGTGAAGGCCCACATCCTGCTGGGTAATGGAGTCCAATTGAAACCTTTTCTGCCATTACAGACTGGCACGAGGGGAAGATGGCACAGTGGGGGGCGGGGTCGGTCTGCACAGTGACTGCAGTGTCACATCAGGAGTAAATGTGTCCCTCTCAGTTTCTCTTCTTCCTCCTGCTCTGCTCTTTCCTTCATCTTGTTCTTGTTCTCTCTCTCTCTCTCGTCTTTGATGCCCTCTGCTCTTGTCTTTTGAAAACATCTTTCTCTGCCTTCTCCTCCTCCTTCCTCTTGCTTAAACAGAATTCATCCTCTCTTCCTCAGTTTCTTTTTTGTAGTCATCTTATCTCTTATGTTTGTGCTCTCTCTTTTTCATCTCTTCTCTCTATCCCCTCTCTCTCATTTCCATACCTTCTTTTATTTGAATTCTGCATTTTCTTCTCCACCCCCACACCTCTCCTTTCTCCTGGCTTCTCATTTCATTCATTTTCTTGTTTGCAGTCTCTTCTATTTTAATAAGTGTTCATGGGCTGAAATGAATAACTGGTCCAGTCGCCGCTCTCTGCTGGAGGAAGCGGGCCCTAATTAGTGAGATAATGTCCGCTATCTGACCACTGGAGCGCAGACGCTTGTTTATTGGTGAACGTTTTGAAACCACCGTGATAATGTGTGGTGCCTCACATACCCCCCCCCCCCCCCCATCTCCCCAGTCGTCAACAACTGCTATGATAAGAGTAACTCACAATAATTAGGAACTTTGTAGTAATTATGAGAAATGGGGGCCTTTTGTAATGAACAGAAAAAAACTGATAAACAGTAAATTAATAAATAAATGAGCCAGCTCAGACGGGATGTCGGCCAGAGAAGACAGACAAGCTTTTCCCTTGGCAGAACCGGCTTTGTGTTTATCCAATGGGTGACAGTGTGGGCGCTGTCACCTGCACACAGGAAGCCTTGCCAGAAAAACAGGACCATATGCATCCTCCTACCAACCAGGGAAACCCATAACACCCGGCTAAAGACATATTAGCATATGCCCATCCCATCAAACAGAGAGGATTTACACAGGGTTTATTACAAATAAGCAGCTGCCTACCAATCAGGCTTACTCATGGATGCAGTGCTTGTGGCAGATGTGTAGCCTTAACCCCTGCTTAAGCTAAGGCTACACCATACACGTTAGCCTACGGCTACACTATATAAGTTAGGCTAGGCTACACCAGATCAGTTAGGCTAGGGCTACACTGGATATGTTAGCCAAGAACTATACCAAAAACGTTAGGCTAGGCTACATTGAATACATTAAGCTAGGGCTACATCGAATACATTAAGCTAGGGCTACTTTGAATTCGTTAAGCTAGGGCTATACCTAGGGCTAGACAAGGAAAGCACTGTAGGTCACAGAACATACGTCAAGTCACTTCAAAATACATGTAGTATACATTTTTCTGTAAGACTGTGCACATATTTACACACCTCTACACATATTCACCATCAATTAGCCTCTTATTACCATGCAAATTAATCAGATAGTAGCCATTTGTTAGTCACTAGTCACTCATTGATACCTTATTCTGCACTAGCTTATTCTACCCTTAGTAGACCATTAACTAAAACTTCTCCACTATAAACTCCTAATTACTGCTTATTCATAGTAAGTAAGAATGAATTATGATCTCAATATACTTTGCTCAGGAAGGGACTCATAAAGCTTATGCAGCATAAGGTATTAATAAGTGACTTGTTATGACCAACAAATGGCTAGTTTGTTGCTAATTTGCATGTTAATAAGCTGCTAGTTAATGGTGAATATGTGTATCCTAATCTAAAGTCTTACCAAAAATCTTAAACCTTAAACCTAAAACCTTTGCTTTTCTGAGCAAAAGAAACGACTTATTTTGTTGCATTTATGGCACAATAGGCCTAATAGTAATTGCAGCCTTACAGAGTGCTGGCAAGCCTGACGAGAGCCCACTGTGAACACAAACTAAGATCACCAGGATCATCTAAATTTGTCTTGACTGCTACAGAGAGAACAGCCTGCACATTGCTACTATTGATAACTTAATCATGAAATGTTATTCACACATATTCATGGCCATCTCAAATAAAACATTAATTTCATTATGTAAAACACTTTTAACACTCTCTAGACTTCTCATGTTTGTTGACCAACTTTCATGATGCCAACACAGTCTCACTATGACTTGATGCCAGACGAAGCTTACGCCAGCAGTCTCACCACTGCTAGACAACAAGAGATATTGGTCATCAACCATACAAACCAGCAGAAGTTTGAGCACTGGAATCATCTTAGAACAATGCTCATATGTGATCAATGAAGCTGTTCGCATTGTTTAGATTTCAGCGTAAGAAAGACAAGTGTGTGAAAATGTAGCTGAAAACAAGCTTAATTTAAATATTCTTACATTCTCAATTTAGAGGCCAAAATCTGACATTTCTAACCCAGAGATAGCCCAGTGACATGCAGCTCCACCTGAGCCTATTATTTCAGACAGGCAGCATTAACAGAAGGCAAGAAATTGGGGGATATAAAACTTTATTTCCCAGACAGAACGAATGAATTGCTGACATAACTCTACAGTGCAAAATGATTTCACAATAAAATCACACATCACGTATTTGTCCCTGGAGAGAATGCACGACTCATGCACACACGGTTGCAATGTAAAAATAAATAAATAACTTATCAATATGATCAGTCAATACAATCCTAGCTACATGAAGCACTATCATAGTATTAGTAATAACAGGCAACGTTCAGGAGTAGTTTTGTGTGAGAATAAGCGCATGCACAGTTCTGTTGGACGATTGTTTCGTAAATGAGGGCCAGAAATGACTTCCATCACCAAAAGCTATAAATTATTCATAATGCCTGATAAATGATGCAGGTCTGTAACTGGTACACAAAGTAGACTTCATTCATTAAGTGTATTCATGTTGATTGTGGTTTAGCACAAGACATGATAAAGACTGAACAATGACAAAGACTATTTATTAGTTGCATCAGTTAGGATACATTGTGACAGTGTGAATGGTGTGAATGATGCGACTGAGAAATTTGAAAAGTGTAAATAATGCTACTGAAAGTTAATGGACTGCATTTATATAGCGCTTTTCTACTCCCACGAGCACTCAGAGCACATTACAGTGTATGCCTCGCATTAACACCGGTGGCGGAGGCTGACATGCAAGGTGCCAACCTGTCACCGGGAGCTTGTATCTTTTATCTTGCTCAAGGACACTTTGATGGGGTCAGCAGAGTGGGGCTCAAACCGGCAACCCTCCGGTTGCCGAACGGCACCTCCACCACCTGCGCCACCATCGCCCTCCAGTACCAAAAATTCAACTAAAATACCATTCTGATGCTGTAACACAAGAGCAGAGGAAATCTACCCTATACTTTGCTAAATGTGTGAGAATATTGGAGAGAGCCGCCTGCGTGTGTGTGTGTGTGTGTGTGTGTGTGTGTGTGTGTGTGCACGAGTGAATATGTGGAAATATTGGAGAGGAATAGAGTGTTTGTGTATATGTGTATTTGTGTGTGGATGCGTACATGCATGCGCAAAATGTGTGTGTGCATGTGTATGTGAGGATGTTGTAGGGTTGCAAGTGTGTGTGTGTGTGAGAGTGACTGTGAAGGACTCTGAGAATGGACAGATGCTCCATGCAGATTGTTCAGACTCTGAGCAGCCCCACGTGCCTCTGCTCTGCTTGTGTTAATTAGCGAAAATCTCCAACAATGTGGAACGTGAGATCTCCGAAAAAAGAAAAGATAATAAGCAGAGCTGGAAAGAAATCACACACACACACACACACACAATCTCTCTCTCTCTCACACACACACACACACACTCACTTAAACATAGACATAACATAATCCAGTAGTCATGAAGCATACACATATGCATGCCAACACAGACACACACACACACACACACACACACACACAAACACAGATGCAAATGTATATAAAAGCAAATGTTGTAAATATACAGCATTCGTCCAGTGATTAATATGGGACACAGTGACAGGTTTGTGTGAGACAGTGGTTGGTAATTAGCGTGCTAATGGAGTTGGGAGCTAATAGAGAAGGGTCTTGTATGAGGCAGAAATGGAGACACCTTTGACAGTAAATTACCTCCTCTGCTCTTGGCCCCATCAGCCAACACAGGGATTTCATTTCTCACCATGGCAACAGCAAAAAAGGAAAGGCTTTGATCATAGCCAAAGAGACCCCAGTATAATCATACACAAACACTGCCTCTGCTTCAGCCTCAGCCTTCCTCTCTAACACCCTCTCTCTGTGCTCAGACTGCAGCCTCCCGCTTCCCCAGGTCATGCATTGCACAGGAGGCATTTTGCACTCCCGGAGATCATAATGAACTTGCTTGACTGGTCCTCACAGTAGTTCTGGAAAAAGAAAAAAAAACTCTCCAAGAACCAGCGAGAACTCTCAAATATGCTAGTTGGAGCTCCAATAATGGAGATTACACAGAACTTTTAATCTGTGTAGATTTGATGAAGGTTCCATGAACGTGAGGAACCCATACAGATGCCACCTTGGAAGGTTACAAGTTGAGAATAAGAAAAGACAGAACGTCTGAAAAAACTGAAAAAGACTCTGACCCTAGAACTACACTGGATGCATTATGGAAGCGTTAAGTCGTAGTATAGTCACGTACATTTAAAAGACTGGTTTATATTTTTTTTAATGTTCGCTGCCGTTTCTGGTGAACCCAGTTCCATTGATTATGGTTGAAGCTAATTGTTATGGCAGATACGTCTCTGACTTAACACATCCGTAACGTATCCAGTGTAGCCTCCCTGTCAGGTGGTTGCAACAGATAGTTTCAAAAATTCAAGGGTTTACAGATATGGATCACTCACAGAAATATTTTTGTTTCAAGGATTTACAGATAGGATCACTCACAGAGATGTTTCTTTTCAAGGGTTTACAGATATGGATCAGTCACAGAGATGTTTCTTTTCAAGGGTCTACAGATAGGATCACTCACAGAGATGTCTTTGTTTCAAGAGTTTACAGATATGGATCACTCACAGAGATATTTTTGTTTCAAGGGTTTACAGATAGGATCACTCACAGAGATATTTTTGTTTCAAGGGTCTACAGATAGGATCAGTCACAGAGATGTTTCTTTTCAAGGGTTTACAGATATGGATCAGTCACAGAGATGTTTCTTTTCAAGGGTTTACAGATATGGATCAGTCACAGAGATGTCTTTGTTTCAAGAGTTTACAGATAGGGATCACTCACAGAGATGTTTCTTTTCAAGGGTTTACAGATATGGATCACTCACAGGGATGTTTTTGTCCCCTTACCTGTTACTGTGACAATGACCCCAACTGCCAAGGCTACCAATGCCATACTGTGTGAAGTTTGTCCCTGAAAACACTTCTGGTCCCTCATGTTTGAAGCTTGCTTCTGTCAATGCCTGTTATAAACACTATGCAGAACACTGAACTGAAGTTTGTTTGTGTGTGTGTGTGTGTGTGTGTGTGTGTGTGTGTGTGTGTGTGTGTGTGTGTGTGTGTGCATGTGTGTGTGTGCGTGTGATTGTGCTCATTGTAGATTCAAAACAACAAGCCAACAAATGAGAGAGAGAATAAGCTTAAATGAATTTAAAGGGTAAAAATGAATGATTGCAGAATGGCAGGAGAATGGCAAGCTGATGGCTATGTGTGCATTTCAAGTCTTTGCAAGATGGGCATTCTCCGAAATGTTTAAGAACTGTTGGGTTAGAAGCCCGGGCAAAGCTTTCATGTAGGAGTCGTGGAATGGTGTACAATTGGAAGATGGATAATCCGTCCACTCTGGGTATTACCAAACAAAGGCCCATTTTTGGTGATCGCTCGACCAAGCCAAATTCTCCAAATCTGTTCCTTTCATGAAATAACAATTAGATGCATTACCCCCTGAGCCCAAATCCGTCTGTTAATTGCTTGAGAGCAAGGCAAGCATTAACTCGTCTCATTTCTCTTTCTTTATGGATGAGTTGGCTATGAAATCCATGTCCTCTCCAATTTTGAGGGCTGAATTACAAGAGTTTGAGACGACTGCAGTGAGTTTGCACATGCTTCACTCGCTTTCGTTCTGTTTAAGAATCACTCAGAAATATCAACCCAGACAAAACAATTCAAGATAGTGGGTGTGTCAAGTGTCAAGAGTGTGTGTGTGTGTGTGTGTGATGGTTTGGATGTCACTTAGCTACACAAGCATGTGTGTTTGTTTGTCTCTCTCTCTCTCTCTCTCTCTCTCTCTCTCTCTGTGTACGTGAATGTGTATGTGTGTGTGTGTGTGTGTGTGTGTGTGTGTGTGTGTGTGTGTGTGTGTGAAATGACAGATGCTGAATGCCTATAATAACTCCAAACTATGCCCAAGCCTTCAAGGTAGGAATTTATTCTATTTAGGGAATTTATTCTCGAGCCACACAAAACATCTATGTCATGTTGAATGGGTTTGATTGGCTTTGAGAATTCACTCCAAGAAAAACAAATACAATGATGGCTAATTTTTACTTGTATTCTCTTGTTTCGGTTTTTGATGTTCACAAAACCAAAATAACAAACAAAAAGTTCTGAAATTGATGTGTGGAAGACTGTTGTGACTGAAAGACAAAAAAAGGTTCTCTCACAGAAGTTTCCAACACGCAGAGAGAGCCGCCTCCCTCCCTTTATCTTTCACCTCAGATCTTCTCCGAGGCCAAAAATGCGACAGAGACCTCAGTGTTTATGCCCTCAGCCCTGCATCAATGCTCACCCATACTGTTTGGGTGTCTGTTGAGCACATAATCAGCTACCACCTTAATGTCAGTGGCTACAAAGAGACGTCCACCATTTCTTCCAGCCGTAACAAAAATAGTGTCTACCCATCCATTCATCTGTCTTTTGAGTTGGAAGGACAAGCAAACGGAATGTGGCTTTTTATTTGTGTGCGGCTGTTAGCTAGATTAGCATATGGAGTTTTCACTTTCAGGTGCGCTATCCCTTTAAGCCGGCCAAAATGCATTTTGTTTTGAAAATCACATTCCTTCTGTCTGCGGTAGCCTTTAAATCACTTTCTCATTTATTCCCCAAACATGGAGAGAAGCACAATCAATGGAGCAGCGAAGATTTGGCAATTACCGCAAGTCACAACTATTGTGTGAGCCACTCAGAGGATTTGCAGAGACACACACAAGTGTTAGTTGCAACAATGGCATACACACACAAAGCGTGCATGCACACACGCATGTGCGCACACAAACACACACACACACACACACACACACACACACACACACACACACACACACACACACACTCAGAGTACATCCGTCTTGATGTAGCTAAAGCAATGTGCTTAGATGAGCATGCCGGTGTGAAATTGTGTGAGTTAATTTCCATGCCTCAAGACTGTGTGGAGCATCAGAACACACACACACACACACACACACACACACACACACACACACACACACACACACAAACATGCTCCTGGAGAATGTGGCTCACTCTCTCCCCCTGGAATGGCAGATATTCTAAGCCATGCTGTCTCCAGGCTTTCAGACTTCAGAAGCTCTCTCTCTCTCTCTCTCTCTCTCTCTCTGTGTGTGTGTGTGTGTGTGTTTGTGTTTGTGTTTGTGTGTGAATCTGTGTCTTCATCTGTATGTGTGTTTATGTGCATATGTTTTTTTTTTTTTTTTACACACACTCAGAGCGCTTTCTCTCTCTCTCTTAATCATTTCTCTCTCTCTCTCTCTCTCTCTTTCTCTCTCTCTCAGTCATCTCTTTCTCTCTCTGCTGTCTCTCTCTCTCGGCACCTAACTCATGCTCTCCCCAAAGCCTATATGAAATCCCCCGGTAGCACTTCCTTCTGGTCCACTTCCTATGCTAGAGGCCTCTAGGCATCTCTAAACCCTCCACTGCACACTGGTGCTTCATCTGGATTCATGGACATTCGAAACACAAGTCTGGCTGCTGGCTCCTCCAGATCTACTGCAAATGGGCGAATGAGTCTGGACATCCTTAGTTCCTCTTCAATTCCCAATTAAGGAGTGTAACCAACGGTGAAATTAAACTTAAAGGTGCCATCAGCAGTGCTGGATGAGGTCATGTTTGTTTATATTTGAGTTTGATGTTTGGAGCAAAGACTTTTGTCCAACACAACATTCATTACTTCATATTTGAACCAAAGACCAAAGAAAGGACGGCAGAGATGAAGCTCACGCCTCCATTTAGTTGCTCAGCTGATGATTCCCAAACCCTACGCTGCATCGCATCGGATAGAAGTGTCTGCTATGTACCAGTTAACTTCATGAGTCTGTGTCACTTTAGATAATACCAGTCAACTTCACTTTTACTTTTACCTAGTTTAGCGCTCCTGCAGGAAGTCTACACAGGGTTTGATGATTGTTTGCTTTGCTCGTTTCCCATTCACAGTGCCAAGGCATTGAAAACACAGTGTCCTCGGAGAATGGAGATGTGGATTGTAAGGAGATAATTAAGCGAATTGATTGAATCGACACTGATTGAATTGATATTAAATGTATACATAATTCAATGCTTATAAATAAATAAACATATATATATTTTAATTATTGCATTTTTTACTTTAATTACTTTTGGATTATGTTATTTCTACTTTGCTGTATGCGGTTGTCTGGAATTCGCACACAGAAAAGAAAAAAAAACCCAACTGAAAATGCTTTAAATTACAACCTGTATAATAGTATGACCGTGACAATCAAAATGGAGATTGGTTTCAGCTATCCTCATTTCCTGATCATTAGAGATGTGGATGTGTCATCTCAGACCCAGAACATAAAATCCAGTCAGGCAGACAGTTGTCTGTGGGGTGCATAAACTTCAGCGTAGCCCTATCATGTCTGGGGACCCTTGAAAATGAGGGCTAACTGTGAGGAAAGGGTAAATGAATTGCCAGACAGAGCATTCACACACTGGAAATATACCACTGGGGTGCTGGTGGTGTTTACTTATTAAACACAAGGGGGGGAGAGCAGAGGATATCTAGTTCATTTCATCATGCTGATGTGTTTGTGTGTAATTGGACTGCTTCTTCTCAGTCTTTGTGTGTGTGTGTGTGTGTGTGCGCTTGTCTCTCTCTCTCCTGTCTGCATGCATGTGTGAGTATGTGTATGTGTGTGCTTGTCTCTCTCTCTCTCCTTCATCTGTGAGTTTGTGTGTGTGTGTGTGTGTGTGCTTCTCTCTGTCTGTCTGTCGCCTGTCTTTCTATCCTTCCTCTGTGAGTTTGTGTGTGTGTGTGTGTGTGTGTGTGCCTCAACATGTCCTTCAATACTTTCCCATATCACCATATGGCCAAGAGTCTCAACACACTGTGAGCTGATCACCATCACAGGCGTGGGGAGCACTGCGGTGCCAAGTGGGGATCTGTGCAGAGTGCAGTGGCTGAATGAAGGGGATCCAGTGTGTTAGCATCCACCACTGCCCCAGAGGAATTTAGCCTCGTCTGAATGTGGATGCAGAATAGTGGAAGCATTCTGTACTAAGCACAGTTGTTTGAGCAGAGAGAGCTAATTTAAAGGCAATGTCAGCATAAATTATTTAAGACTGTAAGCCGTTTTGGACAAAAAGCATCTGCTAAATTCATAAACGTAAACGTGATCGTATTAAAATCCGTTTTAAAATCTCCAGGGTCTCCATCCTTATGTTATGGTGTCCATTTGGAGGATTTGATTTAGTGTGCTCATGATGGATTTCTTTTTCTTCAGTAGCTGTCATAGTCCTGGGCCGCCTATAGCAGATGTGTAGCATGCGTTGCATTACACATATCAGTTCATTGTATTTTACACATAACTTTGATAAATTTCATTGCATTTAAAGGCTCAATGTAGTGTTTTGCCAACAAGCTCCTCAGTTCTAAGACAATTATAATATCATATTAATATGAAGCGGACAAATTCACTCTACTGTGTGAACATGATTTACATGATTTACATGTGTGGGATATAGGTTATGGTCCTGGGATGCTAGCAGTGCTAGCATGTGCATAACATGGTGCTATAGGTGAAACAGGAGAGTCTATGGCCTAGTCTCAATGTCCGCCCTTACAGACTCAAGATAAGTTCGCAAGAGTTTAGGGGTGTCCCTCTGTCAAAATATGTTTGCAATGTGACAAACAGCAGCGTGCAAACAGCAAGGTGAGCACTCACAGCCTTGCAAACTCATTCACTTTACAGCATGAGTCAATTAAATCTGTGAGGGCTGAGGGCTTAGGTTTCAGCTAGGACATTGGAATTCAGCCTATAGAGGGGATGTTTAGCTATGCCAGAGTGTGGCCAAGTAAGACTGGTTTAAAATGTAGAAGGAGGAAGAGTGAGTGACAGGTGTCAATCAGCCCAATGAACTGCTCTTGGCACTGTGTTTGTTTAACATCATTAAGCCCTGTGAGTCTGAGCAGGCTTAGTCACCTGTGAAGGGTTCAGGTCTAAGTCTGCACTCTGCCCCTGGCTGAGTCATTGTACTCCTTGTGTTACAGAGCACATGAATGTCTTTTTGCCTGAAGGAAAACAAAGAGTGTCACTGTGCTCACAGATGTTTTAAATTGTGCACAAGCAACAGCTGTCTTTGTGCATGTGATTGTCTGCGTGTGTGTGTTCAGCCATGCTTGAGTGTGAGTCAGAATCTGAATTGTGTGAATCAGAATTGTGAGCAACTGTCTCCACACACAAATGCGTCCATATGTAGAGTACATATTTATTCTTGTGACCACATATGTGTGTATACTCATACTTGTGCTTGTTCTTAGCCATCAGTCTGTTCATGTCGTGTGTTTAGTGTGTGTGTAGTGATTTATCTCCTCTCACCCTGGGTGACTCTCTCTCTCTCTGAGGTAAGATTACCGCTTAATGCTAGCTACTTCACCCCTCTCACATCAGGCATCCATCAAGCACTCCAATGCCATCTTGTGCTGCTCTCTCTCTCTCTCTCTGTATAAGGGGAGAATAAGAAATCAGTGAGGACCTCCAGCTGTTCTGACTCCCATCTCCATCATAATTCATCATTATGGACATGTAGCTGTGGCTATCTGCAGATTTTCAGGAAGAAACAAACAGCAGCCTGAAACCCTAGTGCTTATTGTTGTGCTGTCACCATTAAAATCCAAGTGATCACTTTCACAGCTTCAGGGAGAGAGACAGAGAGAGAGGGAAAGAAAGAATGAGAGAGAGACAGAAAGAGAGATGGTTCAGCTCTTTTTTCACTCATTATGAAATACAACAAGCTGTCTGTAAGACATGTCTCTCCAGCCTCACTGTTTCCACCACAGGCTCTGTGTGTTATTGGGGCCATCTGTAAGACTGTCAGGGATGTCAAAGTGATGTTCTGGTAGTTCCCACCAGGTCGACATGAGAAAACATTTTGGGTCCGATGGACTGAAAAGGGATATTAGGCACTTTGTTAAAAGATGCCATGCAGTACGGTTCCTCCTGACGGAACACAGAAGAATCTAGATTCCATTCTAGTAGAGACTAGATTTTAGTTGGATTCTCTGCATATTGCAGAAATGTACTTTAATGCTTCCTCTTTTACCTTCTTCATCTTGGGTTAAACTGGACCGTCCTTCATGAAAGGAGATAATGTCATCCCAGGATTCCTGGCAGAAGCAATATCTGAAGAACCACATCAATGATATGCATTATCACATAATTATGTATGATTATGTATAATTATGCCATGTACTTCCGCTCAGTATTGCATTTCACTACAGCACAGCATTGGGGATCTCTACAAAGGTGTAGGTTTCCTTTGGCAACGTTTTGACTGACAAATCAGCAAACAGAGGGCTCTGGCATGCCCTATAGTTTTAAAGTTCACAGAAAGTATCTGCCTTTGCCAGTTGAGGGTTCCCAGACGCTTTGCGTGAAGTGAAATGACATAAAAGCGTTTGGTATACCAGACTAATCAGGCAGTGGCCCAGTGTGAGAACCCTCACATCCTCTGAGAAGGGAGCTCACAGCTGTTGCCTTTGTCTACATCCTTTCCTCTCATCTTTGCATTTGGAGCCCAAGGTCAAGGTCAAGGTCGAAGCTAGGAACAGACACACTACATGTAATGCAATGCAATGGAAAGCTCTTTGAGGATTTATATTCTTCCATATCATAGCTTATGGTTATGTTATTTTCAATATGTTCCATTGACAATTTGACTCAAACCCAGTCATTCAGACTGTGGTTCTTATAAATGCTTTTGGAGATACTGGTGGTTGAGATGAACTTCTGCCAAAACCTTCCTACGTCTTGACAGACACACCAATCATCTGTGACAACAGCACATTAACACCATGGTGCTCGCCCATCAGTTAAACACATCCTCTAAGGGTTTAAAGCACCAATCAGCAATGTGCTGTGATCTGTGTGTGTGTGTGTGTGTATTGTCTATGTGTGTGTGTGTGTGTGTGTGTGTGTGTGTGTAGGAGGGGAGGTGTTGGATGGATTTCGGATGTTTCAGAAGCACAAGGCTCCCTAAGGCCTCCCACTCACATGTGCACAGCATTCCTGACTAGCTGTCTCCACACATGTGGTTTTGCACGGCTAAAGGGAGACTGACTAACTCACTGAAATACAGCACCACTCATGATGCAAACAAAGTTTTCTACATATTGGTCCATTGTATTTTACTCATAACTGTAAACAAAGCCTTATGCATATCAGGTTACTGTATTTTTCCCATAACTTTGTAAAGAAAATTTTCTACACATCAGTTCATCATATTTTATACATAATTTTAAAGTTATATACATATCAGTTTGTTGTATTTTACACATAACTTTGATCAGTTTCATTTAATTAAAAGGGTCAATATAGGATCAATATTGTATTTTGAGTAAACCTCTTCAATTCGAACTGTCCTTTGTATAAGGAGAATATTTTTGTGGATGAATTCACTTTACTGTGTGAATATGATTTACATAATAGTACATTTTATTTGTATAGTATAGTTTATGTATATGATCTAATATTTTGTACATGACACCCTCAGCGCTAAATGACTGTGTGTGTCTCTCTGCTCAGCGTTCCTGGGGAGACGTTGGGCAGAGAACCCACCAGGAGACACCACACATCCCTCCTGATTACAACCTCAACTAAAAGCAGCAGCCTCCGCAGAGGCAGCAGCTCAGTCCTCTTGGCAGCTGAGCACAACTCAGGGCTTATTTCAATTTCAGTACGTCAGTAAAATTTCACTGCCACATAAATTCTGTCATATGCATCCATTTAAAGAGCAATTAATCTGTAATCTGTAATTTTCAAAGTACTGCAGAATCATGAAACTGTTTTTAATGTGCAGGATACTAATACTAAAAAGATGGGATTTGTTTGCCAATCTCACGCTTGTGGGGACATCATATTGCCATCCTCAACAGGAGGCACTTGACTGGAAGTCTGTCAATACAGGGGACTGCATGTTTATTTAAAGTGAACAGTTTGGAAGAAAAAAATCCCATTCAAACACACAATGACATACTAATTCTTGTCTTCGACAAGACATGCACACACACACACACACACACGCACACACACACACACAGAGAGAGAGAGAGAGAGAGAGAGAAAGAATGCTCGATTGTGAGTTCCTGCGTGAAGAAATACAGGCTACAGTGTTATTAGTTTTCTCTCTTTCTTTTTGTCACTGTGCTGTCACTCTAAATGACGTCCATCCATCCAACCATCTTTCCATTTGTACATCCGTCAGTCCCCTCTTGAATCTGTCAATCAAGTATATCTACTCATAGTTAAAACATGTTATTGTCTGTGAAGGTCCATCTTTTCTTCTACTGTCTGAATAAAAATATTTTCCTCTTGTGATTCAAGGCAGCCTTTTGTGCACTGCCCATTATTGCTAGAGAGAGAAATGCCATTGTTTTAGGTTTTCAGTGTGTTTTTATTTTTTTATTTAAAACACTGGAGAAAACACCGACTCTTCACCGAGAATTGATTTTCAGATGAATACACTGTAATGGAACTTAATAAATGTGGTCCAGTAAAATTAAAAACACTCCGTTAGACCACGCACCTTGGCCAATAACGGTTTTATGCTCCGCCTATATTGGGGATGGTCCTTATACCGAGGGAGGGGACTTCATGAAGCTCCGCTGTCACTGTATCATTGCCTAACACATTCCCGACTTGAGAGATCAAGGGACTAGGAGACACCAGAACTTTATTATCGGTGGACTACATAGAAGAGGTCCTGAAACCGGCTATTCTGTTACGATAAGGTAATAAACATGACCCGGTGGTACCTTTAAATGTTGAGAGAAAGGCCTGTTATGTTTTGCTGTACTCGTGTGTATGTAGTGACATATTTTACGCAGGGGAAGTCATCCAACTGGCAGTGTTCGTGTATCATCATGATATGATGACTTCGCTTTACAGTGTCTAAGGATGTATTGCTCCTTGCGATCTTGTAATTTATTTCAACGTATTGTCCAATATTAATCATAATCGCTGTATATATCAAATCATATATGCAGGGCACTGTGGTCTAGGAAGAATGTCAAGATTCCTCGCGGTTTTGGCGTTGCACGGGTCAGGGAAAATGCTTCATGAGCAGTGGATAAAATCTCTGGAATGCAATCGAGGAGTGTTCGGTACGATCATGGAACGTGTGCACATGTGCTAGAGCACTCTTCTCAAAATAATTAATACTCCTGCTGTTGCAAATAACTATGTTTTTTTTGCACGTCTAATGCACGTTACACTATCGGTCGTCTCGACATCCTTGAGCCGTGACAAATGAGCGCCAATTCTAAGTCGTAGCGCGTTAGGATTCTCAAACATTGTGCATAAGGAAATAGTTAACGAGCCGGTGCTGAAAGTACCTTAATACACGGGCGGCGCGGCCAACTCGTTCGTTTAATTCCACTTGGATTGTGGAGAATGATAAGCAGAGGATACTGTAACATTCTGGCATTGCATCTTCTCCAACAAGTTTGCAAAACGTCTTGGGACCTTGCTCTGAAAAGTTCATGTTCGTCCATGAGCATCTTTTCATATCATACGCCAGCGATGGCAACGGCCGTTTTCGAACGCCGTTTGAACATATTGCTGTCAGTTCCCGGCTCTCCTGATGGTTCTTCTGTTAAAGCAGGGTAACAGTGCCACACCTCAGTTTCATTTACATGCGCAACTTACTCCTGATCACCACCCAGTCTGTGCGTAAGTTGTTGCTATGGCTGGAATTGTGCCTTTTAACGAAACCGGTGTTCAATACTCTGCCTGTTAACCCATTTTGGCTACGGCACTTCACTTGGCTTTGGTCTAACGACAGCAAACAAACGACCTCTCTAATGATTTCTGCCCTGTTATATTTATTGTCAGTTAACTTCAACTGCATATGTCTCGGTTGCACCAATGCCCCATATAGCTGCCGTTATATCACGAGTAGTGAAATATCGCGTTTTCAGTGTTCATTCATTTTCTCCAGTTACGTCTCAAGCTCATGTGGCGTCAACCTTTGGTTCTGCTCGATGATGGCTTGAATTCTTGTTTCACTTGTGAACTCTCGATGCTGTGTCGTTATGTTCTTGGGTAATTTGATCGTTCTTCTCACATTCTTTGCGTGTTCTCCTTATTAAGCATCTGGCTGATTGGGTTCGGGGTTCTCTGATTATGGTTGTTTCGGGGTCTGTAACTGTTGCCATGGATGCTAAAAATTCAAGTCCCTTAGGTCGTTTCACTACTGGCATCAGACAAGAGTTTCACTGTAAAATGTTGCTTTTATGTTTGACATTTTCGTTATTTTTACAAACTTGACCACAGAGTAGTTTTTCCAACTTATTTCCATTCTGGTGACACATAAAAAACACTTAAAACAGCTTGCAGCCACCAGGTAACATCGCCCGACGATACCCTGTGAGTTTATTTAAAATGGAATTCATGTAATTCGTTTTGTGCAGGATTATTAGCCATTGACTCCCTGTCATTTGCTGCTTTAAAGGTCAGAGAGGCGAGCTGTCGTCGAGATTAATAGAGTCGGGTTTATACGTGTGCCAGAAGACTCTGGCGTCCTAACAATGGCTGTTTGTGGTGATTATTTGTGATACATCCAAACACATTTATTGTTATTTGGCCCCGTTTTTTGTCTAATATTACAGAAAATATGGCAGAAAGCGCACTGAGTTATTTGGAGACATGATGCATTGTTTTGGAACCTGGATCATTGTGTTTCTTGATGATTTCAATATATGGATATTATAATGTGTGTGTGTGTGTGTGTGCGCGCGCGCGTGCGTGCGTGTGTTTGCCGTGTGCATACACATCACATGTTTGTGTGTGTGGTTGTATTGTATGCCTGTGGTGGATAGTAGGGGTGGTGTGCTCCATGCCAAGAGCTTTGTGGAATGTGACCAGACAGAGCAGGGGCAGCCACATGCCCTCATTGCCCCCCCCACCCACCACTCCCATACCCATACCCCTCTTGCCCTTACTGCTGTTGTCCTCTGACACCCCTCTCACTCACCCCCTGGCCACCACCACCCCCACCCCCCCCCCCTCACACCCCTCCTGCCCCTCCCTTGCTGTTGTTCGTGTAGGGCCTGATAGCCGTGTCGGCTGTGGCAGCAGTGGTGGTGGTGGCCCTCTGCTGCACACCTGCTTCCTCAGACATCTGGAAGCTCCTGGGCTCCAAGAGTCCGTCACGGCTGGCTGCCAGAGGAGCGGCACCCCTTCAAGCGGCAGAGGGGACGGGTGGGGAGAGGAGGCTGGGGGCGCAGGGTGTTGAGTTTGATGTGGGGGGTTTGTGGTCATGGTGAACCTGAGAAAGTGAGATATTGTGAAAATATAATATTTCCTAATGGTGTGTGTTCTTGTGCTGTTTCACACCTTTAAACAATGAAATGAACTCGGTTAAGTTGCTGTTATGCTGCAAGATTTAATTTGCATCATCATTGTAGGTTGTGATTTCATTACAGCAAGAAAAAACTACACATTGTGCTTTTAACCTTGTGAGCTGTGTGTCTGCGTTTATGTCTATGTGCACATATGTGTCCATGTTTCCATGCATTGACATATGTGTGTGTGTGTGTGTGTGTGCATACATGTGTGCACATAGTGTATGTGTCCATGTTTCCATCCCTTGATGTATGTGTGTGTGTGTGTTTATGTGTATGAGAGAGAGGGCTGTGCAGCCGTGTGTGTGTGTGAGTGTGTGTGTGTGTGTGCGCGCGTGCGTGTAGGACAGATTCAGCGGTCAGCCATGACCACCTGTCTCTAAGGAGGCTTGTGTTCTGCTCAGGCTAAATGTTCTCTGCAGAATCAATTCATCCCAGATTTCAGCCAGCACTGCAGCTAACATGACCCGTATGTGGCCCACATTTGGCCCAGGCCTGGCTCCGATCTGGGGCAGGAGTGTCAAATTTGCAACAGTGTCCCCAAATGGTTCTTCACTTAAGTTATATGCAGGGCTGCTCCAATGGCCACAGTAGAAACTATAGTGCATGTGTGAGGACTAGATGTTTGTTATGTGTGTGCTAGTGAAGGGTCTATGTAACCTCCACACCTTAACAACCTAGTGATCTGAAAGGAAGCTTACATTTGGTAATGTGACCCATAGACTCTCATCACTTCCCATAATTGTCTCCATGTGATAACTGAATTTGGATGCTAGTATAAAATGGTCACGCTGCGGTCTGTTGTCAGTTGATTACTGTAACTGCCTTTGGAGAATCCTGAGCTGAATCCAATCATTCCAAGTATTAATTGGTGGCGGACGTTGCTCCTTAGACTACAGTGAGTTTACAGCTCTGAAGGTGTACATTGGATTTATGATGTGCTGTATCTGATGTAAGCTGTGTGTGATAATAGGATTCTTGGTCTTTCTATTTTATTTTGACACATTTTGTAAAGTAAAATATTGTTTTGTGATAACTGAACCCTTCATGTGGTAGATAGCAACCTAAAGATGAAATATGGAATGAAAGTGGATGATAGAATTCTTTAGCTGTTAGGTATTAAGATCTGGGATCGCTGACGCATTTAGTCACCTGCTGCGGTGCAGTTCAGTGCTTTGTGATCATCGTAAGTTATTATCCGAGTCCTATGGCCCTTTCAGAGATAAGGCTAGGAACAGTGTTGAATATAGTCCAGTGCTTTGTGATCAGCGGTCATTATTCTAGCCTTGCAGAGATAGATAACGCTGGAGTTCCCAAGAGTGGGAGATAACAGCTCTGCTGTCCCCTGCCATCAGACGAGATGTTAATCAACATGGAAATCATTTCTGAAATGGAAGCGGAAGCTGAACGTGTTGTGTGGTTTCCTACAGTCTGTCCCTTCCTCTCTGGCACCCTCTCTCTCTCTCTCTCTACCTCTCTCTCCCTCTCTCTCTCTCTTTCTGCCATGTTTAAAATGGCAGCAGGCATGCACGATTGGTGTGTGTGTGTATGTGTATGTTAGTGTGTGTGTCTGTATGTGTGCATGTTAGTATGTGTGTGTGTATGTTAGTGTGTGTGTGTGTCTGTATGTGTGCATCTTAGTGTGTGTGTGTGTTTGCGTATTGTGAGTGTGTGTGTATGTATGTGTGTGCGTATTAGTGTGTATGTTAGTGTGTGTGTTTGTGTATTGTGAGTGTGTGTGCGTATGTGTGTGCGTATTAGTGTGTATGTTAGTGTGTGTGTTTGCGTATTGTGAGTGTGTGTGTGTATGTGTGTGCGTATTAGTGTGTGTGTGTGTCTAAGCGTGTGTTGTGTGCCCGCATCTCTGTGCCAGCCCTGCTGACAGTTCCATGGCCAGCGCGGCGCAGCGTGGCACTGCGATAATCGGGTGCCACCTGCTCTTGTGGTAAAGTGATGCTTCTCCAGCAGCTTTGTTGACTAAACGCAGGCAAGCCTAATTATATCTGCACCTAGCCATGCAAACAACAGACCAAACAAGTGCACAAGGTCTCACAAGGAGTTACATTCATTTTAGAACCACATGTTCTTCAGCTTTGTGTTATATTCTACAACTAATATGTCCAGTCAAACTATTTAGCAATTTTTGTTTGGACAAAGCATTCTACACATCACTAGGAATGGGTATATGCAAAAATATGCCATGGATGGCTCTTTACAACGAATAATCATTCCACATTTTTAACCGTTGACAGCAGTCCACTGATTTGACCAATAAGAATGTTCCGTATATTCACATATCCTCCTGTTATATCGCTTAATTATCACACTCAGCTGGAGTTTTAGCAGTGCTCACAGATCTTTGGGGAGTTTGTAGTGTATGAAACTTTTTTTTTTAAAGATTTGGGCAATTCTACACAAACTGTCACATCCATGAACAATGGCATTAAAAGGCCACAGTATTTGTATGATGCGAAAGATTATGTGAAAGGTTTCATGAAATTAGTTCTACAACTAAGAAAAGTGACATATGGATGTGACATACTATAGCATGGCATTGTGTTGGCGTTATGGATGTGACATCATACCGTACCATGGCATTGTGTTAGCGTTATGGATGTAACGTCATACAATTGCATAGCATTGTGTTGGCGTTATGGATGTGACATCATACTATAGAATGGCATTGTGTTGGCGTTATGGATGTGACATCATACTATAGAATGGCATTGTGTTGGCGTTATGGATGTGACATCATACCATACCATGGCATTGTGTTAGTGTTATGGATGTAACGTCATACAATTGCATAGCATTGTGTTGGCGTTATGGATGTGACATCATACTATAGAATGGCATTGTGTTGGTGTTATGGATGTGACATCATACTATAGTATGGCATTGTGTTGGCGTTATGGATGTGACAGATTTGCGTGGAGTTGACCGATGGTTTTTATTTTTCTTTGATGTAGGTAAGTTTTGTTTTAATGAAAGTCTTTTATCCCAAAGCTATTTCTTTCTCTGTGCAGGGATTGTTTCTTTGTTACTGCTATTTGATATAAGCGATTTGGGCTCAGATGGGCAAATAGCCTAGCTTACCTCCCCACGGCCACCAGCCTGTCCTCCAGGGAGACATCAAGTTCTCTCCCCACAGCCCCACAGACAGTGGACGTTTAGCCGAAGCTTTTCCCCTCTGTTTGGGAAGTGATTCATCATTCTCAAACCATCTCTGCACCGCACCCCACCACCACCACAGCCAACCCCTCCAAGCCCCCAACCCTCCTCAGTGATAGACAGATGCCCAGCAGAGCTGGCATAATAAACCCACTTGGCTGTTATTAGGAGCTACTGTCTCTGTAGTGGCTTGGCACCGGCCCCGGGTAAATAGATCTGTCAGGACTGGCTGTGATGGCCGTTAGCTGCTGGTTTAGCTACATACTGCTTGCTTGAACTGCTTCTCTCAGTGGTCTCCACTCAACAGATGATGCCAACAGTAGAGTACTTAACGGCCAGTCGCCACTCAACGGGTGGAGAACCAGCTGTCTACACAGCCCAACACCTCCATGTACACAGCCCAACACATCCAGTTCTGCCTCTATCACTTCCTGTAGAATTTGTCTTGTATTTCCCTGTGTTTTCCATTTACTGTTAGTTAGGGCAATATTTACACCAGCAAACCTGTGTGTGTGTGTGTGTGTGTGTGTGGACGGGGATGAGGGGGGGTTTCTAAGGAGTAGGATGTGTGCTTCTTATCTGCTTACCTGCACCGATTGGCTGAACATATGAAAACAGTTTGGTCATGAGTAATTGGATTGGTGGATTTTCCTGCATGGGCGGCCAGACCCAGTGTCAGTATGTGCACCCGCATAATATTATATTGGACTTGATTTATGTTGCCCTAGTTACAGTGTAGCTGCAGTATTAGGTAGGTAGGCATACTGTCACACATCCAGGTAGCAAAGCGCTTAAAGTGCCCAGAGATGTGGGGTGGTGTAGTGACCATGGCAGTTTAAATACAGCATGTCACAGTGAAACTGAACAGCCCTGTGCAACACTATTACACTCGACTGGCCCGGCTGCAACAGAAAAGGATGTGTGTGAATGTATTAGTGTGGAAAGCACACACACACACACACACACACACACACACACACACACACACAGGCACACACACACACAAATTCGGTTGTGTGAATTTTACTAAGCTGAGTATGTACTTGAACACTTACACAGAGGGTGAGTCTGGGTCTCCTGCTCAGACTAAAAAACTTCAGCAGTATTTAGGCATGCTGGGCAAAGGGAGGTATGTGTGTGTGTGTGTGTGTGTGTGTGAGTGTGTGTGTGTGTGAGTGTGTTTGGTGTGGGGTGGGTTGGGTGTGCCGGCCGTCAGGTCGACTTGCCGTATGTAGGTTGATGTTCCTTGGCTCGGCTTAGTATAAAAAAACAGTGGCTGGTCCTCTCACAATGGGGGGATGAAGCAGCGT
>PYXC01000133.1:1427500-1447500 GCA_015244755.2 Tenualosa ilisha | reverse complement strand
TACACACACACACACACACACACACACATACACACACCAGCGCAGTGGAACAGAGAGTGAATCTGAATGGGTGAGGTAGAGATCAGGAGGTCCAAGGCAGGAGTGAGCAAGCGAACATATCAGGACTGAGAGAGCAGAAGAGAGGAAAGAAGGAAAGAAAGAAAGAAGGAAAGAAAGAAAGAATGGTGATGTTGGAATTTGAGAAGGAAGCACAGAAATGGAGCTGGCTGTACTAGAGAGACACAGAAGATGAGGCTTTGATAAGAGAACTGAGATTTTCTAATGTCACTGCGTGTGTGTGTGTGTGTCGTGTCGTGTCATCTCTTGTGAAATGGTTCACCCTTATCCATTGACACTCTGGTCAGGAATATTGAAAGTGCTGTCCTCTCAAATTACAGTCAAATATCCCCCCTCCCCACCACACACACACAGAATGTCTCTTTCTCTCTCATACTCTCTCTCACACACACTCAAACTCACACGCATGCTCTCTCTCTTTCTCTCTGATACACACAGACACACACACAGCACCAGCACCACACCACACATTTTCCCTTCTTTCATTCTTGTCCTCCTCCTCGTCTTTGTTCTTTGTTCTCCGCCTCTCCCTTCCTTTCTTTAATCCATCGTTCCATCCCTCCCTTCCTGTCTTTAATCTAATGTTCCATCTCTCCTTTCTTCCTCCATCACATCACATCACCCCATCTGAATTCCCCGCCACTCCTCCATCTCTCTCGTTATCCTTCTTTCCTACCTTCCCTCTCTCTCTCCCTCTCATTTTCTCTCTCTTTCCCCCTTTCCACCCCCCGCCCTGTCACTGGATTCCCTCTCATCTGTCTCTGCCTTGTTGTATTTCTGACCTGTAGTTCTGACTGCCATGACTGTAATTCAGCAGTACAGCAGATATCTGCAAACACAGGTGCGCCGATGGAGGCGTAGCATGGCTAGCATGCGATAGCCTGGAAAATTGTGGGTTCGAATGGCTGCCACCGTTGTGCCCTTGAGCAAGGCACTTAGCCCTAAGTTGCTCTAAGGGAGACTGGCCCTGATGTAATTGATAGTTGACAAATGTACGTCGCTTTGGATAAAAGCATCTGCTAAATGCATAAATGTAATGTAATGTAAATGTACAACATGCAAACCACAGTTGCTTTGGGCACAGGTGCCCTTTCCTCTGACCCTGCCATACCCACACCATGAGAGACATGGAAACACTCCTCTTTATGCCAGTCTGCCTCTCTCTCTCTCTCTCTCTCGCTCTCTCTCTCTCTCACACACACACAACTGCTGCACACACACACACTGTCACTAACTCATTCTCATTCATATGAAAAATCTCTTCAATCTTACTCTTCTTTTAGCAGTAAAAACCTCCAGATCCTTTTGCCCTTGAAATAACTCTGTCATGCTCTCTAACACCCCACCCCACAACACACACACACACACACACACACACCACCTTTCCCTACTCGACTCGACTCCTCTCCCTCCATCACATTTCCTATTTAATCAGCTTGTCAATTCCTGGATCACAAATTGGCCCTGTTCACATCACACTGTTTCACCTCTAAAAGGTCTGAGAGGAAAAAAAACTATGCTGATGCTGGCATTGGCAACGAGTGTGTGTGTTTGTGTGTGTGTGTGTGTGTGTGTGTGTATGTGTGTGAGTTTTTATGTGTGCGTGTATATGTTGTTGTGTGTATGTGTGTTTGTGTGTGTGTGTGTGTATGTGTGTTTGTGTGTGTGTGTGTGTGTGTGCCAGTTGATACTATTTCCTGTTGGCTCGACGCAGGAGCCAGACGAGCTCCACTCTGCTCTGCTTCGCTCTGATGCCGAAGCCTTATTCTTGCCATCCATGGCAGATTTATGGGCTCGGACCCATCGAGGGGCCAGGGGCCAGTCCGCCCTACCCGTCTCCGTGCTGCTCTGATCCCAGACGGCGTCGTAAACGTTATTGTCTCCCGCCGTGTGTTGTTCAGCGTATCGAGTCCCCCGCCTCTTGTGTCGCCCCAAACAAACAAATCACCACATCCACACAAATGGCTCAGTAATTAGAGGACACAGTCGTTATTTGCACAAACAACAGGGACGCGCTATGCCAACACACAAGCACTCGTAATGGAAGCCCTGACAACACACACACACACACACACACATACACACACATACACCAGCACAATGGTTGACCCATGGTGTTAATCACACAGCATAGCCCACTCACTTACTCACTCATGGAGACATCACTTATAAAATGTGTTATGTCCAGTTTATCACTGTTCTGTGCTGGACATATTCTTTAGAATCAAGGCTGATCTGTTGACCCTACTGCTTTTTTTGAGTGGCATTTTCTACCTGTCTACACTAATCTAATGTGCGTTGAAATAAACTGCATAGATTTTCAATGAGAAACTGAATGTCGGACTCGACTCAGTCTCAACTTGGGATCGGGCTTGGGATCGGGCTTGACTTGGTCTCAGAACACTGGGAACTCAGGGTGGAAGAGAGGGTTTGTGTTGCGTCTTAAACAAGACTCTGTAATGATCCTCTGGATACGTGCGGATAAGTCAGGGATGCGGAGTTGATAACACGACTCTGGAATGACCGGCCATATGAATAAATGTTTACTGTGGTTGTTATAGTCACCACTCAAAAGAGCATTTCTAGGGAACTGTAATTATACTCTGTAATGATGTGTATCCTTCATAGGGAGCGGAGGACTGACCCTGTGTATACATGCTGTCTTTGTAAATCTGAAATGCCTCTCTACATACTGTGTGCTGTTCAGGAGTGGGTATCTTGGGAGTAGAGCCGGCCTCTTTCTCTTGCCGTTGTGGCTTTGTGTAGTCTCTCTCTTTCAGCTGACATGCTCCCTTATCGTTCTCTCTTCCCCATTCCATTCCATTATTCTCAATTTCCTCTGATCATGTCATTCATTCTCCCCCGTCTTCTCCCAGCATCTATCATTGCCTTCCTTACCTTCGTTTTTTCCTGCCCTGCATGTCTTTTTTAGATTTTGTGCTTGTCTCGCATCACACCTACCTCATCTCCTCTCATCTCCTCTCTCATCTCCCATCTCCTTACAGATAATATTCCCCCTCCTCCAGCAGTAATCCTGTTAACCATCTTTCCCCATGTACTTAAAACCAACTATGCCATCAATGATGTTTTGGCGTGCTTGTAATGGTTGTGATGTATTTCCTGTGGTTTCTAGGCCGAGCCCGCAAGGGAGGCTTTACTTCCTGTTTCGCTCGTCAGTTTGCAATTGCATTATGACTCTGTCAGCTCCTTATCATATGCTTATTTACATGAGAGGCTCCTGGTGGGGTGAAATGTGCTTCAGCACAACATGGCCCCCTTTAATGCAGTGCTTAGGAGAAGGCAATATGGGAAGCAGTAAAGAGAGGACTGAAGAACGTTCCAGAAAGCTACATGGTCTGAGACCTACCTCTCTCCCTCCCTCTCTCACTCTCTCTCTCTCTCTCTCCTTGCTCACCGTCCTGGAGTCCACAGTGTGGGGACTGGGTGTTTTATCAGAGTACACAGAAGAAAAAAAACAATGAAATAAGCAGATAAGTGGAACTGCCCCTAAGGAGCCCGGTATCTACAGGAGGTTACGGTTGTCTATCTCTGGATCTCTCCCCCTCCTGCTGATGGGAAGAACCGCATCCACAGTGGCCCCAGACGGTTCTAAGCAGTTGGCGGATGGAACTCTTACGAGCTCAGAGGCAGCGCGTAAACAGGACGGGCTTTGCCAAAGGATTCGGCACATGGCTATCACAACATCACCCACGCTATCACACATGCACACACACACACACACACACACACATGCACACACACTCAACCAAACTGAGCTGCTTCTGATTAGCACATGCAGAACACACACACGGACACACACAAATTCACACACACAGACACACACACACATATACACACAGAGACACACACACACACACACACTCTTAAAGGGAGATGCAGGGGGATATGAACAGAGAGAGAAGTACACAAGGCCTGAGTGCATAGACAGGGTGAACAGAGTCAAGAAAGAAAGAAAGAAAGAAAGAAAGAATTAAACAAACAAAGAGGTATATTTGAGCATGAGATTAACAGAGAACAGATACACACCTGATAGTACAAGACACAGGCCAGAGAGGTAGCCATGTCTGTTTGGGCTATAAGACAACTAGCTTTATCACACACCACACACACACACACTCTCTTCTGATTAGATAACACATCCAGCCTCCCAGTCAACGCAAACCTGCTCCACAGACGACCTGCTGGCCATTTGGTCAGCCAGTGGAAACATTCATAGACTTTGGTGGGGATCCAACACTGGTGTGCACCGGAATCTCAAATCAATACTTGCTATTTCCGTTTATTTGTTCTGTGGCTTCGTATTTGTAGACATACTGATTTGACGTTGCGTGTGTGTGTGCGTGTGTATGTGTGTGTGTGTGTGTGTGTGTGTGTGTGTGTGTGTGTGTGGTGTGTGTGTGTGTGTGTGTGTGGCGTTGTTTTTGTTAAAGTGTGATTGACTTGGAAATGTTTTCTCTGATTAGATGAACACCAGGTACCCCAAGAGAGGATGTGTTCTTTGTATTTTGTGTGAAGGTTGTGATAATGACAGACGGTTTTATTTAGTGGTAGATGGCATTGCTTGCTTGTTTGCCATCTGTGTCTAGTCCCACCTCAGTCTCAATATGCAGGGCCATTGGCCCCAAGGTCAGAACAGCCTGCTCCATATTGAAACCTGTTTCAGCCTCAAAGGTACCTGTGTTTTATGGGCCTGGCTTATCAGAGACAACAGAGACCGGCTGCTTGTTTCTCCCTTGCCTACCAAGTAGACATCCACACACACACACACACACACACACACACACACACACACACACATACACATCATTCAAAATCCTAAACATACTCTTCCTCACACATAGGCTGGTTTCTCATTCACTTTCATTTTCTCTTAACACTCTCCATTTTCTCTCTTGCTCTTTCTTTTTCTCTCTCTCTCTTTTTCTCTCTCACTTTCTCTCTCTTTCTCAAAATACACACACAGACATACTCACACATTCATTCCCTACAAATCTTCTCTTTCCCTGATTTCTGATGGTGACTATAATTTAGTAATCTCTCTCTCTCTCTCTCTCTCTCTCTCTCTCTCTGTCTCTTTCCCTCCCTCTCTCTCTTCCTCTTTGTATTTCTCATTCAACATCTTTACCCCTAATCTTTCACTCTTAGCATATTCTCTCCTAACAGAATGTGCTCTTACAGTAAGTAACATTAGCCTGAGCTAAAGGTGAGATTGGTCATGCTTGGGGTAGAGCTAGCAATAGCAGAAGTAAAGCTGGAATTACTGTAACATTAGCTTTGTGTAACAGCTTGTTCTAATGGCAGATGAACATCAGAGTGTCACTACATTTACATGTACATTTCTGCATTTAGCAGACGCTTTTATCCAAAGCGACTTACAAAAGAGGATAACATTCAAGCTACAACACAATGAAAGAAACTAACAAAGAGCGCATGTTGCTAACATAAAAACTGCACTATTTTAAGTTGAAGGTGCAGTAGTGTAATAAGTAAAATCTCTCTCTCTCCCAGAGTGTCGCATAACAATAAATGCTGTCAGTTCCCATCAAATGCAATAAAAAATGCCATTCTGTGTCTCATGTTTCTGGTTCAAAATCACAGAGGCAGGGATGAACAGACAGAAACAAAACAGAGCTGCGAAGGGCAAGCGACAAGAGTCCCCTGAAAACGTAGTGGCCAGTCAGGACATCGCCAGTCAGGACATCGTAGTGGCCAGTCAGGACATCACGATTGAAAATGAACAAAATAAAGTCATCAAAGTGATTCTGTTGCTCATGTATGTCACAGGCAGCTGCTGTGAGACCCAGTGGGAGCTGAAACATTGTCTGTTTTAAGCTCTCTGATAACCTCTCATGCAGTTAGGACCCAGTGTGAGCTGAAACAGTGGCGCTTTAAGCCTTACAGCCCTGTGATCTAACACCTTCCCTCCACCAAACCCAGTCAGATTCACAAGCTTACGAGCTTTACTAAGAATCATTGCCATGTTGCTTTATAACTAGTCTGTAAGCAAGTAAACACACACACACACACACACACACACACACACACACACACACAAAAGCACATTCCACAGTCAACACTCAAACCTTCACTATCAAGGACAAACAAAAATTATGCAAAACCCACCCTCAAGCAAATTATATGGCACATACACACACACACACACACACACACACACACACACACACACACACACACACACACACACACATAAATACATACAAATAAGCAAAGGTAAAACCATCCATGTTTAAAACAACAACAATATACACTCAGTGAAAATGCAAATGCACGCTATCATACTCAAACACAGACACTGACAGGTAAATCGAGAAATAGAAAGACACACACACACACACACACACACACACACACACACACACACACACACACACAACACACACACACACAACACTTGAATCCGATATACTCTCTGTGCCCTCTTGCTGATCTGTAAATAAACAGAGGACCAATGTTTTGTGTACAGACAGGCACCACAATTATTAACTCTTTCCCACACACACACACACACACACACACACACACACACACACACACACACTCAACTATCTCCACATGTGCACAAGGCCAGCAGTCATTGCCAAACTAAGGGAAATAATTACTGCAAGTCTGCACACATGTGAAAGCATGTAATGACTTCTTGCAGACATACTGGTGGTCAGGGACATCAGCCTCAGCCAGATGGACTGGGGGTATGAGAGGGGGAGAGAGAGAGAGAGAGAGAGAGAGAGAGAGAGAGAGATGGAGTGACTGACAGAGTTGATGAGAAGAAAAACAGGCTTGAAGTCTGTTGAGGTTCATCTTATTTATCTGGTGTTTTCATGGAATACTTTTGGTTTTGACAGAAACAGTAAACAGAGCTTTCCATTCACTGTATTTAATGCAAGAACCACAAGCGGTCCATAGTTATCTGCCCCTACACTGGCCCCAGCATTAGTTGGTTTGCATGCTAACTTCAGAGCAGATTTGGACAACACAGAGCTTAAAGGCTTTTGACGCTACGTCATGGTTTTCTCCTTCACACACTTGCTTTTTCCTATGCCCAATTCAGTTGATGTTAGCTGCCCGTTCATTATTTGGTCCATGTGGTATCCAATCTCTCTTTTTTCTGCCGACAGCACTCGGTGACCTGGAACAACAGGGCTGTGGACTGATTTGCATAGGAGTTCTCCTTTAAAGGGAGGAGAAGGTGAGGAATGTTGACAGTCAGACAGAAAATAAGTTCCAGGAAAGACTTCAGAGAGTTGGCGAGGTATCAGTTTACTTTACTAAGAGAGCAGCTCAGCTATTGACAAATAAAAAGATAAAAGTATGACACGGTTGATAAATAAAAAAACTAATCTCAAACAGAGTGGGTGTTAGGTAAGGTCAGCTGTCCCCAAGCTCATTAGCCTCTCGTTTCTGATGCACGGACACAGACTGCTTTGGAGAGCTCCTCATTCTCAGGCTAGACGCACCACTGATCATGCAGCACCTGGACGGCACTTCAGGGAAGAGACGACAGTGGGGGAGAGGGGACAAATGGCACCAGGGTAAACACCCCAGCCATACAGAGACAGACAGAGATGAAGAGGGAGAGACAGACACAAAAGAGAGAGGATTGGTGAAAGTAAGAGTGTGTGTTTGTGTGTGTTTGTGTGTGTTGGGGGGGGGGGGGGGGGGGGCAAAAACAAGGGAACGAGGGAACAAGAGAATGAATGAGAAAGAGAGGGAAATGCTTGTTTTTGATTGTGCTGATTCCTCTTGCCTCCCAGTCAGACTTTAATTAAACTCTTTTTTATGAGGGCTCAGAACGAGCGGGCGTGCAGCGCATGGTAACCTGGGAGAGAGCAGAGCCATGCAGCAGCAGAACACACCGAGCACACACACACACACACACACACACACACAGTGTACAGACAAATTTAAGTGCAGCCACACACATATACCGAGAGAGAGACAACAGACCATGCAAGGTGTAGCCACACGGAATGAGAGAGAGAGAGAGACAGCACTAGAGCATTCTGGGAAAATCCCAGCGAGAGGACACAAGAAAAGCACACAGAGCCACTGGCTGCGCTGTCAAGCCTCCTGGGAGCATGAGATGCAAAGCGACTGGAGCCCCTGGAGCCGACAGGCTTGAGCCGGAATGGCAGCTCTGACTGGTGGGGCTTATTACTGCAGACAGCAGGCGTGGCGCTGCCAGTACTGCTCAGGCCCATGTGGGAGCCAGGTGGACGCCACGCTTAGGCTGGCTTGACCATCGCCTCTCTGTTTGCTGTGGCTTTTAGTCATTTTCCAAGACAAAATTGCTTTTTTTCCCCTCCCTGTTTACAAAAGCCCTCGCTGCTGGGTTGAGTTAAGGTTGTTTTCATGTTTGTTGTGATCCACTGTGAATCTTTTTCAATGAGCTGTTTGATTTGGTGTGACGGATTCTGCTACGGTATTCGTGCAGACCAGACCAGGTCCCAAGATGGTGGTTTGGTCTGTTGTTGCTGTCTGAGACAGATTGACTGGCTCAGTATTTATCTAGCACGGGCAGTAGAGTGGAAAGTTGCTAAGACTTTCGAGCAGCTCTGTGGCTGATGGGCAGGAAGGCGAGGTGATGCTCAACATGTATAAATCCTGCACAATGGCTCTGTGGTACTTGTCACCATTCTTTATGATTTGGGCCTAAATGAAAATACCTCTCGTTCTCCGAAGCTGCATTGGATGTGCGCTATTGAACTGGCAAATCACTTTTGAAATTGGGTTATCAAATCTGACGATATGGTCTCTTGTGTGTGTGTGACCCCGTGTGTTATGTGTGTCTGTCTGTGTGTGTGTGTGTGTGTTTTGTCTGGGAGATGTCTGCAGGCTGTAACCCCCAGCAGGAATTTATCTGGGCTGTGTGCTATGCTCAGTGTGCTTTAAATCTTCATCCTCACACCTGCTCCTCCTCTTCCTCCCCTTCCTTCTTCTCACCTCCTGAGCCCAGTGTGTGTGTGTGTGTGTGTATTTTGAGTGGGAGTGTGTGGGTATGTGTATTTCAGTGCTTGGCTGTGTTAGTTTTATCTATATGCCTGTTAATAATGTGTTTGTTTGTGTGTGTGTGTGTGTGTGTGTGTGTATTTTAGCTTTGCCTTTATGCCACAGTTGAGTGAGAATTAATTTGCCCCCAACTTCTATTTAGTGAAATTGCAGCAGCTAGGCTTCACAGCTGCAGTGCTTTCCAGCGTTAATCTCTTTGGCAGTAAGGTATGAAACACACACACAAACACACACACTCCCACGTGCCAGAGGAGTAATTACAAGCCAGCGTGTGACTGTGTGTGTGTTTGTGTGTGTGTGTTTGTGTGTGTGTGTTTGTGTGTGTGTGTTTGTGTGGCTGTGAAGGAGAGGTTAGAAGGTAAAACATTTATTCATCAGATGATGGCTTCAGTAGCAGTCTGAAAAAGGCAATGCATTTTAACTCTGTCAAAGCGCACAAAAGGTGACTGGCAAAACACCGGACAAAACAAGAGCAGATTACAGGTGTGTGTAAGGCGCCTGTCACTTGAGCTGCCTCCTCTGTCAGGCTTCGGGAGACGAGGCTCATACGGGCTGTCTTGCGCGAGCTGTCTGCTAGCGATGCGATGCGATGCGAGGCGAGGCGAAGCGCGCCAATCGCTCCCTCTCTTCACACTCCCGTTTAATGGCTGTCAGGCTGTAAACACCACTCGGCAGTATTTTTATCACAGCACCCCAGAAATGCCACCATTTGGTGCAAAATAGTCCCCTTCCTGTACGTGCTTTTTAATGTGAGTAGATGTTGTTCCTGAGGAATGATGCTGACTGCAACATGAAGCACAGTCAAGAGCCTGAAGCCTTTGGAGAACTGGAGAGTGGACTGGGTCATTGGGCGGGACAAGCTGGATGTTTCTTTAACGTTCTTTAACCCTTTTTAGCCTCCTTTGACATGATGTGTTTTGGACATTTCTCGCTAGCCGACACACATTCTGTTCAGTCTGTAATGGCACCAGCAGAGCCCCTAATGAGACCCTTGTGAGTCACATCTCCATCACATCCCCTCATCTAACAAGCTGGACTTCACCGTGAGCTCTCTATCTCTCTTTAGCCTTATCCCTCTTCTTCCTTCTCTCTCTCTCTCTCTCTCTCTATCCCTCTCTCCCTCCTTCTCTCTCTCTAAGAATATGTCTTCCCATATCTGTCTCTCTCTCTCCCCGTGTCTCTCTCCATCTCTCTCTTTCTCACACTCCCTCTCTCTCTCCCCCCTCTTCCCCTCTCTCTCTTTCTCCCCCTCTCTCTCTCCCTCTCTCTCCCTCTATCTATCTATCTGTCTATCTATCTGTCTCCCTCTCTCTTTGTCTCTAGGTGGTTGTTAAGCAGGCTCTGATTGTACTGTAGTCCCATAGCTGTATTGGTGGCTGTATTGGTCCCTGTTGTTGCAGTGGGTCTGGCCTGCATGGAATTCAGATTGATTTTGCTGTGCCCGTCCCCATTGATTGGCCCTCCATGGACTCAGCGCTGATGGGCCACTTCCGTGGGCCTATAGATTTCATGTCATGTTGCCTGGGGGTGGGATCTGTCCCTGTATGCTCTCTCTCTCTCTCTCTCTCTCTCTCTCTCTCTCTCTCGCACACGCGCGCTCTCTCTCTCGCTAAGCTAACTCTTTCTCTCTCTCTCTCTTTCCAATCTCTCTGTTACTCGCTGTGTCTCTCGCTAACACTCTTTCCCTCTATTCTCTCTCTCTTCTCTCTCTGGTGCCTGCCTTCTTGCACGCAGTCCCTGTGGTGTTTAGAGAAGAATATATTGGTTAGTAAGCAACTTGGGGCTGCATTTAAAAGGTCCTGGGATGGCCGGCGGCTAAACTAATGAATGTTTAATTTACGAAGAGGCAGCCTATACCTGTTAGCATAGTTTATTAGCTTTAGTTGCTAAACAAGTAATTAATATAAACAGGAAGTTCTTCGGTTAAACTCGGGGTCAGTATGCTAAGCACATTAATAGACACTGTTTGACTAACAGGAGTTTTTTTTCCAGTGCTTTGGTCTGAATTGATGTGCAGGGGGGTAATGATCTGCATATGTGCGTCAGCCTCCTCAAATATGTTTGATACCCTCTGTGGCTGCAGGGCTTAACAGAGGAGCCAATCTGCTCCCCCCCTCGTCGCCCCCGCAAACCCGCCTCCCTTTCCAGCATGTTAAACGTGGCTCTCTGCAGCGGTGGCTGAGCAGTTGACTTGTTATGCCGATTATGTAAAGCCATTAGGACGCCACTGACAGACTCTTCAGCTCCATTGCTTCAAGTGGCCTTAGTGTGCAATGCAAAGAGCTGCCCTGCTCAGGAAGGTCTTTGCTTGCAAAGAAAACACACACACACACACAAACACATACACACACACACACACACACACACAAGCGCGTACACACACATACACACACGCACCTACACACGCACACTGACACACATGTGCATGCATGCACGCACACACACACACACGCACACATTACAGGGAGAAAGAGAAGAGAATAACAAAAAGCTGTCACATTCACCACTATTGGTAACTATAAAGGCAGAATTATAAAAGCGGTTTGTTTGTTTGTGTATGTGTGTGTGTGTGTGTGTGTGTGTGTGTGTGTGTGTGTGTATGTGTGTGTTTTAGAAGTCTCTGCAGAGGCCCCTGAGCTAATCCAATGGAGATGCAAAGCTCATCTGACACACACACACTACAGGGGCCAAACTGGACCAGTTTAGGGCCGAGTGAGAGCCAGACCAGGGCCAGAAATGTTCCTAGAGTCAGCTGTTATCAGGGATTATTTTTCTTACCCTTTGACATGCTACCTGCATGGATTAGGATCATGCTAGGACTTGTATGAGGACCCACTGGATTATCCCTCATAGGGTACGGATGTTAAAATCCATTACCTTCACCCCAGCATGCTCTCTCTCACACATACACACACACACACACACACACACACACACGGGCAGTCCTTAAATTCAAACACCGCTGCCTAAGACATTATCAGGTATTATGTGAATATTCTGTGCATACACTAAGGCAGTCTCTTATCTGTAGGGACGCAGACAGACGGAAATACAGACAGACAGGCGAAACTGTCTCCTTCTAATCACAGCACTGAGCTGAGCATGTCTACCCCACCTCTACCCCAAATGCTTGCTATTCCACTGGAGTTGTTACCAACGATTTAGTTTTTAGTTATTTATTTATTTATGTATTTATGTGTTTATTTATGTATTTTCTCTGCTGTTTGTCATAAACAGGCGATTTGCTTTGAGCTCAAGTAAGTGCGGTGGCGATAAGCGAGCGCATCCAGCCTCGTTAGGCTCAAACGAGTTTTTTCCTAATTAGCACGCGTCCCGGGGTTTAGCAGCATTGCTGGGCCCCTCCGTGGGGGCCCCCAGAGATGAGAGAGAGAGCGGATGGAGGATCGGAGAGGATTGGGTTGAGGGGTGGGGGGTGGTATTATTTCTCTTGAAAACACACACGTGTGGGCGGTGGCGGATCAGGCGGGTCTGCTTGAAGGCGAAACAAGGTGGCGGTGGTGGCGATGAGGAGTCATGTGTGTGCTGTATGTGTGTGTATGTGTGCTGTATGTGTGTGTGCTGTGTGTGCATGTGTGTGTATGTGTGCTGTGTGTGTGTGTGTGTGTGTGTATGTGTGTTTCAGAACTAAATGGCTGAGTGCACACATTGATGGTGTGTGTGTGTGTGTGTGTGTGTGTGTGTCAGTCATGGCAGTGCCATCCATGCCTGTCTCTGCTGTAGCCACTAATGGGGATGGATTACACAGACGAGAGATGAAAGGCCCTTCCACTCCCAACAGAGAATCACAGAGAGTGTGTGTGTGTGTGTGTGTGGGTATTGGTGTGTATGTATGCTTTTATGGATACACTTACCTCTGTGTATCATTTAATGTGTGTGTGTGTGTGTGTATTATAGATGGATGGATAGATGATTGAAGTACTTGAGGATTTGTGGTGTGTGTGTGTGTGTGTGTGTGTGTGTGTGTGTGTGTGCGTTATAGTGTGCGTTGAGAAGCATGTTTCCTGTTTCTGCTTCATCTGACAGGCAACACACACACACACACACACACACACACACACACACACTCACACACACTCCCATTTTCCCTGGCCTAATTAACAAACACTGCATCAAGGGGCCATCAAACACGTCACTGTCATCCAGAAACGCTGCATTCTTCCAGGAATGCTCTGCTCTAAATTTAGTCGCCCTAAACCGCTCATTGTATTGAATCAGACACCGACCCTTTCACAAATGTCTCTGTGAAGTAAATGATAATAGGGTTTCTTCCCCTTGTTTCTGTTCCTCCAGCAGCACCACCACAGATAATCATACCTCAGGCTTCTATTTTTCTCTCAAATCTCAGAGCTTTTGAAGTCCGGAAGCGATGGAACAGAGGCTCAGAAACTCAAAATCCTCATGTCTTGCTGTCACTGAATCGAGATGCCAGCCAGCCGTACACATCTCCACTCCCTCTAACTTATAAAAAAGGGATTTTGTGTTTAATTGTCACCAACTTTCCTCTTTGTATTCTTTTCGTTTTCTCTTCTTTCTTGTGCATTTCTTTTTTTGCGTCATCAGCTAGCTGTGCGTGAATGTGACGATCATCCTCATCTGTGCAGATTACAGGTTTAGTCTGAGAATATAATCCAATATACTTTTTAAAATCCCATTTAGTGAGTTGTTCCTCGCAACTCGTCTAGCTCTCTAATCAGCGGGTGTGCTCAAAGGCAGTGTGTGGACAGAGTCCAGCTTCTGTTTTTGGCAAACAAACAGACACACACACATACAGACTGACCCTAAGTCAACCTAATTATCAAGCGCATGAAAGAGACAGTTATTAATTGCTTGGCTGACTGTCAATCCCAATTCTCAGGAAACCTTTGACAGAATGCTGGACTGTAGTTTTAATTGCAGAGGAGGCAGTGGACAGACGAGGACATTAGGACAGATGCTTTCTTCAGAGCTATCCATTACCTCAGTCTCTGCTCGGCTCCAAACACATGGTACGGTATGATGTCACGTCCGTAACGCCAACACAACACTATGGTACGGTATGATGTCACGTCCATAACGTCAACACACGCCATGGTACGGTATTATGTCATGTCCATAACGTCAACACAACGGCATGGTACGGTATGATGTCACGTCCGTAATGCCAACACAATGCCATGGTACGGATGCCATGGTACGGTATGAGGTCACATCCGTAACGCCAACACAACACCATGGTACGATTTGATGTCACGTCCAGAACGGCAACACAATGCCATGGTATGGTATGATGTCACGTCCGTAATGCCAACACAACGCCATGGTATGGTATGATGTCACGTCCAAAACACCAACACAATGCCATGGTATGATGGAAATTATTACAAAAAATGAGCATTCACTCTTAGAACTCTGAATGAAACTTTTCACATAATCTTTTGCATCATACAAATACCTTGGCATTTTGTTTGTCATTATGGATGTGACAGTTTGCGTGGAATTGCTCTTATATAAAATCAGGGATTTACTGTGATCATCCATAAGGGTTTGATGAAAAACTGGTAAAATATTTCTGACTATACTTGCTCATGTTCTGTTGCTTCCATAATGCTGGAGTTTCTGTTGATAGTTTGTCATTAGAGACAGCCAGGTTTGATACTCTGCCTCTCTCTGCCTGTGTGGGTGAGTGTGAGGCAATGGCAGTGCCTTAGTGTCACTATTGAGTGGAGCAGCCCCGAGAACTTAATGATGCAAAACTAAACACATGAGGTGATGAGTGAAGTGGAACAAGATCAGCTATGAAAAATGGTGCAGTTTGCTGTTAGGTTTGTTTCTTTCCTGTTTATCAGTGAGTTGTGTTAGGGCTCTCTGTTCTGTCAGGGTGCTCTGGTCCCTGCAGGGATAAACAGGATGGGTCGGAGAGGGGTTTTTTATGTTGTTTTTTTTTTTGGACAATGTACAACCAAAAAAATCACTATTGTTTACAATACTCTGTCTTTCTCTCTCTCTCTCTCTCTCGCTCTTTCTCTCTCTCCCTCCCTCCCTCTCTCTCTCTCACTCTGAATTAGCGTAATAGTTAAATGATTTGAACGGTTATTCTTTTTCTGCATAATTGGCCTGTTTGTTGGTTCGACCTTGAGCATAGTATGTACATGCCTCTCTCGGCAACACACACACACACACACACACCCACACACACACACACACACACACAGACATACACACACTGAACAAGCTCACCCAAACATTCCCTCAGGTCCCCCTGCCTCAAGGCTCTTGGCTGCCTGGCCCCATGCCCCATGCCCAAGCCTCCCTCTACCCTGACTGCCTAATCGTTCAGAAAGAAGCGCTTGGCTGCTCATCCCCCTAAAAAAATAAAAAAATCTGGGGCGTGGATGATTCAGCACCATCACCAACTCACCACCCTTCCACAATTACTCTCAGATAGAACACACACACACACACTCTGTTTCTCTCACTCTTTCTCTCTCACACACACACATACACACAAATTCTCTCTCTGTCTCTCTAACACACATACACACACAGACAGACACACACACTCACACAGATTTTAGTATTAATGTTGCTCTTATGTATTTGCTATGGATCTGGCTCATGTCTCTCTCTCTCTCTCTCTCTACCTGTCTACCCCCCCCCAACACACACACACACACACACACACATACACACACACCACAGAGGCAGGTTTGGATGTGCTGAAGGGCGCATAAAGGTTCTGTTGTTCAGCTGGTAGAGCAGAGTGCCAACAGCACCTGGAGCATCGGGGTCACAGCCCCACCAATAGACAACAGGCTTGTATCATCAAAGGCCCAGTGTCCCATGCAGTGGGTTAAGCCATGCCCCAGATCAGGGTGGCCACTTGGCTGAGGAAAGAAATGTTTAGATTATAAGCATAGGCAATTACTGGAAGTCGCATTTGTTTCAGAATATTTAGAATGTGACACTGAGATTGACAATGTTCCATGTTGAAAGTAATAGCCTGTATTACAATATCCAACAACTGGTGTTGAATATCGGTGCTCTTGCTAGAGATGCTTTCACACGTAGCCTAATTCAGCCTAACAGTCAGTTAGCCAGTCTTTGGAACCTCCGTGGTTCACATTCGGTAGTTCTAAAAGTGTCTACATGTGTTCAGCTCTGCAGTAAAAAAAAAAAAAGAGAGAAAATGTCTGACCCCCGAAACAGGTTATAATAATTGATGTGGCCCTTGATGTCAAAAAGGTTCCCCACCCCGGCCCTAGACCAAGGTGCGTCTAAAGTACAACAAACAAACAAACAAACTAACAAACAAAACAACAAAAACATTCATTCTGCGACTATAGGCTTAGTTCATGTCCAGGAAGCACTCAGTAAGTGACTTTGGTTAAAAGCATTGGATTAAATGATTGAATCTGAAATCAAACCCAGCCATGTCAAGAGCTACTTATCAGTGTTAATTACGGTTACAGCCAGCACTTTGCTGGGTAGAACTGGGGCCAGTTTGTACTCATGTCCACTGCAGTCTCACCGCTGTGGTGTGTCCAGTGTGTTGGTTTGACCTTCCTGTGTCATCTCCCTTTGGTCTCTCCAACACACACACACACACGCGCGCACACACACACACACACACACAGACACAGACACACACACACACACACACACTCACCCCTGCTCCTCCTCCGGGAGGCTAATGTGGTCGGCTGTGGTGTTTATATTGGTGGGGTTGACTCACAGCCTTTGAGATGCCATCTCTCTCTCTCTCTGTCTCTCTCTCTCTCTGTCTCTTCTCTGTCTTTCTCTCTGTCTCCACCCAGCTCTGCAGATCTTATAAGGTCACACCCCCATGAAACAACCCAGGTCCCAGGGCAAAAGGTCACAAGGTCACCGAGGTCTTATCGGCAAGACGAGTTGAGAGACACTAATAGAGGCCACTTCCTCTCAGCTCCTGTGTACTCCTAGCTTGTGTTAAAGGGACCTGCAAGCATGAAGGGCCTGAGTCTTTGAGTAACAGAGAGCTTCTACAGGGAACCAAGGAGATTAAATCCCTATGCCCCAACTCAAAACACTGAACCTTAAAGAACATACCTTACCTTCAAACTATCATCTCCAGGATCGCTCCGCGCGTGTTAAAGGGGATCCTTGCGCGTGAAGTCCCAGAGAGTCTGCATCCTTAGGCTGAATCCCAGAGCCCCCCACAAGCCTTAACTCCTAAGCCTTGAACCCTAAGTTCTGATCCCTCAAAGACTTAATTGGCATGGCTAGATTTCATCATTGACTGATTCATACCAGTCATGTAAGTATTTGAGTGTCCATGGCTGAGGGTTAGGGAGGACATTGGGATTCAGCCCCTATGCATCCTCTCCCATGGCTGTTTCCACTCACTCAGAGACAAGCTCCAGTGGAAAGAAAGATTTTATCACAGAGAAGAGTAAACAAAGAGTCTGGCAGGACCCAGCTGAAGGCTTGCTCAGTAAGGCTCAGTGAGGCCCAAAAGCATTGAGCCCCTGGCTGTACAGTAGTAAACTGTCTGTTGCATCTCCCTCTGCTTCTGCAGTGGAAGAAAACTTGTTCTCCTCTCTTGTTTGAATTCAAGCACCTTCATGCATAAATGGAAATGGTTTAAGTAAAAAAATACTGCAATTAACTTTATGACCCACACCAAAGTCAGTCTGAACAAACTACAGATGCAGGAAATGAATGCAGTGAAATTGCAGTAAAAGATGTCATTTACCTTCAGCTACACAAAGAGGAGTATGTGCACAGTGTCTGGAGCTTGAGGAGTTTTTAGACTGCTTCAAGGCCTTTGATGTAGTTTGATATACTCTCTGAGAGGTCACAGTGCTCTGTCATAATCTCACCCTGACACCATCCCACAGTATGCTGTAATCTCACACTCCTCAGGATTATTTATTGAACTCTGTCGGGATATCAGACCTCATCTATTTCCTGTGAAGCCAGTCACCCCGAATATAAATAATCAACCATGACAAACAGATGCGGCTAAACCTTCAAAGAATCATGAAGCATAAATCCACTGGGAGTTATAAAATGGCTCTCCCTGTGAGACGGAGTATGAATGGTATTGGCACATTGGGCGACATCATCCGCTCAGTTATGGATCTCCATAAAGAGGTCATGCAATTGGGCCATTGATTTGGCTATGTTGATCTCTGTTTAATCGTCTCTAATGGCTAAATGTCATTTGGAATCATCCATTAGGTGTGCAGAGCTATTGAACAGTGATCTTGTCCTGACATTGACAGTCAGAGCGGTCATATTTTACATGAGCAGATGTTGGCCCCCACCACACACACACACACACACACACACACACAAACTCACTCCCTGCAGTTTGTGCTTGGTGTCCTGGTATTCACAGAAGCAAGCACACACACATATAATCACAGACAAGCTCTTGCGTGTGCAGACACACAGTCACACAGAAGGTGTTAGGCTTGAGCAGTGAATCACGAGTCATAAACCCCTGGAGCTGCAGCACCGTGGTGTGGATGAAATGTGAAGAAAATGTGTGGATGTGTGTGTGTGTTTGTGTATCTGTGGATGTGTTAATATTAGGACATCAAGCACGAAATGGAAGGAGTATGACACACAGCCAGCCCAGTATGGAGACACAGAAAAAAAAAACGTGTGCAAGAGACATAGAGCACAATGCTGAAGTAAGCAAGTCAGAAAGAGAACTTTCCAGTCCTCCAGCCCTCTCTCACGTGTGTCCATGACGACGACCTTTGACCCTGTTCGAAGCAGAGCAGCTATTGTTTTGGGGCTTCTCCTCTGGGGGCTGTGGTCGGCACTTGAGATGCCACAGAAACCATAGCGATGAAATTCATCCCTCTATCACTCCCTCCCTCTCTGCTTCCCTCTGTCACTCTCTCTCTCCTCTCTCCCTCATTTACTCCCTCTCTGTCTCTAGCCATAGTGTAGGGTGTGCGCACAGGGCTAAGGTGTCCTCTCTGGTTTCCTCTGGAGAGAAACCCAGTCTCACTGCATTATTACTGGGCTGTTTGTATAGACCACATTGTACTACATTATAGTCCCTAATTGGATGCAGCTCCCTACTAAATATAGGATTATGTGGCAGTTTTAGGACTGTACTGTACTGTACCACCATGCGGTGGTAGACTCATCACTCTCATTTCAACAGTGGTAATAATGGATATAACTACAGTAGGCTAAACTTGCAAGGTTTGGCTAATTATTTAAGAGAGCTATAAATTATGACTAGTATCATATTCTCTATGTTCTGCTCTGGTCAGTTTTTTTGCACAGGGAATAGAATCCCTCAAAATGGCCCACAGCCAAGTCAGCAATGCTCCAGTGGAGCTCTGAGATGCTAAAGGCTCTGTTAAGTCTTGCCTTTTCATGGGATAATGCAAAGTCTTGAAGGTCATTTTCTTTTGCAATGTTTTCCAGCCAAATCAGGCAATGTAGCAGGACAGCTCTTGGACTGGAAGGCCCTCTAAAGGAAGGGAGGAGAGGGGGACAAAAAGAAGGAGCAGAGCACCTGTCTCATTTAAGGCACACACACACACACACACACACACACACACACATACACAAATGCGCACAGTGCACACACACACACACACACACGCATACACATACACACGCTCACACACACATACACACGCTCACACAAACGTGCACAGTGCACACACACATACACACACAGAAGGGCACACACACACACACACACACACACACAATGACAGACGGCGCTCAGCTGAAAGGGTGCCACCACAAAGCAATTTACAGCTCAGCACGGCAGCACCTAAAGGCAGCGCGGTGTGCTTGGACCCCGCCTTATCTCCCTCGCAGAGATGTTCCATTGCCCTGGCAGGAGGCCGCGGGAGGGG
>PYXC01000133.1:1410000-1422500 GCA_015244755.2 Tenualosa ilisha | reverse complement strand
GCACCTTTCTCACACACACACACACACACACTTTCCGTCCATTTCTCTCTCTTTCTCACAGTGTCTTCCTTTCCCTCACTCTCACTCTCTCTCTCTGTGTCTCTCTCTCACACACACACAAACTTTCTCTCTCTCTCTCTCTCACACACACACACTCTTTCTCTCTCACACATGCACACTTTTTTCCTCTCTGTCTCTCACCCTCTCTTTCCCTCTCTCTCTCTCTCTTTCACACACACACACACACACACACACACACACACACACACACACACACACACACACACATTCACCCTTTCTCTCCATGTCATTCTGTGTGTGGCAACAGTCCTATTTATAGTCCTGAGTTTAGCATTGTTCTAGTATAGGCAAGATGAGAAAAAACAATCAGCAAGGGAAGCTTTTGGGGCAGGGTGCTGCGAGCTCTCCAAAATGTCACGATCTCTGTGTGCGCCCGTGGCCCCGGGGGAGCGTTTTCTGGGTGCTATTTAGAGGAGAGCTAAAGACCGCCGAGACCCGCTCGGGGCCTGCCGAGTCTGTGCTTGTTCACAACTTCCTCTCCCGCTCGCCCCTTCACTTTGTTCTTTGTTCGTTATTTTGAGATCTAAAAAAATAGCCGATCTCCCAGTTGTGCAGCTAATTGAAGTGATAAAAAGGAAAGGTGACTATGCCTCCTCCCCCCTGCCTGTTTTGGGCTTTGTAGCTAACAGAAGGACGCTGCAGGGAGGAAGCGACTGCTAGTTGTGATCATCCTGCTTTCCTTTAAAAAGGCTCTGTGGTTTGACTGTAAGATGGCTATTGACATCCTTTCTAATTTTGATTTTGCGTCTTTTTCACTTTCTCTCGCTCCCTCATTTCTCTCTTTCTCTCTGTCACTCTCTCTCTCTCTCTGTCTGTCCTTCTCTCTCTCTCTCTCTCTCTCTCTCTCTCCAGGTTCTTCTGAAGAGGCCGGCTTTCAGCTTGGAGAGTGATGATGTCCATGCAAAGTAGGTGCAGACGTTTGTCTTCCATGATAGATTGCCCATTGCAGTGATCACTTCAACACATAAGAGCAGATATGCCCATACCATAGCTTCTGAAAGAAAATAAAGCAAAATCACGTCACCCGCGATGAAATTTTTAAAACATGGAAGATGTTAATTCAGATAGCCACATAGAAAAAATGGATGTCCAAAAGATAGGCTACATCTGATTTACTTGGTGGATAATTTGCCTCCTCCCATTTGCCTCCTCCTCCTAATTTGCCTCCTTTCAAAATAGTGAAAAATGAAAGTCATGAAAATAGATTTCCCCCTTCCCTTTCTTCCACAACTTGTGTGTAAGATGCATACCCAGCTGCGCCAGCAAGCAGGCAAGGTCCAGAAAATCCCCTGCGCCCTCTTCCCCCACACACACATACAAACCTGTGCGTCAGCAGCAAACAATGGAGGATGCTCACTCCCCGCAAAATGAGCAATAAAAAAAGTAGAAAAATGTTATTTAAAAAAAGAAAAAAATTTCAAGGTTGGAGCTGTCGGAGGTGGCGTGGGCACCCGCCCCCTTGGCACCCGCCCCCCTTGCACTCGCCACTTCTCTAATCCAGATTATCTTTCACTGGTTCAAATGCTTTATACTTCACTGGTCCAGTTTGGTTTTATTCTCTCCCTGTCTTTCGAGCTGTCTCAGCTGCTTTGAACGACACACAGCTGGTTTATTCTCCAGCGGTCCTCACAGGGTCATAATATGTTACTCTACTCTGTGTGCCTCTGTCCACATATCTTATGACGCTAGCCAGCTTAGATCTGGGCCAGAGCAGGGCAGTTCACATCCAGTTGATTTATCTCCACTCAGAATCAATGTGTCTGTGTGTGTCTGCGTGGAAATGAAAGCCAAGGGCTCCTGTCTCCCTTCGGAGAGTTGTGAATGAGGCCCAAATAACACCCCCCTCAGCTCCCCGCCCCCTGAGTTCTACAGGGGTTTGGTGTCCTGCTGGTGTCTCCTGATGTCTGTTCTCCCTCTGGTCCAGAAGCCCAGCCAACGCTGCTGCAGCTGGGAGGAGATGAAGAGTCACACAGGAGAATACAGCGCTGCTTTTCTTCACAAATGGCCTAAATACTTCTCATAACTTGGACAGAGTCAGGGCTACTCCAGAATGTGCAGGAGTTGAAGTTGATGTGCACTCTTGAACTATAAAACTTGTAGGAACTATAACAACAGTAACTTTTGTATTAGGCCAACTGTTAGTATATATATTGCATATGTGTATTGTGAATATTGTGAAGGTGACAAGCCTAATATGGTAACATTTTCTATGAGCCCAGTATGCATAAAGCATTATAAACACATTCATAAGGTCCTATAACTAATTTAGTTAGTGTTATTAACTGTTTATACATTTTCGTGACTGAGGCATTATCTCCCTTAACTGTAAGATTTTCTTTTCTGATTGGCTGATGAGGTGGGAATTAACTTTGTATAGCTGGCTATCTTTGAAGTCGATCCGAAAAATCTAAATCACCGTTCCATATCAATGCACTTATGAACGGTAGCTACACTAGGTTATTTTCTGTAGTTCATCCATATGATACCTAAATATAAAGAAAGTTAATATAATATAATGGGATAACGGCCTTCGGCGTGACCTGTTTGATGAAAATAATGACTCGGCGGAAACAATGCCAATCCACTCCGCGCGTCTCCGGAGTTCTTCCCCTCTACCTCGCCATTATTTCCATCGAACTGGTCACCTCGGCTGTTATCCCTTACTTATAATGCTATCTTATAAGCCTTTACAACTCAAAGTGTTAAGTGTCTTTTCATATGCCTGATTGCTCATGCCAGATAATGAAGAGTTACAAGCACGCAATCCATACGCTAAGTAAAGTGAGATGACCACACAATTACTCATGAAAATCAATCAGGCACCGTTACAGACAGTAAGTAAAGTGGTATGTTGTGTCCCTAGTATCAAACGGCCAAAGAAGCATATAAGGCTTTGCGACAATTGAAATTGTAAAGGCTTATATGATAACACTATAATGCCTAATGAGTACAGTCATGAGAATGTATAAACAGTTATGAATACTGGTGTCATTAGTTATAAAACATTGTGAATGAGTTATAACTTTTTATGAATGCATTTATAATACTTTATAAATAATGGGTTCATAGAAAGCGTTACCAAAATAAATGTATATTATTAAGCTTATACTTATAACTATGTTATAATATGTATAATAATATATTTTATAATATGTAATTACATTGTGTTGTAATATATATTTATATATTGTGTATTAAGCAATAATAGATTTGTCCTGCATGCTTATGTCCGCCCTGCATCACAAACACATCAAGGTTGAGTTGAGTGCTTGGCTGAAAGAGTGTAAGCTGCTCCAGTTCAGCGAGCAGCAGCCACAGGGGCAGCAGCCACAGCAGCAGTAGTGTAGTTTGCTGTGTTATTATTCCTGTTCTGCTGACTCGCAGAATCGCTGCGCTCCACTCGGCTCAGCTCGGCTCGACTCGCTCACCGCAACATCAGGTGATGGCAGCGCATCCCTGAGCAGCTCAGCTCAATGCAAGCTGCTGCTCTAAGCTGCCAGTGGTTCATGAAGGCTGCCTGATAGCGAGAGGTGTCACTTGTTTATTCTCCAGCCCCCCAAATAAACAGGATGCTCTGTGTGCATTAGCAGCCATTACATCTGCATGGGCTGCAGGATGCTCACAGTTACGTCTGTGTCTCGCTAGAGCTCAGAGGAGACGCCATTGACCATCCAGTACATGACTACTTATAAAGCAGAAAGATGGTATGCGTATAGAGATAATGACACACAAGAGCAAGGTTTTGAGTAGTGAAACCCTGACCTGGAAGAGTTTGAACTGAACAACTCACAGCCCACTAATAAGTTTTCACTGAACAGCTAACGGCCCGCTAATAAGTTTTAACTGAACAGCTAACGGCCAGCTAATAAGTTTTAACTGAACAGCTAACGGCCCGCTAATAAGTTTTAACTGAACAGCTAACGGCCCGCTAATAAGTTTTAACTAAGGCTAACGGCCCACTAATAAGTTTTAACTGAACAGCTCACAGCCCGCTAATAACTTTTCTAGTAGTACAGGGAAAGTGCACATCTCTGTTGCCTGGTAACATTGTTCAGGAAGCATATTTCACACACTGGCTGGTTTAGTAAATAAACATTTACATTTACATCTATTCATTTAGCTGACTTTTTATTTATCTGAAGTGTCTTACCAAATGGTAGTGATCAATCAAGGCACAGTGACTGCAGGAGACAAGAGAGCAACAATAAGCATTAGGCCTATTTCAGCTTGAGGTAAAATGACTAAAGAGTTAAAAGCCTTTCAGGTGAAAATATCCAAAAATTATGTGTTTTTATTGTGCCTCTCAGGTAATATCAGCAAAATCACTGTTTTGTTGTTTGAATTGGGTAAGGACAAATCAGATAATGCTAACCCAATTGCCAGTCCCGATGTTACTTGAACATCTAATTTAAAAAAAGATTTGTGAAAATTGCATTTAAATGGTTTTTATGGCATTTTGGAAAAGAGCTCTTCAGATATCCACTGAAGTGAGCATGAAAATCTATTCACTTCACAGAATCTATCCAATAACATTATGTTCTACCATGTTTGGCTGCTGTATTAAATACAACGTGAGCGAATGCAAAGCTGCTTTCAAAACAAGTCCAAAGTACACCACGAGCCCTTACACACAGCAGCTGGTGTATAATGAAAGTGGAGGGTCATGCCTCTCTTCCTTGTGGCCTCCTGTCGCTGCGTGAGAGCTGAATCACTCGATCTACTTATTGTTTTTTTGAGTTTTTGCCTGGCTTGTGTGGCTGCCAGTATAGTGCTAAAAGCTTATGGTCTTTCTCCAAGTGAGTGAATCTCAGAGTTTGTAATTGTCTGTCTCAATGGCTGAAGTGAAGCACCATAGCTTATTGATATTAGCCTACAGATAAAAAAATTCTGTATATGTTCTATCTCAATTTATGCTGACAGTTCAATAAAGACGCCAAGCCTTGATGTCCCGATGTGCTGCTATCCTATGAAGCAGTTTATAAAGGAGTTACACTGAGTTTATAATCCTACTGGTTTCTATTTTTCTTTTCTTTTCTTTCACTTTTTAATCTCTGTTAGGAACGCTAAGCGTTTAGGAGTACTGATACCTGTCAGGCCTAATCTATTTTGTGCTAAAAATCTTTAGAGTTAAAACTAGCACTACAATCAAAACTACAAAACTACAGAAAAAAAAACAAAAAAAAAACAATCATACTGTATGACTGTGTCGTAGATTTTAAACTGCACATAGACCTAGCTAACAGAACTTAGCCAGTGCATCAGCACCAAAGTAACAATAAATTAGAGTGACCAGACGACCCCGATTTCGGTGGTCAGTCCCAGGTAAAATACAAGAATTTGTCCCCGATTTTTGACTTGATATTGACTGTAAAAAAAGAAATGTCCCTGGGACTTCAGGGAATTCTATTTTTATCCCAGAGGTCTGGACAGCCAGTCATAAATGCTAATGTGCTAACCCCGTGTTTTGCTGTCTGTCTGCTCTCAGTGAGTGAGGCGGAGAGCTCGGTGAAGGTTGCGGAGTGGCAGCAGACCTACTATGCCTCGGATTCAGGCATCCAGTCAGGAGCCACCACTGTGAGAGACGACGAGGAGTCTGAATGCAGCGGCAAAAAGTACACAGTCAGCAGCACCACTGTGGTGGAGAGCACTTCAGGTAGGACTGTTGTCTTAGGTCCAGTCTCTCTTTCTCTCCACGTCAGGTAGGACTCTTGCCTCAGGCAGGACTCTTGCTTCAGTTGGACTCTTTACTCCGGCAGGACCCATGCCTCGGGTAGGACTCTTGCCTCAGATAGGACACTTTTCTCAGGAAGGACTCTTGCCTCAGTAGGACTCTTAACTCTGGCAGGACCCACGCCTCGGGTAGGACTCTTGCCTCAGATAGGACACTTTTCTCAGGAAGGACTCTTGCCTCAGTAGGACTCTTGCCGTTAGTTAGATGAAACTTAAGAATGTCAAGGTTTAACATGCTGCCTTGGTCCTCAGAGTGAAGAGGCCTGCAGTCCACACCGTTACAGGCACCACCAGAGGGAACAGAGCCAGAGGAAGAGTCTAACCATTCAGATCCTATTGCTCCTCTTGACTTCCTGTTTTTTCTGTTCTTCTTCCTTAACAAGTTTTTTTTTGTTTACCATCATGATCCAGGTGAAGAGAACCTCAGGTGGACTCACTCCCATTTCACTGATGTCGTCTCTAAACTTCAGATTCAAATTCAAATATGATTTATTGGCGTGACATCATGTGTTGCACTGCCAAAGCATTCACAGAAATAATAATTAAAAACATTGAAGGACGTATATAACATGTATAACCTTAAACTCTCTCTCTCTCTCCCTCTCTCTCTCTTTATTGGCATGGACGTTTTAATTATTAATGCCAAAGCTTAATTGCATACAGGTGCTAGGTATATACAGTACATAGAAAAGTAGACTCACAAAAAGACAATTAAGCTACATGTATGTTTAGATCAACACTGGGAAATATATACATAGCCTATCTATTATATACATTCTTTTTTGATCCTGTTAGGGAAATGCAGTCACACACACACAACACATCTCCCTCTCTTTCTCTCTCTTCCTGTCTCTCTCTCTCTCTTCCTCTTTTCCTCTCTCTCCCTCTCTCTCTCTCTCTCTCTCTTTTCCTCTCTGTCTGTCTTGTCTGATTCCATTGTTTTTTGTCCTGCTAAGTCTGTATTTCTCTGTTTTTGTCTCTATTTTTGTCCATCTCTCTCTGCTCTTTTTCAATCTCTTCTTTTTCTAATTGGAGACCTGCATATGTGTTCTCCTTTCCTTTATCAGCAAATGAATACATATTTATCTCACCTCACCTCCCCTCACTCTCTCTCTCACACACACACACACACACACAAGTAGACCCTTAATATTACTACCAGCTGATTTATGTATAGTATTACATTTAATGACCATGAAACTCATTATTTTGTTATCATGTTATGTTATAGTAGTCTATACTCCCCCTGCTCGTCCCTTCACTGCTTGCTCTCTGCTGCCCCCTGCAGATGTGGATGGCCAGTACACTCTGACGCGAGCGCAGCGTGTGCGGGCTGCTATGTTCCCCGAGACTCTGGCGGAAGGAGAGGCCGTGCTGTCGTCCACCCAGAGCGAGCCGGGTCAGCAGACCAACGTGCAGCGGTTGGCTGAGCCGTCCCAGCTACTGAAGACCGCCATCGTCCACCTCATCAACTACCAGGATGATGCCGACCTGGCCACACGTGCCGTGCCCGAGCTCACCAAGCTGCTTGCCGACGACGACCAGGTGAGAGGGTCGGGGAGGAGAGAGAGTCGGGGAGGTGAGAGAGTCGGGGAGGTGAGAGGGTCGGGGAGGTGAGAGGGTCGGGGAGGTGAGAGGGTCGGGGAGGAGAGAGGGTCGGGGAGGGGAGAGGGTCGGGGAGGAGAGAGGGTCGGGGAGGGGAGAGAGAGAGAGAGAGAAAGAAGGTGTAGCAGTGTGAGTAGTTAGGGGAAAGTGTAGCTAGTTATGGGAGGTGTGGTAGTGTAGTTTGTTATGGGAGGTGTAGTTAGTTATGGGAAGGTGTGGTAGTGTAGTTAGGTGTAGGAAGTTGTAGTTAGTTATACAGACTAACAGGTCACAGACTGCCTGGAGAGATAAGGAATGATAGTTAAGGGAAAGTGTAGCTAGTTATGGGAGGTGTAGTAGTGTAGTTAGTTATGGGAAGATGCAGCTAGTTATGGGAAGGTGTGGTAGTGTAGTTAGTTATGGGAGATGTAGTTAGTTATGGGAAGGCGTGGTAGTGTAGTTAGTTATGGTAAGGTGTGATAATGTAGTTAGTTATGGGAAGGCATAGTTAGTTATGGGAAGGTGTAGTTAGTTATGGTAAGGTGTGGTAGTGTAGTTAGTTATGGTAAGGTGTGGTAATGTAGTTAGCTATGGGAGGTGTAGTTGGTTATCGGAAAGTGTGGTAGTGTAGTTAGTTATGGGAGGTGTAGTTAGTTATGGGAGGGTGTAGTTAGTTATGGGAAGGTGTGGTAATGTAGTTAGTTATGGAAGGTGTAGTTGGTTATCGGAAAGTGTGGTAGTGTAGTTAGTTATGGGAGGTGTAGTTAGTTATGGGAGGGTGTAGTTAGTTATGGTAAGGTGTGGTAGTGTAGTTAGTTATGGGAAGGTGTGGTAGTGTAGTTAGTTATGGTAAGGTGTGGTAATGTAGTTAGTTATGGGAGGTGTAGTTGGTTATCGGAAAGTGTGGTAGTGTAGTTAGTTATGGGAGGGTGTAGTTAGTTATGGGAAGGTGTGGTAATGTAGTTAGTTATGGGAGGTGTAGTTAGTTATGGTAAGGTGTGGTAGTGTAGTTAGTTATGGGAAGGTGTGGTAGTGTAGTTAGGTATAGGAAGTTGTAGTTAGTTATACAGACTAACAGTCACAGACTGCCTGGAGAGATAAGGAATGATAGGAAGAGTTGAGATCAGAGCTAAATGTGTACAAACACTTCAGCTTTAGAATCTCTTATTAGCAGTTTATTGGTAAGAATTAGCCATGACAAACAGGCAATTAAGCCCAGTGAATATAAGCTTGGACCCAGGCGAGCTAATTTGTTGTATGATTGAAAGTATGTCTGCCATCGCACTAATTTAATATTCACAGTGTTGCTTTTGTCTGGGACTTGTGACTTTCTTTCTCTCTTTGTCTCTATCTGTTTTCTCAGTCTCATTTGTGCACACACACACACACACACACACACACACACACACACACACAACCACACATTCACAACCACACATAAATGCACTCACACACACACAGGCACACACACACACACACACACACACACACATGCACGCACGTACATTCACAACCTCCTCCAAACACACACATACCCAGCCACACAAACAATAAGCATGCATATGCACACATACATTGATTCGGTAGACAAGAAAGATTAATCACAGCTCAGTAGGTGGGCTGCATGCTCTGCCATATTATCAACCATCCGCACACACACACACACACACACACAACTTGCAAGTGTGGGACCCTGTGCTCATTCACACACATTTAAATTTTTTTTACAGACACACACACACACACACACACACACACAAACACACAGTGTGTGAACAGTAGTATTCACACTTTCATGCATACCCTTGCTTACTAGCATTGATCCAGTTCTTTGCCACAGTGTCAACCCTTGTCCATCAAAGAGAGGCTTATGAGTCCCCAAAGTCACTGGCTCCAGTGGTATATTCACTCTCGTTCAGAACGCAGCCCTGAGAGTGTTGAAACTGATCTTATGCCAAATGCAAAGTTTTATCAAAGGTTAGATCAGCAACTAACTGAAAAAGACAAGCTCAAGTATCAGTTCATGTGTCATTTCTCGAGCTTGAGACATCTTATAAAGCAAAATAATATTTATTCACGTAACGCTTAATTGAACATTTCACAAATAGTGTAATTATGATAAGTTCAGCAGACAATATACACATTGTGATGGATCTTTTGCTCTGAATGTCCACCAATATGCATATTTATTATTTGTGGTGGTTACAAAACAAGGACCATGCAGTGTTCTTGGGATATTGAAATCAGTCGTTATGGTCTTGTTTCGTCAGGATTATGAGTAAAGGATTACAGAAAGGGAAAGTTGTTCCCAACATGGCAGATTTCCTGCTGATTACAGAGGAATTATCTAGAGACTTTGACGCACCTTAATGGGTTTAGGGTTGTCTGTTTAACGGGACCATTGCCCTCTAGTGAGCCGTATCAGTCCTTAATCTGAGCCTCATTGGGCTGTGGTGCTGTGGGGTCCAGCCTCGGGTCTGTAACTGAGTTCTGACTTGTAATGATCCCGAGTCAGCACCAAATGGTTCAATGCAAATTTGCCCAAAACTCCGGAAAGAGCCCGGAAACCAACCCACCTGTCTTTTATTGGCTGTTATGAAAGAGTGTGTGTTTTTAATTGGCTCCACTCAAAGCGTGCTTGTCTTTTATTGGGGCGTTCCCCAAAGTGCCTTCGCCCTCAGGGAAGACTCGCACTGTGGGCAGCTTAGCTGACTCTGATGAGGTCTGTTTACTCCAGTCTTGCATTAAGCGGATACCCACAGGCACTTGAGGCCCCAATGAGCCGATCTTCCCTCTGCCCCACAAACCTGTGTGTGCTTTGCAAACACGTGCTTGGCAATGAGAGGATCACTGAGGAAATGAGCTTTAGTGATGAGTTATTATGGAGGCGTTTATTGCTAGTTGTTGTCCCCGCTGTGTTGGCCAAGGTCAGTGATGTTTGTAACAGCTTCTGGGTGTCCCTTACTGAAGCAAGGCTGGAATCCTCCGGACTTGATTTCACTTATTTCTCCTGTTTATTCTTCAGCTTTGTATGAGTGTTGCTGCTTTTTGACACAAAAAAACAAAACTAAGAATGTCTCTGATCTCTGATCTTTCTTCTCTTCTCCTCTCTTCTTCTATTCTCTCCTTTTTTCTCTTTTCCTCTCATCCCTACTCCTCTCTTCTCTTCTCCTCGCTTTGTGCTCTCATCCCTTCTTCTGTCCTCCCTCTTCTCCTCTCATCAACTCGCCCCTCTTCTCTTCTTTTCTCTCCTCTCCTCTTCTCTCATCCTCTCTTCCCATCTCTTCTCTTCTCTTCTTATCTGTCCTCCTCTCATCTTCTCTTCCCTCCCCCTCTCCTCCTCTCCCCAGGTGGTGGTGAATAAGGCGGCGATGATCGTGAACCAGCTGACTCGTAAGGAGGCGTCGCGCCGCGTGCTGATGCAGTCGCCTCAGATGGTGGCGGCGGTGGTGCGGGCCATGCAGAGCACGAGCGACATGGACACGGCTCGCGCCACCGCCAGCGTGCTGCACAGCCTGTCCCACCAGCGCGAGGGCCTGCTCGCCATCTTCAAATCCGGCGGCATCCCTGCCCTTGTCCGCATGCTCAGGTCTCAGCAGCTCACCTCATCTTCACACACTGCCTACTGTAACACACACACACACACACACACACACACACACACACGCACACACACACACGCACAAACCCACACACAAAAACACCCAGGTGACCATCTGGAGCTATAGTATTTACTGTACACACAGTTAATATTTTGTATAGTTAGTATGTAATAGTTAGTATATATTAAGATTTTTGAAAAGTTTTAATTGTAAGTGTTTCTTTTAACTATAAGGGCCCTATCATGCCGCGGCGCACTGTGCATTCGCGACATGCGCATGGTGTCATTACTGTTCTGTGCCAGCGCATCGTTCATTTTTTCCGGCAAAAAATCACGTTGTCTAGATAGCAGATGACACTGCGCCGTCATGGGTGTGTCAGCGAAAAGAAGAGGTGTGGTCTGGCGCAAAGCGTGCCAGATGCTATTATAAGGACGCAAAAATTAAATCAGCCAGTGACCAACAAAGCCCTGGTCTGTCGTCAGTTGCGCATTGCTGAAAAGCTATTTTAGGGGCGCACAGCGCTTTGGGATATGAAAGCGTGCACAATGTGCGAACACCATGCTTCTCTCATCAGCAGGAGCGCGCAGCAGGGTTTATACAAAAGTTTTTCATGTGGAGAAAAAAATTATGAAGTCCCTGGAAATATGAAATATAAATGTACATCACATATATCACAATATTCATTAATTTGCGTTGAAAGCTTTTGTTTCCCCCGTCTTCTAACATCATTGTACTGCTTTCAGCACTGTTCGGATGTTCTTTTTTTGCCAAAGGCGGAGGACACAACTGAGGATATTTCTTCCCACACTTCCTTGACCCGTGGAGGTTTGTCTTTCCATCCCCGAAGATAACCTGTTCACACGCTTTTACCTCACGCACTAGCAGATCGGTCTCCTCCATCGAAAAACGCTCCTGTCTTCCGGGTAAATTCGCCATCGTAATAGCAACACACCATGGAAAATGCGCCGCTGGCTTTTAGAGGGAATGAGAGTATTAATCCTGATTGGTTAATTGTATGTTACGCCCAAAACACACCCATGACTAATGAAGTACTTTAAGACCAACCCTTTTGAACCATGCACCTGGCGCAATGTTCGCTTTTCCTGCCGTCAAAATACCAAATTGTGTCGGGCACGCCCCCAAAGCAACTTGCGCGACTGACTTTAGACAATGCACATATGATTGTGAAAATAGAGCCCTAAGAGGCCCCTTAAATGACACATTTCATCTGAATAGATTAATAGTTTCCATATACTCCACTACTTTCAGAGTTGTAATATTCTTCAAATAGGACCATATAATCTCAGAGTAATGTTACGGTATCATCAGTATCATATCAGACAAATACAGATCTAATCAGTCTCTGCAACTCCCATACTATATGTCAACAGAAATGTAAGTACATTGATCAGATCCCCCAAAACAAACAAACAAACAAACAAACAAAAACAGAAAAGTCACACTTTAAATGCCACACTACCTCTTCTGAAATCAGCCACAAAT
>PYXC01000133.1:1392500-1397500 GCA_015244755.2 Tenualosa ilisha | reverse complement strand
GGACAGATGATTTAGTGAGTGAGTGAATGGATGGATGAATCTCTGAATGGATGGATGATGGTGGATGGATGATAGATAAATAGATTGATTGATTGATTGATTGACTAACTTGCATGAATGATGCTAGTCTGAAATGAATACAGTGATAGCTTAGACTGGGGAGACCCCCAAGTCTTGTGTGGCCTTGTCTCAGAGTGGACTGGACCTTTTGAATTCCACTCCAGTGACAAGCGTAGCTTAGAGCATCTGCCACAGCCCAGCGTGATCACCATTTTAGTTGAGTGAACTAAAAGACAGTGTGGAGATGACACTTTTAACTGAAGGGAAATATTGTCAGCCTTGTGACAAGCCTTTGAGAATGTATTCTTCTCTGTCACTTTTTTGCGCATGATGGCTTGTGATAGACTGCGAGTGACGGTAGTGTTCCCTGTCAAAGCACACCCCCTCTAGAGACCCTTCCAGATGCCAGTGTGTTTGCTGTCTGCTTACCTCTGTGCTGCTTTGTTTGTCTTTGTTTGTGTTTATACATGTAAATGAGAAAGTAAGAGACAGACAGGAGAGAGAGAGAGAGAGAGAACATTAGTTGTCCTATGGGATGGACGAGTACTGTAACAGGTGGTTGCCAGTCCTGCCACGGTGTGCTTGAAGCATTCAAGAGGCTTTTAGAGGTAGTGGTGCATTGATAAGGGCTTGTGTGGAGGCCAGCCTGTCCCCTGCCCCGCATCCCCTGGTCTGTGCCTGTATCTCACTGTTTACCCGGCAACCTGAGGCCCGTCACACAAGAGAATAGAATAGAATAGAATAGAAAGCCTTTATTGTCATTATACACAGTATAATGAGATTTAAAGCAACTCCTTAAAAGTGCACACAGCGCAAAGTACAGATATGTCCTATACAAAACTACTACAAGTATAAATAAGTCTTGTACAAAAACTACTATACAAAACTACTGTGCAATAAAAGAAAAATGAAAAACACTGTCATCGCAGCTGTAAGAGTCTCCCCTGTCTTCCACACTTAGAACCTCACAGAGAATAAAAACGGTCTGCAGATATTAACTAAAATCTGTGAAAAGAACTCCTAACCTATCATACCAAGTCAGTGAAAACAGATGCACTTGTGTCATGATATTAGTCTTCATCGGGGCTTCTTCTTTGATTTGTAATTAATACCTATTTAAATGACAGAGACAGTATATACTATACGTGCAAATCATGCACATAAAAAATCATGCACAAACACATGCAATTAAACAATTAAGAATTTAATTTAGTCATATTCAGCAATATGGAGGTTTTGAAGATTCACAAAATATTTGACCCCTAGATCCACAATTGTCCCCTACAAGGGTAGGCAAAGGGACAGTATGTAACTTATGCAATGCAATTTGAATCACACAAGTCAACAATTTTGTCTTCTTAGTCTAACTGTGCTACAATAAAATCATAAACAGACATAAGTTGTGCTGCAAATCTCAGACTGAGGGAGGATTGACTGTTAAGCACAAACCTTTCAACAAATCAAAATGCAGACAGTTTATCTCACTTTCTGTTTCCCTCCCTCTCTCTCTCTCTCTCTCTCACACACACACACACACACACACACACACACAAAGGAGCGTAGCAGGGCAGAACTGCAGTGTGTCTGTGTTCTGGATCAGCAGACAGTGGATCAGTAGACATTACTTGGATGGAAAAGAACACGCACAGATAGACACATACGCACACACACACACACACACACACACACACACACACACAGACACACACACGCACACAGGTTCAGAGTTATTGGTTGACTTCAACTCAGTCACCCTCTCATAAGCAGGCTTGTCATCCCTCTCCAAGCAGGCAATACACACACTCACCCATACATGCCGGACATGCTTCATTTCCTCCAGTGTGTGCTTGTGTGTGTGTGTGAGTGTGTGTTTGCGCATGAATGCATGCATGTGTGTGTGTGTGTGTGTGCCATTTCATCTGTCCAGACTACTGATCCAGAAGATGGACTTTATAGTTTTGTCCTGACATGCATTTCCTCCAGTGTGTGTGTGTGTGTGTGTGAGAGAGAGAGAGAGAGAGAGAGAGAGAGAGAGTGTTTGCACCTTTGGAGGCATATTTGTTATCTCATCATTTTTTTTTTCCTGCCTGTGTGTGTGTGTGTGTGTGCAATTATGCGTGTGAGTGTGCGATTTTATGCCATCTTGATGTGTATAGCTAATACACACACACATACACATAGTAACACTCAAATACACACACACAGTAACACTCAAATACGCACACACATAGCAACACTCAAATACACACACACATACTGGTACCCATTTGCAGACACACATAGTCGTTTCTGGATGTCTAAACCTAACTATACCAGCCTGCAAACATCACTTCCAGTTACTCACTGGACCCAAATGAAAACTAATGGGGTTTATAAGGAGTCAGATTGAGCTTCCCTGCGCACCTCACATGGCACTGGCCAGGGGGTTGATGGAAGGAAGAGGCAGTGTGTGTGTGTGTGTGTGTGTGTGTTTGTTTGTTTGTGTGTACTTCACTAGCTTGTGACATTGTTCCGCCACACCAGTGCTTCTCCTAAACGAGCAGAGTGTCAGTGCGCTCCACTAACGAGCTGCTCTCTGATTCTGAACTAAACCAAGAAGAACAAATAAGAGTCTTATGTAACATGTCAGAGCATCAGCAAGGCTGGAGTGGAGGTGTGTGTGTGTGTGTGTGTGTGTGTAAGTGGGGATGTCAGGATAGAGTGGCTGCAGGACAGAAAAGTCTGTGTGTGTCTCTGTGCGTGTGTGTATGTTTGTGTGTGTGTGTGGCAAGTCCAGCAGCTCAGTCAGGGTTATCTGAGGATGACAGAATCTTCCGGAAGACAAAGCTACTGGAAGTGACATTCCGTATGAACAGATGACAGGAGAGCACAGGCACACACTACAATCGTGGACATCTGTTATTAGAGCAGGCTTTGAAAACATACTCAAACACGCGTGTATACACGCACATGTGAACACATACACACACACACACACACACATATGCACACTAAACTTTTAGTTCCTTTGGCTATAGTGTAATTAGATAGCCTTAGACACCCCTTTGTCCGTGGGGAAAGTGAGTTTGGGGTTAGGACTAGTTTTTCAAGGGCCTGTTTGCTAGTGGCTGCTTGGACCTAAATCATTGTTTATTCTTAAATAAAAGTGTTAAGATAAATCATTGTTTGTTGTGAAATACAAGTGTTATGGTGCTGGACCATATATATTTTTAGAAGTAGTCAGTCCTGGACAATTACAGTAGAGGGATTTGTTGATGTTGTTGTTGTTGTTGTTGTTTACAGATCTGACCACCGTCATATGTTTACTCTGTTTTTTCTAGGTCCTTAGACATTTGTTTACGTTGTTTTGTTTTAAGATGCTCCTGTTCTCTCTTGTTTACTATGTGAAGTACTTTGGTCAACAGCAGGGTTTTAAATGTATTATTTTTTTAAACATTGCTATAAAAACAAACTGACTGCACTTGACTTGTAACCCTTCCGACGTGGTTTGTCTTTAGGCTACTGTTGGTCTGATTCGGAACCTGGCGCTGTGCCCAGCCAATCAGGCTCCTTTGAGAGAGGCCGGGGCTATACCACGATTGGTCAATCTGCTTCTGAAGGCTCACCAGGACACCCAGAGACATGCCTCCAGTGCTCAGCAGACCTACCAGGTCTGTTATGCAACTCACACACACACACACACACACACACACTCACACTACTACACACACTTATGTGCTATTTTTTCACACATTTGCGCATTATGACAAATGGTTCTTTTATTTCACTTTTCTCCTCGTCTTTTAGATTAGATTAAATTAGATTAGATTAGATTAGATTAGATTAGATTAGATTAGATTCAACTTTATTGTCATTACAGATGTATGAAAAGAGAGTTAGGAAATACAATGACCTTTCAGTCTCCCTCTCTCTCTTTCTTTCTTTCTCTCTCTCTCTCTCTCATTCATACACACACACACACACACACACACACACACAGACCTTCATAAGTATGCATGAACACACTTGGAGTTATGACACAGACACAAAAGCATCTCTTGTGGTCAGAAGTTCAGCACAGCATCACACACTAACATTGAGTGTGCCAGGGTATAGTGCAGAATTCTCCCCCTTGGTTACAGCACTTTAAAAGCCTCTGTAATAAGGCTAAATTCAATTAGCACTTTGTCTGGCTTACCAGATGTAAAAGGTCATGTTTCAAGAAACAAAAGTGACTAATTTTAGACAGTAGAGGCTCTTGCCATTTACAATGAGAATTGTGCCTTGGCATTCAAGATGTTTTTTAATGAACAGTTTATACATGATTGGCGATAAAGCCAATACAAACTTCCATTTCAATTAGCACCCAGCTCAATGGGAAGGCAAAGGTTCCACCTCATCATGACAAAAGATAAGCCAGCGCCAACCTTAGGGAGTTACGGATTTTGGTTGTTACTTCTACTTTGTGTTATGTTATTTTCTAGTTATTACTGAACTGTCTAAACCAAGGCCTCTAACACTGGACAGCTGGTATTAAAAGGACTTTGTGATCAGATACATTGAAGCAAGAAAGACTGGCTACACCAAACTTTGCAAACACACAGTAAAAAAAGACAAGAAAGTAAAGTCAAATAAATAAATAAACAAAGTGTTAGAAACTGAGGTTCTGTGTGTTTTGTAAGGAAAGCCCTGAGGAGCCTCCTTGCAACCGCAAACAAGCACGAGCAACACACAGCAGTTCAAAGGCAACTTTCTAGCCATGTGGACGAGAATGCCCACACAATTCCAGAGAAGCCAGAGGGATTCAGTGTTTTTAGGGACAGAGACTCCCAGGCTTTGGATCATGCGGGGACTGAGCGTGTGCTGTAAGGATGGAGGGATTTCTGCAGTGAGCTGCTTTTTGAACAAGCCAGGACTTTTTTTTTTTTTTTTTTTTTGCACCAACCTAGGCAGTTTAAAAC
>PYXC01000133.1:1242500-1387500 GCA_015244755.2 Tenualosa ilisha | reverse complement strand
CAGATAGAGAGATTTTTGATTTTATCATTCTAACCACCCTTTTCTATACTGCTACCCTAGAGTCTGGGGTTGCACTGTTCCCACTGAAGGTTCACCATGATTGAATGCCAATGTCTCCTCTAAGACCTGAACCCTTAAAGACTTAAGTGGCAGAAATAAACATTGTGATTGACTGATGATCTGCCGGTTAAGTCATTGAGGGTTCAGGGTTGAATGTTTAAGGAGAGCAATGGGATTTAGCTCAAAGGCATTTCAGGACCATGGTCAGCTCCCCAGGCCAAACCTCTTTATAAGCTTGGCCAATATAAATCTTTCAGATATGCAAACTGATTAAATATTTATGTCAAGTTATTCCCCCCAGAAAAACAATCATCAAGTGGCGCAATTACAGCACTGGCATCCCCTGCTGAACACATAGCTGCCAAGATTTAGTCGTGTGTGTGTGTGTGTGTGTGTGTATGTTGATTTTGGTGGGGAGGGAAATGGATGTAAGAGTCAACATTAAGGTTGCAAGACACCACTCTGAGTGGCACAGAAGAGATCGAAATACCATCCGTGGAACATGTCCGTACAGGCGGCTGTTTGCTGGGTGTGATTTGAATCAATATTTAATTATAGGCAGTGCAGTGTATGCCACCCAGTGTTTGTAAATCAGGTCCCGGGAGACTGGCGCACAGGCCATTCCAAGACTGACTTATTAGTGCTTAGAGATGATTAGGGCCAGCCGTCAGGCTTACACTCAAGGAATAGGGGAACAACATGGCTGAGCTGATTTCTGGTGGTGTAATAGCAGCAGATGTAGTGTTGGATAGTGTGTGTGTGTGTGTGTGTGTGTGTGTATTAGAGAAAGAGAAAAAGAAAAAAAAAATGATCACATAAAAATATTATGTTGGATTTGTGTTTATGGTTTTCGCTGATCTGCTTTAATTTATTCTCACCCTGAAATGTTAACCTTTAATATTGAAGCCAGGAATAGACCTGCTGATTATGGACACTGACTGTGATATGATGAAACGTCCATAATAAGGTAATCAAGGTCCAAGGTAATCAACAGTAGTCGTGGTGTTCAGTCAGTAATAATCAGGTCCAAGGTAATCAACAGAAGTCGTTGTGTTCAGTCAGTAGGTGTGGCTCAGTGACAAGAGTGGCAATGGGATTCTTTCCTTTGTTAATGCAATTCTGAATCAACTCAGATCTTAACATCGCTACGCGTTGTGCCTTAGAACTCCCCTTAGCTGTGGTAAAACCAGCCAGTCTTTATTTTTGCCTTCTTGTCTGTCTGTCTCTTTGCCTACAAGTCTGTGGCTCCCCCTGTCTGTCTCTCTTTCTGCCAATCTGTGAGTAATGCCCTGTCTCTCTCCCTCCCTAGGCTCATAACAGTGTTCCCCTGGAGGCTAGTTACATGGCAGATGGTGAGTCATCTCTCTCCAGTCATCTTCTTCAAAGTATTAGTGTATTTGTTTGTTTGTTTGTTTGTGTAGCAACCAATCCTACTGACACCATTCCTGAGTCCCTCCAGAGGGAGCTTGTCAGTAACAGCGATAGCTGTAATGACCCAGGCTGGCACAGATCACTACATAAAAGGAACACAAGCACCATGTCTGCACAACAAAATGTGTCCATAGTTTTGGCTGAGTATCAAGATAATTCCAGGATATTGTCCCACAACATTATGTCATAGTCAGGCCATGGATGAATAGCTCTGGCTTGACAGTATACTGTCAGCTAGACATCATGCTCAAGTCAGGGAGTGAGACCATCAGATTCAGAGTCAACTTTGGCAAGTGTCATTGTGAGATGCGGCCAATCACAGGGGCCTTTGAGATATTGGGATATTTGGGAATGAGTGTTTGTGGATATGGGTGAGTGAAGTAAGTGTGTGATTATGAAGCAATATATTGGATTTTTACTTACATTGGTGTGGGAATATGTGGGATATGAGAGTGGGTTTTTACTGTAATAATTACACCACTACCACTTCCACCTCCACAGCCAATGCATGGCCACTGGGCAGACAGTAGAGGGCGATGCAGGCCCTCATATTCCAGCTATCCAGTCAGTAAAAAGCTGCATTTATGCCAGTGACTTAATATCCAAGGACACAATAGGAATCAAAGCTAACTATGCAGTCAGGGGGTGTCCCTGCTTCCTCCTCACTTGCTTTTGATATAGAGCACAATGGAACTGCAAGTAACTGGACCTGGAACTGGACTGAACTAACCCTAGTGTATTAGGGGACATGCACAGTTAAACACTCACTCACTTGTTTAGTGTATTAGGGGACATGCACAGTTAAACACTCACTCACTTGTTTAGTGTATTAGGGGACATTCACAGTTAAACACTCACTCGCTTGTTTAGTGTATTAGGGGACATGCACAGTTAAATACTCACTCGCTTGTTTAGTGTTGTAGGCGACATGCACAGTTAAACACGATTTTCCAGGCTACTTGCATGCTAGCCAAGTTCCTTAACCACTACGCCACCACCGACCCACTTGTTTAGTTTAGTGGGGGACATGCACAGTTAAACACTCACTCACTCGCTTGTTTAGTGTTGCAGGGGACATGCACAGTTCAGTGCTCAGGGGCTCCATCATTGCTTTATGTTAGACATCATTTCTTGTCATAGTTCAGCTAGTCAACACATGGCCAGGAATGCATGCAGTGAGTCTGATAGGGTAAAGTCAGTGTGGTGTAATACCAAGGTTGACCAGAGGGGGTGACGCAGAGGGTCTTAAATGGCAGTGGGGCAGGGATTAGATGCCAGTACACCTCCGGTTCTGAAGAAGTTCACCTGCACCACAGGTGTCTCCACTTGTAGTCTGTTGCAGCAGGAGAGAATACATCTCTCTCTCTCTCTCTCTCTCTCTCTCTTCTCTCTCTCTCTCTCTCTCTCTCTCTGCATGTGTGTGTGTGTGCATGAGAGAGAGAGAAAGAGAGATGCATTCTCTCCTGCTGAGAGAGACTGATGCACGTATGGGCCATTATCAATAGTCTCTCTGAATATGGACAAGGATGTGTTTTTCTTCATTTCATTTAGGAATATGTGCTGATTTAGTGCATCAGCAGGAATGCCTCTCTGAGAGTCAATTAAATGTCATGTGGAGAGGAAAGAAAGATGGAGAGAGCAAGAGGAAGAGAAGAGAGTGAGGGACAGTTAGAGGCAGATAAAGAGAGGGATAAAGAAAGGGAGAGCAGGATGATTTAGCTTGAGTCTTGCTCTATTGGTTTTCTGTCTGTCGGCAGTGACAGGACTGACAGAGCACGATGTTTACACCAGAGGGTGATCATTACCGTCAGCAGTGACTCCCTTGCGCGCAGGCGCGCATACACAAACACACACACACACACAAGCAAACATAGACATAAACATTTACACACACTCACACAAATGCATCCACCAACATGCATGCACACACATAACATACACACACACACAGGCACACACACACACACACACACACACACACACACACACACACATACACACACACACACACACAAGCAAGCATAGACATACACATTCACACACACTCACACAAATACATCCACCAACACACAACCCATTTCACTGTGTAAACACACACACACACACAAAGAGACATTTACAGACATGCACATACACTCTCACACACTCTAAGAAGGTTAGGGACTAGCTGTTTATTGTTTATTGTACCCTTACAGTCCTGTTGTGTATCCAATAAACCTGGCAGTGTGTGTGTGTGTGTGTTCTTGAGTTGTAGTAGTCTTTGAGATACCCAGAGAGAAATACCCCTGAGAAAATGATCATAAAGTGAAAAAATTGGAGAAAGATAGAGAGAGTGAAATAATAAATGGGAGAAAGAGAAAGAGAGTGAAAGAATAAATGGGAGAAAGAGAGAGAGAGTGAAAGAATAAATGGGAGAAAGATTGAAGATAGAGATTGAAATAAAGGGCAGAGGGAGAGGGAAAATACGGGTCAAACCGGCAACCCTTCGGTTACAAGCCCATGGCTGCCCCTCTGACCATGACTGAAGAGAACTGGCTGATAGTCTTCAGCGTAGCCAGTATAAAAGAGTATAAAAGCCTCTCTGGCGTAGCCTACCTCCTCATGCTTTAACTGTCTGCCAGTGGGTTTCAGGGCCTGATGTTACTACACAGCTCTGTTATCATCAAAGAGGACATAGCCAAAAAGCCATAGCACAATCAGATTTGTGAGGTGAATCAAATTTGTACACATTTGAGTCTGTTACCTTTTATCTAAAAATAAACTTTGAAAGTGTAGGATTTGAAGTTTAAAAAACTCCACAGTAGCCTTTACATTTATGCATTTAGCAGACGCTTTTATCCAAAGCGATTTACATGTTGTCAACTATCAGTCGTTCAGGGCCAGTCTCCCCTGGAGCAACTTAGGGTTAAGTGCCTTGCTCAAAGGGCACAACGGTGGCAGCTGGGATTCGAACCCACAACTTATTTCAGGCTACTTGCATGCTAGCCAGGTTCCTTAACCACTATGCTACCACCACCACAGCTACGCTACCACCACCAGTCTATGATGAATAGTCACCACTGGACTGCATTATACTGTATTGGTGTTTGTAAAGATTCTGCACACCAGGCTGTTTGTTTTCTAGCCAAATTCCTAACTGCTGATTTCATGCGGCCTCCTGTGTGCTTGGCTCCTCCACCCCTCCTGTAGTGCACAGTAGCGCAGTCCCATGCAGCCTCCCCTCCTGTAGTGCACTGTAGCGCAGTCCCATGCAGCCTCCCCTCCTGTAGTGCACTGTGGCGCAGTCCCATGCAGCCTCCCCTCCTGTAGTGCACTGTAGCGCAGTCCCATGCAGCCTCCCCTCCTGTAGTGCACTGTAGCGCAGTCCCATGCAGCCTCCCCTCCTGTAGTGCACTGTGGCGCAGTCCCATGCAGCCTCCCCTCCTGTAGTGCACTGTGGCGCAGTCCCATGCAGCCTCCCCTCCTGTAGTGCACTGTGGCGCAGTCCCATGCAGCCTCCCCTCCTGTAGTGCACTGTGGCGCAGTCCCATGCAGCCTCCCCTCCTGTAGTGCACTGCAGCGCACTCCCATGCAGCCTCCCCTCCTGTAGTGCACTGCAGCGCAGTCCCATGCAGCCTCTCTCAGTATTAGGAATCTTTTTGTCTTCTGTGTGCATTGCAAGCATTCTCGTGTGTGTGTGTGTGTGTGTGTGTGTGTGTGTGTGTGTGTGTGTGCGAGAGTATGCATTGATTTTCCTGATGATCCTGACAATTTCTTATTCAAATGCTGTGCGTTTCTCTTTATTTCTTTCTGTCTATTTTCCTTCTGTTGTTGTGGATGTCTTTCCTGTCCTGTGGTTTCTTCTGTTGTTGTGGATGTCTTACTTGTCCTGTGATTTCTTCTGTTGTTGGGGATGTCTTTCTTGTCCTGTGATTTCTTCTGTTGTTGGGGATGTCTTTCTTGTCCTGTGATTTCTTCTGTTGTTGTGGATGTCTTTCTTGTCCTGTGGTTTCTTTTGTTGTTGTGGATGTCTTTCCTGTCCTGTGGTTTCTTCTGTTGTTGTGGATGTCTTTCTTGTCCTGTGATTTCTTCCTGTCTTTTGTTTTTCTTGCTCTGTTCATCTGCCTTCCCTCTGTCTGTCTCTTACGCTTATGCTGCCCCTGCATTCATTTACTATGCCACATGCCTTGGACTCCTGTCTCTCTCCCATCCACTCCATCCACTTTTCTCTCTCTCTCATCTCTTTCTTTCTCTCTTTTAATCCCCCCCCCCCCCATTCTGTTCCCCTCCCCATAGAGCTGGATGGGGCCTACCCCCCTTACGGCTACGCCGACATTCCAATGGACGGTCTTCCATTGGATGCTGAGCTGCACGAGGCCTACATGCCCGACATGGCCTACGACCCACGCCAGGCCTACCCAGAGCCACTCTAACAGTAAGGAACCAGCCAGACACGCCTGAAGGGTGGGAACACAAGCCCTTAGCAGACACACATCTAGCAATGTTTCACCATAGCATTACATTACTGACCAACATACAAACATGCACAGATACATGCGTATGTGTGTATATGTGTATATGCGTATGAACACGTATGAAGGCAGTATACTGTGTACACACACACACACACACACACACACACACACACAAGTCTTAAATGGTAACTCCTCTCTGATATTTGATATCTTTCAGGTTTCAGGCACAAGATAGAAAAAGAATGACCATCTGATTCAGAGGCGGGGCTTAATACAGACTATGACATCACAAAGGGAAGAAACCATCTAACAGGGTTTGGCTGTCTGGAACTGTTGTTGACAAAATGTTGTATACAAAAACAAAGTTGATTCAGTGTTCCTTAAAAAAATGACAAGTTGCTTTGTTTTAACCGTGATGTTACGGGTGGTCAAGCTTCACCTTTTAGATGCTGTGTGTTAGCTATTTCCTTGCAGACTTTCTGTGTTGGGGAATGGGGGGGTGGGGTATTTTAATCTCTTACTGCATGTCAGACACAACATCCTACTCCTCTGAAACAACCCTGGAAGCCTCTGCGCCTACACAAGGTCAAAGGTCAGTAATTTGGAGAGAACCTGTGACCAATGGACCCAAACTTAAGACCCTGATGTGGGAGGTTTGACCTTTGTAGTTTATCTGGGTCAGTTAGTGACCAGTGGCCAGAACTTTACATTGCCAGATTTGCCATAGATTTGAGCCACTGTTTGTGTTGCAGGGTATTTTTTGTGTAAAAACAGGCAAAGATTTAGTGTGCTGGTGAACCACACATATACATTACACACACACATAAGTGCACAGAGAGAGAGAGTGTGAGAGAGACAGAGAGAAAGAAGCATACACTGACTCATAAATCTATAAGCACACTCGCACAAGCATTCAAAGAACATGCACACAAACATGCTGAAATGCACACACACTCACACAGAGAGAGCAGTTTGTGACGCTGAAATGCACACACTCAGGCACACACACTCACACAGAGAGAGCAGTTTGTGACGCTGAAATGCACACACTCATGCACACACACTCACACTCACACAGAGAGAACAGTTTGTGAATCTTTCCACTTAGCTCATACCATAATAACAAGTGTATTATGCCAAAATAACATTGTGTCATGCATATTTGACCTGACAGTACTGACCACTCTTCACTACCATTAGTTTTGAGGAAGACTTCTGTAGGGATGAGGGGTTTGGGACAGGGGTGGGGTGAGGTGGGGAGGGGAGGGGGTGTCATTACTAAGTTGCAGAGGTGAGGGCCCGGGGGATTTAAGCCAAAGAGATTTATTTTGTGATGATAATCATGTAGCCTTGTTTGTCTGTCTGGTTTGTTTGTTTGTTTGTTTGTTTGTTACTACTGGGGTCATTGCAGGTATTGCTGGATGACACAGTACAGTACCCACAATCATAGTACTCAGAAACAACAAATAAAGATACATGTCAGTATTTAAACAAACAAACAAACAAATTATATATATATATATGTATGTATATATATATATATATATATATATATATATATATTACAAGTGAAGAGGGAGGACTGTAACTCACTAGACTGGGGTGGGGAGGGATATTAACTATGAATATGCATTTTTACAGAACATTTTTAGTTGGAAACTTTTTTTGAAATAAAATAAACTATATTAACTATAATGACTAATGTCAATTTCTTGGTCCTTTTTCTTTTGCCATGCAGTTTCACCTACACTTTTAAAACACATTGTTACAACTGTGCTGGTGTTCCACTGGTCCAAAAGTGCTTCTGTTTCATAACCTCAGATGACACATGATTCCTTCCTGTAAGCAGGAGCACTTGAGAGTACGACTGCCAGCCAGAGCATTCCATCAGTCTAACTGCTGCGCTCTTATATGTGGACTACATGAGACTGCATGTAGTAGATGTTCTTGTCTGAGGCAAATCTGAATCCACTCACCAAAAAACAGCTGGTTGAACTTAAATCATTTGAAAAGTTCAGATGCAAAACCCTCTAAGGCCATCTTCAGAAATATGCAAAAATGAAGTAATCTCTATAAAAATGCAATTTTAATGTTATTATCTAGTGAAATTGTTCCTTTCCATAGGCTTTTTCGGTAACACTTTAGAGTACACATATTCAGCATTAACTAGCAGCTTATTACCATGCAAATTAAAGACATACTAGCTATTAGTTAGTTATTACAAGTCACTTATTAACACCTTATTCTGCGTGATCTTATTCTACCCATAGTAGACTATTAACTAGACTTTCTGTAATATAAACTCCTAATTACTGCTTATTCATAATGAGTAAGATAGTTGCTGCATGTGAATTTTGGCCTCAATATGCTTTGCTCAGTAAGGGGCTTATAAGGTGGTAGTGAAACAGGAACAGTGATTCTCAGAAACAGTTATTCTCAATCAAAAAGACATAATTAGGACTTATTTGGACACTGTTAGGTACTTGAAGTTTTGGGTTTTGATCCTATGAATAAACCATCTTTTCTAAGTATTACTGAGGGAGAATAACTGTTTCTGTTGTACTACTGCCTTATAAGCCCAGTACTAACCAAGCATATTAAGATCATAATTCATATACAACAACAAACTTACTAACTATGTATAAACAGTGATTAAGAGTTTATATTGGAGAAATTCTTAATTAACGGCTTACTATGGGTAGAATAAGCTCATGCAGAATAAGGTATTAATAAGTGATTTGTAATGATTAACAAATGGCTAGTATGTTACCAATTTGCATGTTAATAATCTGCTAGTTAATGGTGAATATGTGTACCCTAATCTACACCACTTTTTCAGGATGGAAACACGGACGGGGTTTCAATTACGTTTTGCCGATGTCACTGTGAAGGTCTGTTCAGACGGAATGTGGTGAACTCAATCATTTCATAAGCTGGTCGATGGATAATTTTGTGGACAATGTTTTTTTTTGTTTTTGTTTTTGTTGTTTGTAATGTTTATGGCCACAACTAAGTTTCTCAAAGTAGACTTTTATTTTTGGATATAATTAAGGCAATCTAATAAGGAAATCCAGGCTGAAATCCAAGCTGTGCTGTGCATTGGTGCTTATAAAACTTCATGGCCACCCTAATTCAATTCAATTCAGTTCAATTCAATTATATTTACACAGCGCCTTTCAGAATAGTATTATCTCATGGCGCTTTACAGAAATTAGCAAGGAGCACCCAAGAGCAATAGGGGCAAGGAAAGACTCCTCTGTGGTAGTTAGTCTAGGAAGAAACCTTGGGCAGATCCAAAGCAACTGCCAGGGGTCATGCAGGAAAGGTACAGCCAGTAGTTACCATAGACTACTATTTGCTATTTGTCCGTGATCTTAGCTGAGCTTCTTAATAATCCCAAAATATTGTCCCACAACATTATATGGTAGTCAACCCATAACTGGTTGTCAAAAGTCAAAAATCGGTCCTGGCATGGGCCTCCTGTGAAATTAGTCACAGTTCACTCGCGAGGAATTGGTGACAGGAAAGTCAGCCAGCATGAGGCAGAGATGACGCTCAGCAGAGATGATTGTGGTATAGGTGGACAGAGGAAGCAAATGAGTTAGGGCAGTCTAGGTGATTCACACTTCATTGATCATATGTGCATTTATATATATGTATAATATGCATATATATATATATATGTAAGAGAGAGAGAGGCATGACACATGACAAAGAGGAAGGCTTTTAAGATTAAGATCTAGCAGGCAGTAAGGGACAAGTAAGTCTTTACTCTGTTGGATTAAGGCCATTGAGGGTGTAAGACCAGAAGAACAAAGGACCTAGGCCTTGCTTTATATTGGGAGAAACTACAATTAATGGGTTGACCTCGAATATTACCAAGTAGTTTACCAGTTAAAATCACCAAAAATGGCATGACAAAGGAGAAGAGAGATATATGAACCATGTGAACTCATGGCATAGGAGAAGAGAGAGAGATGAACTGGTGGAATAATGGATGATTTATTTCACAGCAAGCTATAAACTCAAATGTATCAATAGCAGTTAAAATGAATGCAAGTCATATTTAAATAAAACATAAACAAATGAGATAACCAGATTTCCCAAAACAAGAATAAACCAAGAATGTAAATAAACAAAACAAACCTGAAAGAGAGAGTGAGAGAAAGAAGGTGGCGTAGAGATTGAGTGAAGAGAGTAGAGTCAAGAAAGATAGAGAGAAAAGAGAAGGTAGAGAGACCTGCAGAATGGAGAAAATGTGTCATTTATCCATCTAGCCCGCTGGCCCAACCCAATGATGCCTTAACTGGCCTGTCATTGGTTGGCTGGCCTTTGCCAGTAAAAGCTGTGAATTCTAATTAGTCCAGATACTTTGGATTGCCATACAACTATGATCAGACTGCTGCCCGCACTATAAGGATTTGTTCAAGACCAGACTATTTTACATTCAGCCAATATATTTACTGATAACAACACAACACAACACAACAAAGCTCCTTTGTTAAGAGAGGGGTGCCCAAGATGGCAGCTCATGGTCAGCTCTGGTCTCCTATATAGGGGCAAACATTAAGTCTTTTGTGTGCTTGGCTACAGGCTTGACCCAAGCCAGACGAAAATGTGGATTTCAGTCAGTTTTGCCTCACAAGGGCCTTATTATGGAGCCCTGGAAAGCTCAAGTGAATTTTTTTGAGCATCTTTGTGCTCATGTTATATAACATCATGAGCATGATTTACTAAAGCGTGGTCACGATTTATACAGTGTGCTCATGTTATTGAAAATCATGAGTACAGTGTTATTCACAATTGTGAGCACAAATCAGTATAACGTGCTCATGTTAGAGAGCATCATGCACGTGATTTACTTAGAATAATTTAATAGGAACTTTGTTCTTATTAGGTATTTTGCTGTAGAAGTACACAGACTTTATAGATGTGGAGTATTTGAAGATTGATTCGAGATTTAATACGGAGTCAGTGTAAGGAAGCAGGAACAGAGACATGTTTATGTTTTTTAGTCCTGGTGAGTGTTTAGGCTACAGCATTTTTTGTTAGCTGTAGGTTTTTAATACAAGTATAACTACACCCAGAGAACAGAGCGCTACAATAATCAGGCCTGGGGGTAACAAAAGCATGTGTTCATTTTTCCGCATCCTCACAGGACAGGAGCTTTCTAACCTTGGCAATATATCGTAGGTGAAAAAAAAGGTGTTTTTGAATTGTGTTTTACATGACTATTCAGAGAGAGACAAAAATAAAGAAAAAAAAAGATAAAAAAGGAGGATAAAGCCTCTGTTAGTGCGCTTGTTTTTTTTCAATCTCAGGTACATCACCATGAGTATATCATCTGGAGGGTTCCAAAAAGTCTTGGATCAAAGCACAGAAATACTGCAGAGAGAAATACAGTGGCCTGTCCACAGTTGACAATTCGGGGGAAATTTGTTTTGATTTGTTCAGTGGTTGGAGACGAGGACAGCCTAGGAACAGGAGAGTACCGGAACTGGGTCAGCATCCTAGATGACACAAGCCCAAGAGACCACTGTGTCTACCAGTGTTATGGAGCCTGTGTGGGAGTGTGTATTCTCATGTGAAACCCAGATTAGGCTCATTTGCTATGACGGTAAGAAACTTTGACAGTTCCTAAGAGTTGTATTAGGCCGACTTTTGGCTAAAATAAATCATCACATTTACTTTACATGTACATACACTAGAGGAGTCAGTTGACACTTCTATCCATAGCAAATGCAAACTGAGTCTTCTTACTGTAATGAAAACCAGTCAGCCAACTTTACTGTTCAGCCTGACACACCTTGCTATGTTGGTAATGGATGTGAAGATTAAATTTACGCCATTTTCTTGCAGTCTTCCTACACTCTCTCTTTAGCTGTTTAACTACTGGATTTTGTTTCCATGGTGCATCCACATGGAAGTTGAAATCCCCAGATGATAAGAAAGTGAAACTCTGAACAAATTGTCAATAAAAGTTCACCAAAAACATCAAGAAAAACTTTAGCTGAGTGTCTTGGAGGTCTGTAAACAATACACTGGGAGAACGCTTAAATGAATGTGCATAAGTACTTAAAAGATTTGATTAAAATGACTTGTCTGAAAGCTATCTGATATTCAGAACAGCTAGTTTACACTGGGGCACTCTGAGATTGTTTCGGAACAGGCAGGAGATTACTGTAGATTGGTTTGCTGCATAAGCTAGATGCACACAGATTCATCTTTTTCTTGTGAGTACGGGAATACAGCATGACATGGCCATCCTGGGGTTACTTGTTTTCAAAACCACTCAGGACAGGGACCCACAGCATATCAGACAATGTTGACACATGGACACCATGAGAGCCATGTAAGGGGTATCATTCTGCAATGTTCTGTCATTATCATGGAATAAGACCAGACAGAATGATGCAGGAGCCTGATGCATAGCTTCATGGAGTCTCCAAAAAAGACAGGGCTATATGATTTTGTTCATAAAGAAGTTCTGTACCAGGGAGAGCAGCCTAATTGTCCACATAATAAACACAGTCGCTGTGTTTCAAGCAGGCCTATCCTGCAGTCAAACTCCATCAGTGGCCCATCCTACTTTGACAGCAGGTCAAGTCAGATGACAAATGTGTCGGTAATACATATTTTTAGCATCATTTGTTTACATTTTTTAAGTCACAGATTTGGTCCATTTCAAATACTTCATTTTTTTATATATAAAATAGGTTAGACTACTATTTTAGTGGCAGTTCTGATAAAAGGCAGCTCATTAAAACTATATTTGATTGTATCATATTGTGGCATTAAAATCATGGATTGTATTGTGGGTTGAGTGTATCATTACATCCCGAGTATCTAGCGCTATAGATGTGTGTAAAATTGTTTATTTTCAATCACAACACACCAAATGTTGGCTTTTGAAATTTGTTTAAGAAAAATAAGATCAGCACAGGCATAATCATTTTAAAACAGTACATTTAATACACAAGAAAAGAAATACAACCAAGTCTTGACTTGTTGTAAAGTTGTGTGTTTAGTGGGTTGTGTGATTTTGAATGAAGGTTTTGTGTGGGCCTGAAATTAGAGGTGAAAATGAACATATTGGGATTGATGGCAAAAATGCAGTTTGTGCTTCAGTTGACTGCTGATGAAAGAGGCACATGGGGCAGGTGATTAGGCCTTATCTGCAAGACAAAATTAAACAAATAAAGTTTATTCCAGAAGGAATTCATGCAAATCTGCCAGTTCCTCAAAAGTAATAGTGAGGACACACACGCACAAACACACACACACTCACTTTCTAATATTTTTAGAGGTATGTCCAGGTGAACTTTTAATTAATATGTACCTGCATGACCATATGGTTTAAAAATGAACATGAGGGAGGTATATTGCCAACTTACCAGCAAAGTGATATTGGGCATGGAAGCCTTGGTCAGGGAAAGTAGAGTCACTGGTGAACACTATGGTCATCTCATTTTTTGTTGATTTCATGGGGAGCGATGTGTAATTACCACACAGCCTGCCTAGCAGCTGATCATCAACCAAGGGTCCATCATACACACTGATGGCATCAAACCTGCAGTGTGCGTCCCAAGGCCTGTATTCCACACTGCAAAAGGACTTGGATTAGTACAGACTTGCGTACTTTTTTTATAATGTGCAAATCTGCAGCAACTTCACTCCTTTTCAAAAAACTACCGTATCAAAACATTTTAGTAAACATTTTGTTTGTTTGTTTGTTTTTTCTACAGTATTACTGCAGTAAATCCAATATTTTCATACTACCAACAGACTGCAAAAACACTGCACTGTGCTGCTTAACACAGTATTTTGGACATGAAAACTGCGGTGTAGTTCTGACAAAAGTCGTTTTTCCATCACACCAGTATATGTTTTCATGGAAATGGTTCTCTGCTCTGTCTCCAGATAAAAACACTAAACAGGGGGCTCGTCTGAGATGACTGGCTGGCTCACTGGTTTAAAAGCAATGCATTCTGAGGTGCAATGAGACGTTTTCACTGAGTAAAAGACTGTGATGCTGCCTATATAGCCAGCCAGCCTTCTCAAATGATCCCAACATTACATGTGTACGACAGTGCCCCCTAGGGTGAGGATGACTGACTTACAGTATGGAGGGGAAGAGAAGCTCGATGACGTGGTCTCCCTTGCTTTGAATGCTCCAGGTGCACTTGGCATTATTGGGATAAGGCTCAGGGTAGTTGGGGCTGAAGAATTCACCTTTGGGCTCAACAAGCACGCTGCCACATTGTGAGATTTCTGAAAATTGATTAAGGTATACACAAGTGTGTGAACAATTGAGCCTTTGTCAGTGACCAGATTAGTATACAGCTGGAAAGCATCTGAGCAAAGGTAATTAAATATAAATGTGGGCTTTTACCTTTTGGGTCGTTTGTAGGAACTGCACATTAAAAAAAAAAGTCAAATTAGTGTTGACTAGATAGTAGTAAAATTGTAAAATCTCTTTCTGCCACTAGGGAGTGAAAGAGGCAAATTAGTGTTGACTAGATCGCAAGACTGGGTATTAATGTAATCTCTCGTTCTGCCACAAGAGGGTGAAAGAGTGTTGTGAATGTTGTCACTAACTCCCTCCAATTACTCTTATTAAGAGCAGAAAATGAAGTACCAGTTGTTAAAGCACATAGTAGCGTAACTTTCAAAGAGCTGTGACACTTTACCTGGGGTGGGATATTCTGTTGAAAAGAGAGACATGAGAAATACATCAGTGTTAGACCTCTGATGATGATGTATGTGTGATCATAACAATGGAGAAGTGTATTTCAGACATACCTGATAAACTGGGAACATCTGTAATATAGGAGAGTCAGAGCGTTAAAGAGAGGAACTAAAATTCCCATGCCTTTATACCCTATATCATAACATCTCATACAGTCAAAGTTTAAGCAGGGGAGATGACAGAGCGTATACTTAATGTTACATCATGATGTATACACAATGCCTGTTTTGTTGTTTGCTAATTATGTCACTCTTCTTTAAATGCTCAACCACTCAAAAGATGTACATTACATACAGTACATTACATTACCATACAGACAAACCTATATGTGCGTTATAGTTGATTTATATCAAGTATTAAATATGATGTTCTAGTTTCCATATTGTGTTTTATCCTCTTCCTTTCCATCACCGACAACCTCTCAACACGTGCCAGACAGCACAGGTGGAGGAAACTCAGTAAGGAGCTGACATCCATGTATGTTCTGTGAGCAACTCAAAGCTCATACTCATACCCACAAAGGTATAGTCTGTGAGCAACATACCCACAAAGATGTAGTCTGCTTTGAAGCCACGGAGACTGGTGCTGGCATCACTGGAGAAGACCACAGTCAGTTCATTTCTGGTGGAATTGAAACTGGAGGTTTGTGTACCGCAGAGTGTGCCAAGCAGGCGCTTGTCAGCAGCAGGGCCATCATACACCCTGATAGAGTCAAACCTGCAGTCCTTAAGCCAGTCGGGCTCAAGCCTGGCCACAAGAGGGCAGAAGAGAGAAGGAGATCAAGCTGAGTGATGGGCAGTGAGTGAACGGGAGATTTAAGCATCACTCAGCAGCAATTGCCTATTCTGAGACAAACGATTGAGACCATTAGTTTTGATATCATCTTCACATGAGTTATTGTCAGGGCAGATAACCACATATCTTGTGTTAGTTGTTCCCACCAGCTATCCAGGATCTGTAGGCCTACAGTCGTCTTATGTGAACCAAGTGAGAGCAAGGATCTATATCACTATTTCACTATATTGCCAACATGTTCTTGCAATGCCAATAGGATGCTGCAGTAGGACTACTTGTTAATTTAAAGGCAAAGCCCAATTGTGAAATGGTGGTGGTAAGAGAACAACCAATCAGACACTACTCCATACTGTGCTCAAAAGCATGTTGATTGGTAGGGAAATGAGGCCCTTCAGTCAGAGGCACTACATTTGACTCTGATTTACAGAGCCTGGATTAGCTACAAACACATAGAATGGACTTCAAGAGGATTGCGAGGAGCATTTACAGTAAATGCTGTATATTGGCTTTGAATGGCAGGCCCTTGTATTTGACACAAATGTCACCACAGTCTACACACTCTATAATGTGTCTCTTTGAATGGGGAAAGTCATCAATGAGCCAAGAGACGCTAAGCCACTCACTCCACATCAGAAAATTTGAGTTGTATGACGCGGTTCCCCGTGCTCTTGATGGTCCAGGTGCAGTTTGCTTTATTGGGGTAATGCTGCGGGTAGTTAGGGCTGAAGAATTCACCTTCAGGGGTGGTCAGTTCACCACCACATTTCAAGTCTTCCCAAACAAAAAATGGACAAAGTGCATAAACAAACACAAGACAACAAAGAAAAACAAACATTTCAAAAGGATTTCACAAAAAAAGTCGTAAATCATGACAGCATGATTATTAGTGCATGAAGTTACCTTCGTGTGGTGGGGATGGTGTCACTGTCGCTATGGACAAAAGAAAGAAGATTAATGGCTGTGAATCCTGGAAGAGAGACATGGAGCCAAGCTATGGCAGTAATAAGACACATGAAAGGTTCCATACCTGTAACTGGATATTCTTCTCAGAGGATGGAGAAAAGATGATAATTTAATAACAGTAATTCAAATAAAATGTAGCATTGCATAAATTAATGAATTAAATGAATTAGGAAGACACTTTACCTGCCAGAAATGGAACATCTGCAAAAATAAAGTATGATACTGAAATTAAAATTGGGCGCAGAATGCTAAGGCCTGATCTCTAGCTTGTAGCCTACATTATCAATGAGTAGTTAAGGTAATTGTGCATCACAGAAGGGCTAGTTTGGTAATGTTATCAGTAGGACTACTATCTGTAAAGCAAAAGACTAAAATGCACAAGAACTGAATGAGCGCCTAAATATGGTGCAAGCACTGGTAGGCTTTAAGGAGTTATGTAACCTGCTTTAGTAACATCAATGGACTGTGCATGGCAAGTTCAAAACCAGGCTAAAAATGTCCGCACTCTGGTATCTCCCCTAAAAGCTGAATTTATTGGATTAAAACCGAGGTTCAATGTTTCAACCCACCAGGGTCTTTTTCGGGCAAATCTTGTTGTTTCTCTAATAAGGGACATGTGTGGGCTAGGTAGCGTAATGTCAGTTGACATCGAGTTCAAACCCTGGACATACTGTACAAGACATACAAATAGGGGAGACCATTTCATGATGCAAAAGTCTATAAAGGACTATCAAGACTATTAAGGTGAATCACCACTGCAATTTTAGGTCAGGCTCTTCTTTAAGTCAGGCTTTTCTTTAACTCACAAGTATAAGTTTAGGAGTTTTTTTTTCCTTAACTTACCTACAAAGTTGTACTTTGCATGGAATCCTTTATAGGTAAAAGTTGAGTCACTGCTGAAAACTATCGTCAGCTCATTGCGGGTGGAGTTAAAGGGTTGGGTTTTGTTACCACACAGCCTGCCAAGCAGACGGTGATCTGAAGCGGGGCCGTCATACACACTGATGGAATCAAAACGGCAGTCTGCGTCCCAGGGCACATACTCCAGTCTACGGTCAGACAGGCACAGAAAGTAGACGTTTCTCACAAATACTGTATGAGAGCAACCAATGCATCCTGCATACATCACAGACCTTATCTCATCAGACCTTGACCACATTAGAGAGAAAGATGTTAAGCTATTATCTGAAACCACAACATGCACCATGAACAGACTTTGCAAAAGTGCAACTTCAACAAGCTTGGCACCACTCATTTATGCCAGGGCTTCGGCCAGGCACAGTCAAGCTTGGATGGGCCGAGTAATTAGTTGTGTGCTTTATTATGTAACAGAACAAGATGGAAGCTGGAGGATTACTTTAAATGACACCTACTCTGTTTTTGTTTTGTTGAAGCTGAAGCTTCGCCTGTGGTGTTCTCTACAATATATAAAGAGTGCGCCCACCTCTACCAAAGCTGAGTGTGTGTGTGTGTGTGTGTGTGTGTGTCCAAATCCTGCTTCTCCCTCACCTTCAAAGTCTTCCTTAATTTCGCTCCCCTTAATTACAAGTGAATTCCAAACCTCTCCCTCTCCCGGATCTGACTTCCTAATTGTTCCAAGCACTACAAAACACTACGGTGTTTTATCTTCTAATGGGGCGACGAGTCCTTCAGTCCGTTGTCCATTACTCAGTCTCTCTGCCACTGCCTTTCCCTCTCTTCTTCACAATCTGATTTACACACTTCTGTTTCTCCTGATCAATTTTCTTCCTCCTTTACTGTGTAAGGTTTGTGTGTGTGTGTGTGTGTGTGTGTGTGTGTGTGTGTGTGTGTGTGTGTGTGTGCGTACGAGTAGAGTGACCTTGGATTTGTAAAAGGCACTATAAAAATGTATCATACTTCCTTTCTGACTGCTCAGATCTGACCTTTGGGATTGTATAGGCTACTCACTGCATGAAAGGGAAGGTGAGCTGTGTGTGTGTGTGTGTGTGTGTGTGTGTGTGTGTGTGTGTGTGTCCTCACTCCATGAAAGGGAACGTGAGATTGATCACGCGGTTTCCAGTGCTGCGGATGGTCCAGGTGCATTCAATGTTTTTGGGATACGGGGAGTCAGGGTAGTTAGGGCTGGAGAATTCCCCCTGTGGCTCAGTAAGCACACCTCCACATGTCAATGCAGCTCCTATTCAACATACGAACATGTTTAGAGGTCACATTTGAACATGTTTAAGGTCACACATGAACATGTTTAGAGGTCACATTAGAACATGTTTAGAGGTCACATTAGAACATGTTCAGAGGTCACATTAGAACATGTTCAGAGGTCACATTAGAACATGTTTAGAGGTCACACATGAACATGTTTAGAGGTCACACATTTTTTTGCACAGTTTTTGCAATTTGATGTATTCATAAAACTTGCACTAGTATCATACTCTGGTAAACAAAGATGGCGGTGGAGCAGCAAATTGGCCCAGGTTTGATTCCCAAGACTGATGATGAAAGTCTGCGTGGTTTAGCATAATACCTCCGCCTCTGCTAAATATTTTTCAAGTTGAAAATACTAAAAGAATTCTTTTGATTAACCACCATTTTCATGCTTGTCTGCACAGCTCTGTTCAACGCACTCTTTTTGGGATTCTGTTTTTTTGACAAATATGGGCATATTGCACAATGAATTCACTTTGGCATTTGGTAACAGCTCCCAAGCCTGCAGTAAAAGCACTTTTGGTCTTTTGGAGACTTGCTTCAGACAGATAAAATTGCAGAGGTTTCTAAAAAGCTCAGGCTCTTCACACTGAATCATACATTCCTAGACCAGAGAGCCCGTAAACAGACCCCTTAGTTTAGTTATTCCCACATACCCAAAAATATGCATTAAAACATGGAAAATCACAACAATTTGCAACATCCAGCAAATGTGACATTTTCATGTGAATTCAAAAAACACATTCATATCTTGCCTCTAGAGCAGCTGTTAAACTGATCAACAAAACGATATATTCTGTTTATGCACACACACACTATACACACACACTTTCCTTTGCAAATATCACATTTTACAGGCAAGAATCAAGCAGTTTGTTTGTTTGTTTGTTTAAGTAGTATAATGGCACTATACCGTGAGTGCTGCATATCCCCAGGAGAGAACAGATTAAGAACACTGCTATTCTGATTGCCATGGTTCACTTCAGGGTGTCGCTTCCTGTCAGCCGACCGACTTTCCCTGACTCTCTCATCTGTTGATGGTTTTATACTAATCAGGGGGATGTCTGTGACAATTTGGACATGCCTGATGAAACCACTTGGCAGGGAACTGGGCAGAAATGACAGAGAGGTGAGTGAGTGAGTGAATGCCCTCTCAGAGAGTTTACTGTTTACTGGCTGGAGTGCCCAGGAACCCTGCACTGGTCAAAGGTCGGATCGCAAGGGCAGTGGACAGGACAGCAGCTCCAAACCCAACGAGGGGGCTGTGTGTGTGTGTGTGTGTGTGTGTGTGTGTGTGTCTGTGCATACGTGGGTGTTTGTCTATGTATGTGAGTAGGTGGGGGGTGGGGGAGGGGATGTTTACAGGCATTTGAAATAAAGTCTTCAGGAGCTCCTCATTTTGATTGAAAATAATCACATATCACAGGGAGACTATGTGCAGGCCTGGCTAATCAAAACGGAGACTCTTCTTTCCAATTTCTCATGTAAGGACAGAATGTCTGTGACACATTCCTGGCATGACCAGTTCAGGACCAAACTGTACCAACTGGAATCACCAGCCAAATTGCACAATGTTAGCTGGAGAGATAAGTAAACACTGTGGCAATATACAAGCGCAACAGAAAAGTTAGTCACACATATTTTAATGCAACACTGTGTAATTTTTCGCCACTATCTGATCTGAGGTATCCATTTTATCAGGCTATTCTAGTTGGTTCCATCTCCAAATTAGCAATGGCAGAGATTGATATGAAGGGGGGATAAACACAAGTTCCATTCCATCCAGGATATGCAGCGTGCAGTTCTGGGTGGAGGTATCTCTGGTATCATATTCCACCATGTGTGGCATCTGCATTAAATAGCAGCGCCTTGCAGAGACCCTCAGAGGGGCAGAGGCTCTAACTTAAAAAGGAGCACCTGGATTTGGAAACACTTTATGTTCTTCTGCGTTACCTTAATTAACTTAAGATGACACCCCTTATTCAAAGATTCAGCATCTTGGAATCTTACAGCCTGATGGATATGTGGTCTGCTGCAGACCTTACTATGGGCCTACCTATATCCATATGGGCCTTCTCTTAATGTCAGCTGTCTATAGCTGTGGGTTAGGTGTTGCTTTTAATCAGAATTATGTATTTGCAAAAGGTAATACAGCATAGTGATGCATGTGCGCAGGAACGGGCTTTTTAACTCCTTACTGAAAATTACTTTCAGTTCAGCTATTAATTATTATTAAGTGATACACATTTACCAGGTTGTTTTACATTTTGTTTTGCTTTTCACAAATTGCATAACAGCAAGTAGCCTAATCTTCCCTTGGCCCACTCCAAAACAGTCTCTTCCACGTGTCATTTGCCATTGCTCTCACTCATGCCAATATAGCCTGAATTAAACAGATCAGACAGACATGTCTCTTTATTTTATCAAAAAAGGCCATGTCAGTTTAGTTGTGTATTTATATATTATTGAAAAAGGTCATGTTTAACCCTTTGAACCCAAGGCCATTTTCAGGGTAAATGAACTTTTTGGTTCTTGTATGTCATTATAAGGGCCTCTTCACATGCTATAGCTTTTTCATTTCTTAGTTTCAGGACAGGCTCTACAAATCTGGCAGACTGATGTTGTACTACTTACATATGCCTTCCATCAGCCTTAGTATCAAAATATATATATATATATGTTTTGTATCTTATATTGTTGTACATTTTTGCATATATTGAATTTTTTTGCATATATTATATTGATATTTCAAGGTTTTTTCATATTTGGAATCTAGAATCTGGTAATATAGGAATCATGATGGTGGGATACTGTAAGACTGCAATTTGCAAAGATATATGTACTGACAGAATTTTTTCTGTCGTTTTTATATTCATATTTTCATGCCCAGAGAAGAATGGGGGCGCAATAGACAAAGGGATGCATCATAATCCTCTCTTTTGCGCTCCTGGGTTCTGAAACGACATGTGCCCTTTTTATATGACAGGCAGCGCTTTGAAAAGAACCTCTGGGTGAGGGCTGGATGTGAGGTTGGACACAATGCAGAAATTTGATGCAATTTCAAGACCGGATTTCCTGATGAGCTTTATTCATGCAGAGGAATGCTATGGCCTACACCACTGGAATCAGTAGGATCCCCTGTTTATTTTCATCTGTGGTTTGCCATATTTGAGAGAAGAGATCATGAGATATTTCACCAATATGAAAGGGTGTGACATGGATGCAAAGCTACATTAAAATGCCAATAATGATCCCAGCTGCCACTGTTGTGCCCCTGAGCAAGGCACTTAACCCTAAGTTGCTCTAGGGGAGACTGGCCCTGAACAGTTGGTAGTTGACAAAAATGTAAGTCGCTTTGGATAAAAGCTTCTGCTAAATGCATAAATGTAATGCAATGTAAATGTAATTAATATTATTTGCATGTAAACTCAAGGCTCATTTTCTTGTGAACAGCTAGCTAGTGACACCATTGGAAAAGTCAGGTCGTGCAGTTTCAAGTAATATGCATTTGATATCTGTGTGGCGAAAACTATGTGGATAATCTGACAGAGAAGAATTGGGTGTCTTCTCAAAAGGGCACGTCAGACATGAAGGAGCAAAGGGGCAGATGCTAGAGCCCCCCAAACACTCCTTCTCTGCTAAAAACACTGTAAGGCCACTTAAAGGAGTCAATCAGCCTATATCGCTGTTCTATGACACTGCCAAGTGCTGTCGGTAGGTATAAGAATGACAGCATACAATGCAGCTGCAAACTGGCAGCTAATGCTAACTGATGGGGCATAGGAAAGCAAAACGTCCCTGCCTCGCTATTTGGACTTTGTTCGTTTTACCAAATCTTTTGTTCTCATACCATACAGCACTCAGAAACGTGAAACAACAGGGCTATGAGTTTATTCACTGTGGATTATCATTTTAAAGCCAATAGTATTAAAAACTCATAGAAGCCAGTTTAACTCATTAGAAGCCAGTTTAACTCATAGAAGCCAGTTTAACTCATAGAAGCCAGTTTAACTCATAGAAGCCAGTGCACAATGAAGCTGAGGTTATGACAGAGGAGCAGACTGTGCCAGCTGAATTTTGCCTTATTGATCTCGGTTTAGTAATGGAGATGACAACCTTCTGAACTTTGTATGGATGATAACCCAAGTACGGGAAACACTGAGAGTGAGTCATGAATGACTTGTTTTGTGGGCATATCCAGTATGACAACACACAACATAGTTCAAAGCCACAGGGATGTGTCTGTCTCCCTCGGGTTTAGCCTCCTGTAATTAACTAGGACATGCTGCACTTAACACACACTGGTATTTGTATGTGACAAACAAACCTCCTTAAATCCTCGATCGAACGCAGTGGAAAGCCCTTGTAACACTGACCTCTATGATACAGGTGAGGACAGGGGTGCAAGCTAGAAATTTTGGGCCCTATGACAGAAAAAAATTTGGGCGCTTCCCAAACACTGATTATAATAATAACATTTTCTCACTGGCCCCCTGTCAGTGCCAGGCCCTTAGAATCAGGAACAGGCAGAGAACTGACTCTTGACCTGGACTCGTGACCAAAGACTTTAGACTTGATTTGGACTTGTGAATATCTCTTTAAACACACACACACACACACACACACACACACACACACACACACACACACACACCAGCAAACACAGACACATACACACAGATTTGAGACTGAGAGGAGTCTGCTGTTGCATAGACTGAAAACAATAGCAGCCACAGGTACCCACAACACAAGCACACAACACTCCAGGGACCACTGCCAAGCAAGACACCATCAGAATCTATTTGAATGACCTTGGGAGAATCCGGATGCCTGCCATCTGGTGGCCGCTGGGAGAACCGCCTGGGGCAGCAACACCCATGTGGAATAAAAGAGAATGTTCTATTCACAGATGGCTCAAGCCCAACCTGTATCTCACATGCCTGGCATCTCTAAACAAAACAGAGGCAGTGAAAGAGGAAGAGTGACAATTTGCACCAGGGGATAACAGGCAAAGCCACCTTGGCCAGTTCCACATCTCATCTGCACAATTAAAGTTTCTTTCTTTCTTTCTTTCTTCCTTTCTTTCTTTCTTTCTTTCTTTCTTTCTTTCTTTCTTTCTTTCCTGCTTTCTTCCTTTCTGTGGTAGGGTTTTTTCAGGACACTGCTTTGAAGAGATAACCCATGTTTAGTTTCCCATCTCCATAAATCCAGTGCTGTTTTAGTCATGGGTTAGTGCGTCAACTAAAACCAATAGAGTGATCACTGAATGGCACTGACAGACAGCAGTGAGCTTTGGGGATAAACAGGAAGGATGAATGCAAATGGATCAGAGCAAACAGTTCAGGCAGACCACAGGGACAAGCTAATGGGTCAGTCTGCTGATCTCCAACTGGCTGGACTGGACAGCTCTGCTCATCCAGTTATACAGTTTATTACATCTCGTTATTTAAGACTCTTCACCCTATTTATCTGTTGGGGGTGCCTTATTTCAGAGGTTTTACCCTATTCATGTGTTAGGGACACCTTATGTCAGATGCTTCAGAGGCCAGAGGGCTGCCTGCTAAGATTGTTTTACACATACATATCAATGGCCATTATAAGCGTTTCAGCGCCATGCATTATTTTGGGGGGGGGGACCGCTGTACAAAATGGGACATGACTGATGATACGACCACACGCAAACTGTTGCAGGGTCATTTGTATCATGTGTTCTGTTGAAAACTATTACCAGGTCCAGTGTAAAATAGGCAGAGAACTGAGACTTGGCCTGGACTTTGCCCTATTCATGTGTTAGGGGAACCCTATTTTAGGTGCTTTACCCTATTCATGTGTTTGGAAACACACTCTGTGACCATCATGTTGTGTCTGACCCAATCAGAGCCATGTTGTTGACAGTGCTTCCTGCTCTGGTGTGTATCCAGAGAGACTGTTTGCTTCTACTCCCACTGCCTTAGGCCGTGGGAAGGGAGGTCAAATGCAACTTAATGTAAATTACATTAATAGTCTCCTTTGACAGAAGTGATCCTGACTGAACTCATTTTTTTAACAAATGCAGAAGTAATCTTGTCTGTGCAGTGTGTTCTCTTTATAGGACGTGCAATAGCAGATGCATCTTAAAGGGTGTGTTAGCTGTGTGTGGTGTTCTGTTTAAAACCAAATGCATCTTAAAGGGTTTGGTAGTTGTGTGTGGTGTTCTGTTTTGAGAGGTGAACAGAGGAAAGGATGCTTTTGTATCTTCTTGTATCTTGTACCTCCATCTTGACAGTGAGCTGTGTGTGAATGACATGAACACACCAGCTGCAATGCTGTACCAAGCTGTTATTTTTCACAGGAACAGAGGATGGTCACTCTCATTCTTACACACACACACACACACACACACACACAGAGAGAAAGAGAGAGAGAGAGAGAGAGAGATGCACACACACACACACACACACACACATACACAGAGAGAGAGAGAGAGAGAGAGAGAGAGAGAGAGATTACACAGAGAGAGAGAGAGAGAAAGAGAGAGAGAGAGAGAGATGCACACACACACACACACACACACACACACACACACGTCCCCGATTTTTCAGACAGATACGAAATAGCCTACACATCCATCTGTGAACAGCCCCAGCCATAGTGGGAGGAAGCAAATGGAACAGAGTAGAATGCTTTAATTGGCCCAGAAGAGGGCAGAGGGCTGATTGATAATGAATAATAATTAAGTTCATAACATTTCAAATAAATAGCAGAGGCAAAGGGTGAGCACTCTGGGCTGCTGGAATGGACTGGCAGTCAGAACACCTGAACACAGATTGCGCAATCAATGAACCAATGCCAAAATGTAGGTCTATGGCTTATTTCATAAAGGTATGTGTGTGTGTCTATGTGTATGTGTGTGTGTGTGTGTGTGTGTGTGTGTGTGTGTGTGTGTGTGTAAATGTTTGCACTTTGTCCCACATTAGCAATAGTGTACAGAGTGCATCTATCAGGTACTTTCTTTCACTATAAGACAAAACTGTATACTTATCTGAAACACATTCCAAAATAAAGGCATGTACAGGATTTTCTAATTTGTCGGGGAAATATGTCTTGAAAGTTGCCTTCCCAAAACTGCCTATGTTTGTTTCTTTAAATGGTCTAAAATATTTATATAATATTTGGCTATATATGTAAGGCTTTAAATTACATTTATATAAACAATGGAGAACATTACATATATCCTTGATGCTTTTTGTGAGGTCATTCTTACCTGTTCTTTACCCAGTACTTTCATGGGTCATAATCTACAGACCTACCTTATATTTATTGCCTTGTGCCCACGGACACACAAGTGTGTGTGTGTGTGTGTGTGTGTGTGTGTGTGTGTGTGTGTGTGTTTACACAGTGAAATGGGTTGCGTACCATAAAAGACTCAAAAGGGTGACTGAAAAGAAGAGAGGTGACAGTCCTTTGACCTTAAATGGGTGATGATGAAAAGCATTTCATTTTTAATGCACTTGCCTGTCTCTCAGGCTCACCCCAGATTTTGACATTTTACTACTCTGTCACAGCTGGGGAGGAAAGTGAAGCGTGAACAGAGCGCGGGATGAGAGAGACGGGAAAGATGGATGGCCTCCTGACCTCCTCCATTATCACCTGTCCTGCAATTAGAGCTCACAGGCAGCGTCATGCACACACACATACACACACACACACACACACACACACACACACACACACACACACACACACACCAGGGCAACACACACAAAGACTCACACATACGCACACACACACACACATACACACACACAAACACAGATGCAAGCAAACACACACATCCACACAAACACACACACACACACACACACACTGATATGCATGCACACATGCACTTCCTCAAGCCCCTTTACACATACACAAATACAAATGCGTGCACAAGCATATGCAACCTCGCTCACACACACACAAACACACACACACACACACACAGAGCTAATGAAGCTATCTACGGAGGCAAATCCTTTCTATCATGCGTTCCCCTTTCCTCCCCTCTGGGAGCAACAGAGGTCCAATTAGGGGTGGGTTAGTGGGCTTTTTTGTGCAGAGGGAGGGAGCAGCACATAGGGATTGAGACACGTCTAAATAAAGTGTTCATGAAATTGGCTTTTTTTTAAACCCTGTATGGATTTTCTAAATCCAAACATCCAAAGCAAATAAAAGGGAATTGGTGTGGCGTTCACTGAATTCATCAGCAATTGCAAATAATTGACTATACTGAGTAGGTATTCTGACATCCACAAATCAAACCATCTCAGTGTGAAATTGCAAAACAAGATATTGCTATGAGCCCAATTCCCAGTAGATTTTGGTCAATGGTTGAGTTCTCCCTCTTGTGGGCATCCAAAGTGATGTCAAGGGATGCATTCATCCCGGTACTGCTGCACGTTTGTCAATGTGAATGTCTTCCTACAATTCCATTTCAGTGTTTGCATGTATGTGTTTGTGACACTCATGCGTACTGTAGGCCTCACCTGGCCTATCTGAGTTTTGAGTCTAATGCGCTCAAATCTCTTGCCTTGTATGACTAAGAACTCTTGGTAACACTCTCTATTTGTGAAGCATTATAAATGCATTTGTAAAGTGTTATAATGCATTCATACACCCTTATGACTAATCACATTAGTATTCATAACTGTTTATACATTCTCATGACTGTACTCATCAGGCATTATAGTGTTATCATATAAGCCTTTACAACTCAATGTGTCACAAAGCCTTATAAGCTTCTTGGCCTTGCAATACTAGGGAAACTTGACTTTATTGTCTATTTAGTGCCTTATTGATTTTCAAGAGGAATTATGTGTTCATCTCACTTCAATTAGAGTAGGCACTGAGTACTTGTTACCTCACTAATTGGAATGAGCAGCAGAGCATATAAAAGGACAATTGCTTTATAAGCACAGGCATTAGAATGTATAAACACTCGTGAACACTAATAAGTTTAGTTATAAGACTTTACAAATGCATTATAAGACTGTATGAATGTGTTTATAATGCTTTATGAATACTGGGTTCATAGAAAGTGTAAGACAAAGAGAGGCTATCCAAAATTGTTGCGCGTCTTTTTTTAAAATTTATTTTCTGAGGACATTCTTGTCTTCTCTGAATAACTTCAAGGTTGGATTTTTATCATTATTTTCATTGTGAAACTAAAATTCATTAAAATAAATGAATAAATAAATAAAAAACAAATTATGATTTTTAATACTTTACTAGCAACATGAATAAATTCTGAATAAATCATGCCCTCTATGCACTTAAGAATAAAAGACTTTTCTCCTTCCAAAGTACCTACTGGGTGGGCAGTGACATGAATGCGGTGGGAAAGCGTTGAAGAACTCTTCCACATCAAAGTCTGCTTACAAGTCCACTTGTGAAGAGCGCCCTCATTAGGCTTAGCCCAGCCAACATGGCCTCATCAGCTGGCCTCATCAGCCTTTCCAATGCCCACTCACCGGCCTGTGCAAAACAAACAGTCTTTCTTCTCCACTCGCCACCATTTTCTTTCATCTGTCTGCAGCTTATAAGATGGGCTACCGTCACTGTGCCACTCTCGTCTGCCTCATGTCAGTCATGCACCACTTCTGAAGTGTGTGTGGGCGAGTGTGTGTGTGTGTGTAGTTGTGCTTATGCATTTCTCTCTCTCTCTGTTCTCTCTCTCTCCCTCTCTGTGTATGTGTATGGGAGGGTTTAGAGGGTGAATGAATGTAAAGTCTGCGACACCATTTCATGCTCCACGTAACTATTTGTTATACGTTTGAGATGATGCAGCCTTCAGCGTTCATAAAGCATAGCCACTACTGTGCTTTATGGGGCTGTGTTATGGGCTTGTTGGGGGATGAAGCCATTAAAATGTAGGGAGGTGTTATGGAAACACATTTCAAGTGTGGACAATAAAGACTATCTACAGTATCTATCTATCTAAAGCACATCCAATAATGTACTGTACATATACAAGAATCAGGGGATCATATCATACCACCCTGATTAGTGCCGTTCACAAGCAATACTAAAAGGGTTTGGAGGCCAACATATATGCTGAAAAGATGTATCAATGCCAAACATTAAGAATTAAACAAGAACAGCGGTAATTTCAGACATAAAAGCTGCGAATATGTAATTGAATTGTGTGTTGCTACAAGACAGTGAACACATGGAGGATTCCACTCTGTGGATCTCACATTTAAAGGCACACCAGGGAACATTTTATTCTCTTTTTAGATTAATTCACCACTTTCATAGTCACTCTGATGGTTAGCTGGCTCATCACGGAGTGAAAGACGACTCTCTCTCTGCTAAGTGCGGTTATGGGTATTTGCATTATGAAAACGCAAGCTGATGAAAAACTAAAAATAAACTGAAACTGTCACCATCCCTTTAAGTCCAATTTAAGTTCAGTTTAAGACATTACTCCTCTGTTCCTGTGAGTTAAACACATTCAGTCCTTCTCTGCTTTCTGTTTTGGTTCAAAGCAAACTGCAATGCGCTCTCCTGTCTAAATAGATCTGCTGTATGAGCTGAATTTCTGCTTGGCTAAGTAGATGGAATCAAATGGGGACCATAAATCCAGCTGTAATTTTTGTTTGTTGAAGGGACGTAATTACACGAAGAGGTCACACTAAAGTCAGCCCAACGGTTTTAGCAAGCTCATTACACACATGGACAATTATAGGGCATCAACTGTGCACATCAGAGATTCACCCAACGTGGATGACCACTCCTATCCTGTCTCAGACTCAGACACAGGGCTGGTGTCTGGCCAGTTGCCTGGGGCGCCTAATTTCAGGGGAGCATTCTAATACACGGCTTTATTTGTTTACTTCAATTTCTCTCTTGCATTTCTGGAAAAGAGAGGGCAAAACGCAAATCTGACCAAGGGCAGCAAAAAGGCTCAAACAGGCCCTCCTCAGATCCAGTTTTTAAAGCGTTGACTCACTACACACACTGTGTGTTGTATAGTGAAATATACTTATTCACATATCATAGTGCAAGAGAATAATCAATTATTATGGTCAGTGTTCATAGGATGATACACTCTGTAGTGAGTGAATGGCTTTTTGGAATGCAGGCTATGTAGTGTATGACATGAATAGGCTTGTTGCATGTTACTGATTACTGAGCACCATTCACACTCCCACTCAGTCCCCATGGTCTCACAGTACCACACTTCCCCTTCAGCCTGCCCACCTGCCTCTATCAAGCAGTGGAGCAGTTCTGTCAACAGGTGGGTGAGAATTGAGAGTGCTTCTGTGTGGCGGTTTATGCGAGTATGCTGAGTGTGTGTGTGTTTGTGTGTGTGTGTGTGTGTGTGTGAACATGTTCATAATATTAATGGGGTAAGAATGGAGAAAGCACTCATGTCCGTAGGACACAGACAACTGATGCCAGAACAGTGGCTAACCCGCCTTGGCAGGGCTTTGCTGCAGTCTATGCAGCAGTCTTTTGGAAAGGAGGACGCCTTGATGGCTGTGATGTGCCTGTGCCTCGCCTCGTCTGTCTCCACGACGTCTTCAAAAGCCCAGGATTCAGAGCAGTGCTCCACTTTCTCTTGCCTCAAACACAGGCAGCCATTTCCTGGCTGAGCTCAATACGTCTGCATGACATCGACCCCCACAGCTTTCTGAGGAAAAAGCTAGGAAAAAAACAGCACAAAAGCCTCATGTAAAAATGTTCTTATTATTGCAGTTGATTATTACATTTCATCAGCAGTGCAGCGGTTTCGTTTAGCCTCACCGGTATGCCCAAGTCTCATTAAAATTTTAAAAGAAAATAAGAAATACCCAGACAATACCCATGGTTAAATAGCAAGAGTTCAGCATTTACGTCCTGTGTGCTATAGTTAAAACCCATTTTCTGTCTGTCTTTTTCTCGTTATAAAGCAGGGGAGGCTCATTTCCCCCTGTGGTCGCCATGGCTCTGTCTGCATCTGTGTGAAGGTGAAGCAGACCAAGAACACATGAATGTCTCTGGCCCAGAGGTGCATTATGGGAGAGGATTGTAAAGTAAAAAACAAAAACAAAAAAACTTGGAACACTTGGAACAAAACTTTGGGCCACACCATCTGTACAATTAGACCCTCTGCTGTAGTTAAACACATTCATTGACACATCAATATAGCAGACAAAAATGACTCCCTGTGAACAGGAGAATATTGCCAAAAGGAGAAATATTAATCCAGCGGAGGGGTAAGAAAGAGGGAAGATTTCATGAGAAAAGAGAGAGGGCTGAGTGAAGTAAACAGAAAGGATGAGAGGAAAGAGTGGAGTACATTGGCGAGCACATGTAGGAGGACAAGGATGATAGATAGATAGACAGATAGATGTCTTATAGTTAGGAGAGAGGAAATAGAGAGTTGATCGAATACATGTCTTATAGTTAGAAGAGAGGAAATAGAGAGTAGATCGAATACATGTCTTATAGTTAGAAGAGAGGAAATAGAGAGTAGATCGAATACATGTCTTATAGTTAGGAGTGACAAGATGTGGAGAAAACAACTGAAAGCAGACACACAAAGATCACATCAATACACAAAGAAATACACTCACTTTTCTCCCTCAGCTGGATTTGGATGTCTCTGTGAGCTTGGGCTTGCTTGTCTTGTTGCACTACGTGCTATGAAGGAGATGGATCAAATTTTAAATAGAAAGGCCTGCATTCCCTAACTGGTGTGAACATGACCTCAGGTGTGTGTGTGTGTGTGTGTGTGTGTGAGAGAGAGAGAGAGAGCGAGAGAGAGAGAGAGATTGGTAACACCTTCTATTAACCCAGTATTCATAAAGCATAAGAAATGCTTTTATAAAGGGCCGGCCACTTTCACCAGCTCTGTTTAACATGTACATGGATGAATTACCCAAACAACTAAATGAACGCAAAACTGGTTGTATGATTGGTAACACTTTAGTAAATCATCTCATTTATGCTGGTGACTTCACTAGTAGCTACTGAATATACGTTCTAAGTTTTCAAGATTTCTATTCTTAGGACAAATGTTGGCTCTCTGTGAGAAAACAAATTACCCATTACTTATGTTAAATGATTAAGACTAACAAGAACCCAGTGCATAGTAAGTTAAGAGAGATGAACACATAATTACTCAAGCAAAGCAATAAAGAACCATTTCAGACAACACGTACAGTGGTATGTTATTGCCCTAGTATCAAACGGCCAAAGTAGCTTATAATTCTTTGTGACACTTCAAGTTGAAAAGTCTTATATGACAACATTCTAATGGCTTATTAGAACAGTCATGAGAATGTAAATAGCTAGAGAGTATAAATAGTTATGACTAGTAATGTCAGTAGCTATAAGGCTTTGTGAATGTTTCATAACCCTTTATGAATGTATGTATAGTTTAGTTTAGTAAGTTTTATGAATACTGGGTTCATAGAAAGTGTTACGGAGAGATTAATACAGAGTGATGGCTCATGTCCCACGACATTCTGGTTCCTATACATACAATGTGAATGACTGAGACAGATGCTTAGGAGACATAAATACCCCTCTTGTATTTCATAACTCATATAGCAAATGGCACAAAGCATCTGAATGTCATTACATTTACATTTATGCATTTAGCAGACGCTTTTATCCAAAGCGACTTACAACTCATCAACTATCAATTGTTCAGGGCCACTCTCCCCTAGAGCAACTTAGGGTTAAGTGCCTTGCTCAAGGGCACAACGGTGGCAGCCAGGATTCGAACCCACAACTTTTCAGGCTACTTACATGTTAGCCAGGTTCCTTAACCACTACGCTACCACCAGCCCTGTCATGATGGTAAGAGGTACTCTCTATTACCTCAACCTATTAGCTGTGAAAAGCCAAGCCTTCAGCAGCAACGTTTAGGAACTTAGCAATTCCAAAAGTGGTGCTCATAGCAGAAAAGAAAAGAAAGAACTGGATTTGCACAACTCCAAATTGCCGAAATTGGATGCCAGATCCGGTAGCTGCTAGTGCTAGCGTTAGCAATGTCAACAGAAGGCAGGCAGAGTTAACTTCTGAATGGGTGAGTGCAGGTGGTTTTTATTATTGCAACTGATCAGGTTGCAATATCAGCTTATCAGGTTGTGGTTAAATGGTCGCTATGCCAGGAATGTCTACGTGTCCATTGGCTGTGTTTGCTTTTTGATTATGCTACTGTTGTGCTGTTAGGGAAGTATGGTTGTCTGTTCAGCTGAATGGATATTAGCGTTCTGTTTTTGATCATAGGTTAGTATGCTAGGGATGCAAACTGTCACTGAGCATGGTTCTAATAATGACTGTGTGAGCGTCTTTTTTCCTCTCTGCTTGGTTTTTTGATGTGTTGTGTGATGTCGGGACACTAGTTGTCTCTGTCCATTGTTAAAGTGTGTTGTCTTTCTTTTTCATCTTTGGGTCTTCAGCTGTAGGCCCTATGGGGAGCCGATGCATGTTCATCATGCACGCACGTGTGGGATGGGTATTATCTGTGTGTGTGTGTGTGTGTGTGTGTGTGTGTGTGTGTGTGTGTGTGTGTGCCCAGTGCAACTATGCTATGCCACCCGAGAAAAGAACACAAAATATCTCAAAGGGCTCCTCCTCAAGAAAAACAAACAATCAAACAGGACTTTAAAAAAAATGAAAAAAACATTTTGCAGAGAAGCAAAACTATACCACACAGTTCTTTTATGGTTCCCTTTGAGTGTCTGAGGTTTGTATTCTAGTGAATTTTGCATTCAGTTCTGAAGTGATAACTCTTCATAGTAAAGCCTTACACAGAGCTAGTCCTTGTAGATTCAGCTATGCTAATTTAATCTGCATGAAAATGGGCAAGGACACTGTGCTTGCCCAGCCCCCCCCCCCCCCCCCCCCCCCCCCCACCTCCAGGGACTGATGAGGGTCATCTAAATATTTAAAAGCCAATTCAGTGCTAACTCAGTGCTAATTGGGCTCAGGCCAAACCCAGGCCTTTACTGAGGTGTCTCAAGGCCATGCTGTATTTATGTATTAGTGTCTGACAAGGGCTTAGATAAGCTCTCTGTCATTGCCTCTGGGACTTTAGAGTTACATGTCAGACAGATTCAGCAACTGTGATATATGTTGCTTGATGGATATGCTAGTCATATGAAAGTATAACAAAGTTATATAGTGCCCTTTAACCTAATGTCCATGATCACCTGGAGAAATGGAATACTGACTAACAGGATGTGTGTTATTCCCCGACAACAGGACGCCTATGAAGTAGATCTGGTTAAAAAGTATATTCACTGTTCCATATCAGTGCTCTTTTAACTGGCATCTGTAAATACTAACTAGCAAATTCACTAGCAAGCAACGATGGAATCAGCTATCAAGCTCACTGTTGGCAGAGGCAACTCCACTCCACTGAAGTGTCATGCAGTTCTTTGCCCCTGCCTCCTCTATTATGTCCCTATATCAGGACACCTCGGCAGCGTTATCCCTAACATGTAGGCACTCCTAGCAATAAGCAGGTATAGGCAACTGCACTCAGGCCTGTGAGTGGCCAAAGGCCTCAATTGCTCACTGTGACTGGATGTCAAAAACCTACTAACCTGTTTGGCAACGTGTTTTTGTGAATGTCATTGACAATTAAATAACACAATAAGATAGAAATCTTATTTCTATGAAATCATGATAACATATTACTGTTCTAATTGAGTTTTTTTATTAGGATTAGACTAATGTGTTTTATTGTTGATATACAAACGGGCCACAAGGGATTATGGGAAATTGATCATGGAATGCATAAAAAAACAATGTAAAAAGAACCAAGGTTGTCCAAATATACCACAGTAACCATACCATTCCATACCATACAACATAGCAAACTTCCAAAAGAGAACATCAAAAGCTGCAGCAAAACTCATATCCAGTACAGGATATATTCTTTGCATGTTGTAAACCAGGGGTGGTCAAACGTATGGCCAGGGGGCTGCATCTAGGCTCTTACATCTTTCCATGCGGCCCAATGCAAAATGCTTCAAAAGAACTGGAGGTGCCCTGCTTGAAAATAGTTTCAACAATGTTTTTTTTTAATGTTTCTGTAACACAACACTGGCAACTCTGCATGTCACTATTGAACCCAACAATGAGGTGCATTTTGCTTAACTACCGACAGGGAAGGAGAATGAAACAAAGTGGTGTCAGAACACAATAGGACTGTGCAAAACAATACTGGATGTGGCCAAGGAACAGCAGCCATCCGAATCGGCTTTGGCATCGACTTTGGAACAGCTAGACTTGGGCTTTTCTTTGAAAGTTGAGCAGAAAAAGGTAAGTTATTTGTTTCAAAAAATGATGTATTTGCTGTTTTGCCGATGTTGCTCTGATTGGTTGGAGCACTATCTTGCTGTGTGCAGAGACAGTTTGAAAGACAGCCTCTGATTCCCTGCCCTAGGATTGAGTCCGGTCTATCAGTCATGGCCTGACCCTACAATTTAATGTCGTGGTTTGGCTTGCCAGGCTACTGGTGATGACACCGGACAGCTTGTGGTCACGCACGTAGACGAGGTATGGCGGCCCTCTGCGGAAAAGCATAATGCCCATGTGGATCCTGATGAAAAATGAGTTTGACACCTCTGTTGTAAACAGTAGGCACAGTGCATTTTGCTGTTGCTGGTTATTTCAGCAGTCTGCTTTAAAATAGATAGCTATCTTGTGCCGTCAGCTTTTTTTTTTGTCACTGTGGTTAGGAAAATGGCCCTGGAATCCTACCATTACCACAGATCTAAGAAAAAAAGCAGAATGAACCTTATAAAATCAAAACAAATCGATAAACTAAGGACAAAAGAATCCTAGACCTCTGTTCTCCACTGTTGATGTTAAAATTCAATCAGTAATGTGCATGTATCCTGAACACTGTATGATCAGGATATTAAAGTATCCCACTTTTGTCTGTGCATGTCAATACCTTTTCCTGAATTCAGTATCCTGGTTTTGAGAAATCTGGATATACTATGTGGTAACTTGTACCCCATTTAACCTGCATTCTCTGTTTGCCATACCAATAGGTCAGAATCCAACACTCAAGGGCAGCCCTTGCTTATATACCCTAGAGGCATCAATAACACCAATTAAAACAGAAGAATTCTGCCTCATGTACATATGTGTTGCCTCCTTCAAGGCATGAATACACAAACCAAGCTTTGATTTAAAGGCAAACTGATTATGAGTGGTGCCTAAATAACGACTAAGGCGATTGAGTAAAATCATCTCCAACATGTTGAACACTACACTGGCTAAGGCTATTGGCCTACAGTTATCCACACTTCCAGCCTTGCCTGCCTTGAAGACAGGCACTTGAGTGACAGACAACACAGAATCAGGCAGTAGTCTGTGGGTCATGAAGTCAGTAAAACAAATGACGAGCAATGCTGCAGCCTCAGGGCAAACTTGAGGTGTTTCGCTGAGATGTGGTCAGAGCCACTTGTTTTGTTATCAGCTAGCAGTTTAAATGCATGATGTACTTCACTGAAATTAATTAGTAATAAAGGTAACACTTTAGATCAGGGTCCACATATTCACCATTAACTAGCAGCTTATTACCATGCAAATTAATAACATACAAGCCATTTGTTAGTCATTACAAGTCACTTATTAATATCTTATTCTACATGAGCTTATTCTACCCATAGTAAACCATTAACTAGAATTTCTCCAATATCAACTCCTTATTACTGCTTATTCATAGTAAGTAAACTAGTTGTTGTATATGAATTGTGATCTCAATATGCTTTGCTCAGTAAGGGGTTAATGAAGTCTTAATACAACAGTGCAATTCAAATCCCTTATACGTGGATCTAATAACAAAGGATTTAATAAGTAAATGAAGTGTTAAGGCATTTAGGTATAGTTGACGTGAAATCCTACTTTTCATTATTTTCAGCTTCTAAAGTTCTCCTCAGTGCAGATCCTCCTGTGTTTGGGGGAAGCAAACCACAGAGCAATATTTCTCATGTAACAAGACCTGGCTGACTTGACTGAATGTGTCCTGGGTGGTTTAACACCAAGCGCTGTGTGTGTGTGTGTTTGTGTGTGTGTGTGTGTGTGTGAGTGTGTGTGTGTGTGAGAGAGTGTGTGTGTGGTACGGTATAAGTATTCATGCTCAGAGCTGGCCTGAAATCTACATTTCAGTTCCATCTGTCCCCCTCATCTGCTTTCCTAGGACACACACACGCACACACATACACACACACACACACACACACACACGCACACACACACACACACAAAACACACAAACACGCACACACACACACATACGCACACACACACAAACACACACAGACACACTGGGTTCATTATGGACATCAGTAAAAAATAACTGTTTGAATTGGCCAAAAATATGAAAACACAGTACCCTTTTTGTGCCATTCTAGAACAAGTGCAATACACTTGAATAGTGTTTGATTGAACAAATGTGCAATACAGTTAATTAGTGTACTAGTAAAAAATGTGCAATACAGTTAATTAGTGTATTAGTAAAAAAATGTGCAATAAAGTTCACCAGTGTACTATTGTTCAGTATTCAGACTAGTCATTTTCTTCTACTCCATAACCTAACATCAAAATCACAGAGGGGTTTTTCTAGCCTTCCAACACCCACCTCAGTGTTTGCATAAGCAAGGCTACGTGGCACACAACTACGCAGCAGCTTCATGTCATCCTGCTCAATAGTCACAAGCAGCGATGAATCCTCCTACTGAAACTCACTGTGACACAAGGGGTTGTCAGTCACTCACAACAATCATCAGACCTGCATTTATGGAAAAGCCTTTTGCCATTGGATATTTCCACAAAGCATTTGTGGTAGAGTTTCAACATGAACATACCAAATTGATTATATGTCCGTTAATAGGTCTTAAGGTCATTCATAAATAAATACAATTGGTGCTATTCTTTACGTACTGGCTGTGGAGGCTATTGTTTAGATGCGCTAACACACTACAGTTGTGTAGGCTACGAAATACTTTGTATTACAGATTGGGTAGAGAAGCTGTATCACAGATTGGGTAGAGAGGCTGTATCACAGATTGGGTAGAGAGGCTGTATCACAGATTGGGTAGAGAGGCTGCATCACAGATTGGGTAGAGAGGCTGAATTACTTTGCAGTATTAACATCAGTGTATTGATTCTGCAGTAGCAATCTCGTCTTCATCTCTAAATGAGAGGAAGTGGAAAACAACAGGCTCAGGCCTCAGCAAGTCTCCAGAAGACAAGCAAACATTCATGGGTTCTTCCACTACTGTTTAAAGGGCACCATAACACATTATTATACCAGGGGTTCTCAAACTTGATTGGGCCGGGGACTGCTCATGGTGCAGAATTTTTTTCACGGACCCTCATAATTGCAGCAAAATTTAACCATATAAGATTCTAACCATTTGGTCTATCAGATGTTTTTGAACTCCTATTCTAAAAACATATTTTGCTAATATCACAACAGTTTTAATTAGGCATATTTTGCCAATACCACAACAGTTTTAAATAGGCATATTTTGCTAATACCACAACAGTTTTAATGAGGCATATTTTGCTAATACCACAACAGTTTTAATTAGGCATGCGATTGCATTTGGCAAAACTTGACAGTGCAGGAGAAGGTTTAAAAGGATTGATTTTTTTTGTCAAATCTAAGCTTTCTAAACAGTTTGTTTCACATAACTAAAAATAACTAATATTCATTTTGCTTGCAGTTAACATTAATGCCTAAGGAAAGTGTTTTGACAGACTGATGTACTGTATCATGTAAGTTAATTTGTCACTAATGACATGCTGGTGGGAGTAATGACCACAATGTGATTGTGCTTTATTGATCTCTAGTATATTTCTCCCCATGAGACAAGTTTATACTTTCAGCAAACTTTTTCACGGACCCCCTGGCAACGTGCTGCAGACCCCTGGGGGTCCCCGGACCCAATTTTGAGAACCAATGCATCATATACATCAGTGGTAGATGCATTTAAAGGAGACAAAATGAAAAAAACATTTTTGCTTTGGCTTTGATTAATAAGATGTGCATGGCCAAAAAGCTCATAAACATGAGGCATGATTGTGCCCTCCTTCATATGACAATCTTGAACTTGAACTAGCCACTGAAACAGCGGCGAATAAACAAAGCATCCGAGTGATGTCAAATAGCACAAAGCAATTGTAGTTCAGCTGTGGTTGCCGAAGAGGGCGTCATTTAGCCAAAAGGACAATTTTAATACCCAGCCTAAATATAAGGTTTAAATTGGGCTTGTAAATTTGATCTTTTAAAGTTAAATATATTTTATTTTAACACCAGAGAACAAGGTGCAATACTCCATTTATCCATTCTATGTCCCCTTTAATGGACATCTGAATAATACATAATGCCCCTCGACAGATAAGGTAGGTTATATCTGCTTCATCTATGCACAGGATTAGTTGACAGATGATTAGCTGATTAGATGCTATTTCACCACATGTCTTACACCTAAAACTTCTGCATACTGTATGTGACTATAAGTAGTATGACTGTTTGAAACACACTGATATCACAAATAACATATCCAAAAAACCGAGTTAAAGTATTTAAGGATGAGATGTAAGCCTGGCGGCTGTAGGTGCATTCACATGGAATGACCCACATATGAGGCCCTACTACAGTAAGGCACAAAAAGCCTGTAAGGTTGATGTGATCAAGTGTGATGCACAGCAGCGGGAACAATAGAGGTCTGGAGTGCGCTGAGAACATTGCTTTCCGCTGTCACCTCCGAGCACCTTGGCACCTTTGGAAACTTGACATGTTATGGCTGCTGCGGGATATATCATATATCAGTCTCTAACTATCTATCTGGTGGGTGAGTGTGTGTATTAATGTGAGGTAAAATTTAAAGTGTTTTGGGTGCTCGTAGGAGTGGAAAAGCACTATATAAATGCAGTCCATTTACCTTTTTCCATATCTGTAACATCTTTGTAAAATTATCGACGATAGTCTATGCCTTCATTATTTAGACCTGTGAAGACCTGTACTGCATAGCGCACACACACACACACACACAAAGAAAGAAAAACATTAATGTCTTTTTGAATCGCTTGAAGAGTGAAATATACATTAAAATACATAATAAGATGCAAGGAGCATATGGACAGAAAACAACAGAATACAAGATGCAGCCATCCTTGTTGTCTCTAACAAAACTGTAAAACTGTAAAGCATCAGACAACTAAAAATATAGCTACGTAGGCATGACGTGATTTCATTTGTCTCATTCAGGCGATAGTCTACCCTTGATAACTGAACTAGAGAAAGAAGCTTCAACACTTCATCATATTCTCATATCCATTGCAATTCCCTGTTGACTGTCACATTCAGCTGATGTTGTGCTGTTGAGTTGGCGATGAGGAGACTCCATTTGGTGACACATCAATTCATTTTTCCACTGTCACTAACGGAACTTGTAATGATGTATGTCAGCGTGTGACGAATCACGACTTCAATCATCAGCTCATTTAAGCAGGTTAATGGAATACTCCACTGAGATTTGCAGTGCTTCATTGTATCAAATTATGTGTGAACAATTAGTTTGTACTGGAAAATTTTATCATGGGTGTTGGTACTTAAAGCACTTCCTCTTGATATACCAAATTCAAAGTCATTTTAATGGAAAACAAACCTGTAATTGGGATCAGTGACATACTCCCAGTAACATCCTCATTCCGAGCCAAAACCTGTTAAATTGCCAAGTTGTAGGATAATCACTGACCTTAAGTCACATGAAAGCCTTTGTAAAAGTTGCGTTCATTAACTTGTGAGTCTACTCGTTAGGAAGTTCCATTGGTGGTTCCTATCCTTTGACTTATCCTAGAAAAATCCACATGTAGAAGAATCAATTTAAGATGCTGGTGCTGGTATACAAAAAACAAAACAAAACAAAAACCAAACTAAAAACCCTATACTGCATGGGGGGGTACGGGACAAGATCGTGGACAATGTAGGTTATTGATCTAGGTAGGTTATAGTTTGATACTGTCTGCTCTTTGTGTGTGTATGTTTGTGTATATGCTGTGTCTGCACACACCAAGGTTTCACAAAAAAGGCCTTAGGACTAATATACTGTCACATTAACATTATGCATGAGTCAGGTGAAGCTGATGATTAGCATACAAGTGGGCGAGCTCTCTTACAGTCTGCTTGTTGCTTGTATGTCAGCATGGTGTCATTTTTGGATCTGTCCTCACAGAACAACACGGTAAAACCTGTTAGAATAATATCTGGCCATTTAATTGTAAGTCTGTTTGAATTTCTGTTGCAAATGGCTATAGGCTATCTATTACTCTGCATAGGCTGACTATAGGCTATCTATTACTCTGCATAGGCTGGCTATAGGCTATCTATTACTCTGCATAGGCTGGCTATAGGCTATCTATTACTCTGCATAGGCTGGCTATAGGCTATCGATTACTCTGCATAGGCTGAAGAAAAGTGGATATGACTGATGGTGAAGATAAAGTTGGATTTAACATCCAAGAGCAAAATCAAGACACAACCAACCAAGGCAGAGGCCGAGGCAGTACGCAATTGGCTTCAGGCAGTTGCAAATTTGCCAGATGTTGTATCTAGGATCACTAAAGGCACTCCTTCAGAGTACAACATGTGCTGCCAAAGTCGACAATCAACAGCCAAGCTTAGCTAAAAAGGACCATAACTTAACAATACCACAGAGGAATCTGGCCAATAGATGAGTCTCTTCTATATGAAGAGATACCACTACAGGATAACCAACATATGCAGTCACCTGTCTTGTTCAACATGATCTTTGTTAAGACTTTGCATGTCAGTTTGTCAATTGGACTATCAGTTTTGTCACATTGTGTTCGTCTGTGTGTGTGTCTGTTCTACGAGGTTGTGAGTCATAGATTAAACCGACCCGACAGAGACGCTGATGAACAGCCTCCAGCTAATAGTCTTATGTCCTCTCAAATGACTGTTGCCAAGTAACAGCCATCAAGTGTGTGACCTTAGTGCCTCAGTGAGTCAAATGCACTTAGACCCAGAAACCACATGCCCTTGGCAGATGTTGCACTATGAAAACCATACCTTGCCACTATTTTTTTTTTCAATTATGTAAGTAGGCCTTCTTCTACTGAGTCTAGACTGAGTATCAGGGCAAATACTTTGATAAATAAATGAACTGAATTGAATTGAATTGAATTATATTTGAATTTAATAGAATTTTTACAATAGTATTGTCTCATGGCGCTTTATAGCAAAGAGCACCCAAGAGCAACAGGGGCAAAGAAAAACTCCCTTGTGTCCTTAGTATGAATCAAATAAACAAGGAAACAGACCAGTTCTATCAAGAGACTGATTTAACTCCCTCTTTTTCTGATAGATGCCGAATGCATACCAAGGATGCAGCGAGAGACTGCTGTCATATATAGTGGTTAGCCTCTACACACTGCCACACAGGAAAGATTAGCCTCTACACACTGCCACAGATAAGAGATTTCTGATAAATACCACTAACATACTATACACATTATTGCCACATCATTACACAGTCCGCAATTCAACTGAGGCTGTGTACAATACAGTCAAATGACCCAAAATGCTGCTCCATGCATTCAGGGGAGAAAAGAAAGGAAAGAAACCAGTTGCTGTTTGTACGCTGTCCTACAGCCCTCTGGACCGTTCACATTGGCTTTCAAAAAATATTTGCTGTAAGCCTAATAATGCCTTCTGGGAGGTGAATCTTCAGTTCAGTGTATGCTCCAGAGGTAAAAAAAAAAAATGCAGGCTTGCCTGGTATTGCTTCAGTGTATGTGCGCATTGCACCAATCAAATCAGAGATAATTATGAGGGAGGCAATTTGGGAATGGCAGATAGAACAGTTTTGGCACTGAATGTGGCAGCGGCTTTTGGATTTGCCAAGGTGTGTTACTTGACAGCTCAAGGACTAGGACCCACCGAACGCTGGCTCCAACATCATTGCGAAGCTTTTTTAAATTTGACAATTTAGTTTGCCCCTGCACACCAGCGGTACACGGCATGCATCAAGCATAGCATAGCAGCCTGTGGGATCACCAATGGATTCTCTTAAACAATTCTAACAAAATAGATCTCAATTGTAATGGACAGAGGCAGGGCAGAGTTCGGTGCTGATGGGCAGGGTTGTATTGAAAACAATGATTAGAATGTTGGCAGCACAGTGGTCTGCACTTCAAATGTCAGAACTGGTGCGTGGAGGGCCTAAGAGGGATAACACACTGTTCAGGTTCAAAGGAAGACAGGAAGTGGAGACTGGAATGGCAGAAGAGAGTTGAGCACAGGCAGTACAGAGCTAGAGGGTAAGGCCTATTCAGGTGGCCTTTGGAAACTTGGAGCAGTGTTACTTCACCAGTGAGGAGAGAGAATTGCTACCTGTAGTCACATGTAGGGGGTGACTAACAAATAATAAACAAACTAATTTTTTTTTTAAGTATTAGAGTACCTTCTGTGAATATTTCCTTTTAATGGTATTTTACATACGTTACATTTCAGAGAAGCATGCATGTTTTCACTGAAGTTTTTGTTAGTTTGCTTCAAGATGAGATGTTTACCATAAAGAATAAATTATAACAACTTTTTAAATTGCTACACATCAGCTGGGTCTTTATCAATTTCATTCCCATGTTTTACATGTAAGCTCAAGCAAGGAAGTCTTCTTACAGAACGTGACTGCTTCCAAACATGTCTTTGAAATGTACGACTTGGGTTGTGTCACTGTGCTGTAATTTCAGAAAAAAATCTTAAGATCCTCTTTTGTTGTGAAAGTGTGTGTTTTTCCTCCCCAACATTGGGCTTTTGCTGTTTGTCATTATACATCAAAGCCTTGCATCTGAAATGCTCTCAATTTTCATGTTATTAGATAGCTATTACTGGTGCGCCTGGATGAAAGCAGTCATGGTTTTCCCTCAGACCCAGATGCTCATCAATGTCTAAACACACAGAGGTGTGTTTTTGTAGGGAAGGGCCTATTGAGTGGGTCCTAAGGGCTACTTCAAATATCCTGTAGACACACACTGACCACCATGACGATGGTGGACCCACTCAAAGAATCAACACTGTGTGTGTGTGTGTGTGTGTGTGTGTGTGTGTCCATGGGTGAGATTGCATGCAGTTTTATTCATCACTGCAAGAAAAGGAACACTACAAGGAAAAAAAACTGATTTGAGCTTTCTCAACAACAGAATAAGGGTAAACACTTAACCATGCAAAAATTATTAAATCAGCATGAATCATTCTAATTCATAATTTCAAGTGCTAACAAGTTGTGTACAAACTGAACAACAAAAAATTATTCCTCTCCTCCCTCAGCCTGCTGTAACCCAATAAATAATCAAGAATGCAGATGGTGAATAGTGTATAACAGATGGAAGCTGGCATTAGTAAATGAAGAAAGATATTGTTTTTTAACACCTTTCTTTTAAATATTGAAAGCTGCAGGGAACAGCTTTCTTGCAGAGTATAAACATGAATGGAAGAGGCTGGTTTATTTATTATCAAATTATTTAAGACATGTTCCATTCTGCTCTTGGGGTTAAGCAGATGGTAAGCAAGTCTTCAAGTAGAAGACCACCACAGAACTAACACTACTGGGGCACTCATTCTTCACACACTCTGCAGCTAAGGGCTGATGTGGTGGCGAGAGATACCATCTGATCAGAGGGTAGGATATGTACCACTGGATATGTACCACTGGATATGTACCACTGGATATTACCACTGGATATGTACCACTGGATATGTACACTGATATGTACACTGATTAAACAAATGCAATATATATATATATATATATATATATATATATATATATATATAGTTATGGCTTTAGCACTCATCATAGAAGGAAAGGACAACAGATAAACATTGCATTTGGCTGGGGTTATTTTCTAAAAGACAAGTAATTATTATAAGTGCCTAAGTAAGTCAGTAAGTAAGTGTACCAACAGCCTGCTGGTAGATAGGCAAGGCAATTTAATTTGTATAGCGCATTTCATACCAAAATAGCAGTTCAATGTGCTTTCCAGAAAAGTGAGGCAAAGGCAATCTAATGCACAATTTATCATGACACAATAAAATAATATTCACAGAAGAGGCAAAAAATATATTACAAGATTAGACAGATAAATAGGAAAGAATGTGAATAAAAAATCAAGATAAAAACAATGGCAGTCTAAAATAATTTGAATGAAAAAATAAAAAAAACAAAGGCACAGGTATAAGATGAGACTACAGAGCAGGTAGATAAAATAAATTAGGAAAAATGATCAGGGAACAGTTTAGTCTTTAGTCTAGATTTAAAAAGGGCTAATGGGGCATTTTTTATGCTATCTGGGAGCTACTTGCAGTGGTGCAGTGTAGGAACGAGGACTTAAAAACAAGTAGGAAAGTTTTAAAATCAATTCTGTGACTAACTAAAAGCCAGTGTAAGGACCACAGGACTGGGGAAATGCCTTTGACTTTGCGAGGGCCCTGGCTACCGCATTCTGCATCATCTGGAGCTGTTATGGTGCTTTTGGGGAGTCCTGTGAAAAGGTCATTGCAATAGTCTAGCCTGCTCGAAATGAAAGCACGAACGAGCTTTTCGAGATCACTTTGTAACATGAGATCACGTCATTTGGCAACGTCCCTCGATAGCTGTGCAGTAAGTACACTAGTAAACCTCCCTTCCAGCACCTTAAGAGGCGTGCTAGTGAGTGAATCTAGCTCACTCAATAGCCCACTCAGCTCTCAGTCCATGCTGGGGCCCAGACGTGTGCAGGGCTGGACTGTGCATGGGCAATGCAGGTTACAAGGAAACAAAAAATATATCAATAAAAGTAAAACACTGAAGTCAGACTGATGAGTGATTCTTTGGATGCCCTTGCTTTTGGTGCCAATTCTGCTGACGTATTGAAGCTGACAGTTAAAGCAGGACAAACTCACCTGATTAGGGAGCCGTGTCTGAGAGAGTCAGTCACGATCCTGCAGAGCTGTGCATTTTAAGCCATAAGGTATTGTGTGAGCAGGGTGGGAAACAGGGACATGGGCAGATCTTTAAAGAAGACATATGGAGGTTAAAGCCCAGAGCCCTAGGCAGCATTTTCTCATTTTCTCTATACTGCTTGTGATCAATCAGTGCCTGTCAATGAAGCAGAACAAACGCTGACTGGCAACACAGCTAATGGCAGGTTTAGGCTTTTGACTAATTAGTAGTTTTGTGAACAGTGAAATCTCATTATGTAAAATTAAACCTTTTTGTCCACCATGTCTGTCACCCAATTTGTCACAAACTAAAAAAAGGATCATGCTCCCACCATGCTCTTACTTGGTCAGAAACCCCATTATCCTCATTGTAAGTCAGTGCGGCAGTTGGTAATGCTTTATAATAAAGTGTGTTAACAGACCATTTACAAAGTGTTACAAAATGTTTTGATATTTACTATTCATTAAATAAAATTAGTAAATTTCTTACAAGTCAAGTCACATGGGTTTCATTGTCATTTCAGCCATATACACTGTGTACAGTGAGACAAAACAATGTTTCACCATGGATTCAAGTGGTGCTAAATTTCAGATATATAGAAAGACATTTGAGACAGGCTACATTTATTGGACATAGGTTACATTTAGTGCACTTAGGCTACATTTAGTGCACTTAGGTTACATTTAGTGCACATCCATTATAAATATACATAAAATGCCTCAGACAACAGACAACAAGACAGGGCCTAAGTAGACTTGTAACAGAGCACTGACTGTTGTAAGGTAGGTTCACAGTGTGGTGGAGATAGAATATAGAGTATTTGGTAGCATAGAAAAAGTGCAAGTGTGCATTCAGTTCAAATGTTTATAGTCACTTAAAAATACATTATAAATGTTTCAAAACACTTGCTTACTAAACAATTATAGATATACATGTACAAGCAGTAGTAAATTGCTTACAAATTGAGATTGAACATTTTATTCATTCTGCATCCATTGTGTTGTTCTATTATGTATCATCAGCTCTGGGAACATAAATTCATGGCCATCTTTTCAGCCTTTCAAATGATTTTTTTAGACATTTTAGTTCAGTTTTTTTTTCATTCCGATCACTTAATGCTATGGCAACATCTATTCTAAAAGGTCATAAATCCATTTAGAATGCTTTATGTGCATCTTTTTCCTTTTCCTGTCTAACTAATAATAATAATAATAATATAATCACCTAATATGACTAATTATATGACCGCCACACATTGCTGCATATGCCACACATTGCTGCATACTCTTGACACATCTTTTGAACCTTGAACCCACAGGTTTGCCGCTGTGAGTTATATATACACGTCAACACACATACATACAGTTCACACATGTTCACAGTCTGAATTCCTGTAGTCCTGAATTCCTTCTTTAACATAATGGTTTGTGTAATCATCAGGTGAACATAGCCCCAGAGACCAAAATAGCTTACATGCTGTGTCGTTGTCCCCGAAACCATAGACAGAAGCCAATTTGACATTTTTTTTGTTTCTCAATAGGTGGCGCTACACTACACAAGGGTAGTTGAGGGCTCATTGGATATGTCTCCTTGAGACCCATGTATCAGTAAAATTTGGTGGCCAAAGCATTAGAGTTCTTGCAGGGGCACTAGCACAGGAGAGGAGCTGTCCCTGGGGACCAAAATAGCTTTGGATATATTAGTCCACTGGGTTCCATACCCAGTGAGTTTGAAGTGACCCAGTTTTTAATATTCAAAATGTACTATTTGTAAGTAATTAACTACTGCTTGTACATGTATATCTAATTGTTTCGTTATAACTTCTGAATGTGTTTATTAAGGATTTACAATGTGTTTTAAATGACTTATAAACAGCCTGTAAGCAATTTACTAATGTTGTCTAATGAATAGTAAATCATTAACTAAACACTTTTTAACACTTTGTAAATGGTCTGTTAACACACCTTATTATAAAGTCTTTCCAAAGTGAGTATGTTTTATAAGTAAAAAAAAGAGTCTCTTACAGACCCCTGGACAGTAGGCCTATGGCTCCATGCATTTATTACATAAGTAGACATACTAAGGCTTATCTATTTCTTTCTGGCATGAACAGCGAATTTCATAGATCATGTTCAATGCTTTTTATGATTATAGCCAGTGACACTACCAGTACCTGCACCCCAGGATTTTCTACCTCTGTGAGTGACCTCAGCATCCACTATGTTTGCATATTACTGAATAAGTGACCTAATTTGTAAAATTGTCCCTCTTCCCTTTTCCCCACTGGGGCCCTGGCAGGTCAGTTCCACTTCCCTCACCTCACCCACTACAACACCCCTGGGTTCACCCATACAAAGTACAACTGATGTAAAACTGGCTTGTGATACAGGCCTCTCTATGCAGATAAACCATAGGAAACCAGACACATGAGCCCCACACATTAAATGACCATGTGGTCGCTCACATATGAGGCAGGGTTATTATACAACATGCAATTATCAGGAAACAAATAGCCTTGCCAGAGGGCGGAGGCAGACACAAGAACACTTGATATATACGCTTTCATCTCACCGGATCATAATAATTGTCTGAATGAGAAAGTGCCGGTCATTTTGTGTTATTGAAAATAGTCCTGCTTTTACAGTATGTGTAAAACAGATCATGGCAGACAGAGACAAGGAATGAGCGGACAGGCATTAGGATTTGTCTCCATATGAGCCCTCCTCTCCTCTGTGTGGCAATCACGTCTTACCAGACAGAAGCCCCTTCTAAACTAGGCCATGGTGAAGGGTGTCAGCTTGAGGCATGTTTTGAACAAGCCCATAATTCCAAGACAGAAATTCAGGCTTGTGATAAATGCGCCTCTATTTCCATGCATGCTGTTTCCCCTGGTGCTCTCTGTTTACACACTGGCTGCACTTTAGGCAGAGACGTGCTTCCATACTTTCATTAGAAAAACAAATTACAGTTCTCATTTAGCACCCCCCCACCCCACCCCCACCAGCCACCCCTCCATTAGAACAACCGCTGCATACTTAGTGATAGTAACTTCTGTACTTTAGACAAAAATCACAAATGTGTATCATAACATTTGAAGTCACAGAATTCTTTTTTTTCTACTATGTAAATACAACACAGAAGTTGAATCTTTATGAATTCTGTGTGACAATTACGCAAATCTCATGCTACTCTGCAGAAATCAAACAGTCTCCCACACTCACAGTTGCTACTATTACAGAAGTATATATGGGGCAAAACACATTCCTTCCTGAATATGAAAAAAGAAGAAACTGTATTATGGAGGGAGGCACAACTGTTACACCGCAAATTCACTCAACTGTTACACCGCAAATTCGTCATTACAGGCACACAAATCTGTGCATGTCCTGTGCATCACCAGGTAAGAGTTGTATGCTTACAGTTTTGTTCATTGCATATCTGGTGCAAAACACATTTGCACTCCTGTGTCTCACAATGTGAGGGCATAATAAATTCTGTGCACTTGTAAACCTTCATGTGAATTAATGCAACATACGTTTTTTTTCTCACAAATAAATTTATTTATCTCTTTGATCTCGGACCATTTTTTAAATACGCACACAACTGGCTAAGCACAACTGCTTGAGTCTGCCCCCATAAGTCTCAAGCTCTATTTTCTGCAACTCTCTCCTCTGCACCATAGCTGTCTGGGATATGTGGTCCAAAACTGATTTGTGTGCTTAAGCGACACATCTAAAGTTTTTGGGACGGGACTGTGGGAATTCTGGCCAATCAACATTTAGCCACGGGAAGCCTTCTTGATACAGGATCAACTTGGCTGCCTAAACCACAGGAAAACGGAAGTAAAACAAGTGATGACCCTACCTCACATCCTACCCCCAGAAACAAGAGCGCACATGGTAGAGGTGTGTTTTACGACATTACCACCTCATCGCTTACATTTCTACATATAAACATAACAGTTGGTCTGCTGAAATATGTGACAATATTTCCACACGATTTGCTGTTAATATAGCCTGTCTGGGAAGACGACGTTAACTATGGATAACTTCACTGCCATTAGCCTAGTCTACTAGCTAGGGGTGTAACAGTTAGACCTATTCCTAAACTATAAATTAGGTGATAGCGGTATGGTAGAGGTGGACTCTGACGTGCTATAGCCTACCTGTTGAGTGCAGGCCACACACATGTGTGAGCCTAGCAGTGTTTAGTTGCATTAAATCATATTTACTTACACACCCTGCGAGGCTCTACACATAGTTTGTTTGGTAACATTTTCTATGAAGCCAGTATTTATAAAGCATTATAAACACATTATAAAGGGTTATAATGTCCTCCTATCAGGCCTACCAGCCTGTGCAGTGAGACCGCTACAGATGATCCAGAATGCAGCTGCACGTCTGGTCTTTAACCAGCCAAAAAGGGCACATGTCACACCTCTGTTCATTGAACTTCACTGGCTGCCCTTGGCTGCTCGCATTAAATTCAAGGCACTTATGTTGGCCTACAGGGTGAATGATGGCTCTGCTCCAATCTACTTGAATTCTCTTCTGAAGCCCTATGTCACCCGACGACCACTACGCTCCTCTAAGGAACGTTTTCTAGCACGGCCAACACCTTGTGCAGGTCGGTCCAGACTCTTCTCATATCTGGTTCCGCGCTGGTGGAATGACCTCCCAAGTGCTACCAGATCAACTGATACCCTCTCCACCTTCAAGAAACTCGTGAAGACTAAGCTCTTCCAAGAATATCTCCTGGCGTAAACTTTGAGAATGCACTTAATAATTTAATTTCTCTACATTGTGTTACACTACTGCACTTTCAACTTAAAACAGCGCAGATTCTATGTTAGCAATATGCACTCCTTGTTAGTTCATTGTGTTGTAGCTTGAATGTTATCCTCTTTTGTAAGTCGCTTTGGATAAAAGCGTCTGCTAAATGCCTAAATGTAAATGTAAATGTAAATAATGCATTCATAAAGCCTTATAACTAATATGATTAGTGTTCAGAACTGCTTATACATTCCCATGACTTATAAGGCATTATAATACTATCTTATAAGCCTTTACATCGCGAGTGTCACAAAGCTAGCCTGAAAAGCCAAACTATAACATCAAAATGTACAGTCTGGCCACATGATCTGGTGTTTATAATGCTTTGTAAGTACTGGGTTCATAGAAAGTGTTACCAAAAGGTCTTTTTTTCTATTTTCTTTAGGCTACTTCAGTTTGCAGTGATGGAGCAAAGACCAACCCCAGCAGATCTTCACAAGTCAGTGTTTATTTATTATGTTTATTTATTGTGTTGATAATCTTCCCTGTGGGGAAACATGGAGCAGTGGTGGGTTTGACAGCGATATAGCAGGCTATAATAACTATAGTCACCCAAGGCAGTCTGAACGTTGTCAACAGCATTGCTGCAACTCAATAGGCTTATAATTGGGGTCCCACCAATAATACAATGGTGTCATTTAATTTTTAACTCTAGGATAGCGTAGCAGACACAGTAGCCTAAAAAAGGTATAGCCATGATAACCATATACCATTCCAGAACTCACTTTTTACTTTACTGCTCTCAGATGATACCAGTCAACCCTCTGGATACCAGCCGACCCTCTGGCTCAAGAACTAATGCTTGGCATGAGGTTTTATTTGTCAACCAGTAATACGAATCACCAAAGGTTTCTGTCTGATGCATCAACTCTTTAAAAAAACAATACAGTCAAGTCAAGTAATCAAGTGCACATCTATACATTTTGGCTCTTACCATTAAATGGACACTGACCTTACCATTAGAGGGATTATTTGACATCTTAAACTACACATTTTCTGTAATGATATAGCCTTTAATGGTATTACTGGAGCAACTGAGATTGGTGATTAAGAACAGGAAATATTTTTGTATCAGTGTTTTTCTGGAAATGATGCTTGATTATTTCCTGAAGAGGTAAGACACCTGACTGTCTAGTTGCTGCTTGATTATTTCCTGAAGAGGTAAGACAGCTGACTGTCTAGTTGCTGCCTGATTATTTCCTGAAGAGGTAAGACACCTGTCTGTCTAGTTGCTTGCTGCTTGATTATTTCCTGAAGAGGTAAGACACCTGTCTGTCTAGTTGCTGCTTGATTATTTCCTGAAGAGGTAAGACACCTGTCTGTCTAGTTGCTGCTTGATTATTTCCTGAAGAGGTAAGACACCTGACTGTGTAATTGCTGCTTGATTATTTCCTGAAGAGGTAAGACACCTGACTGTCTAGTTGCTGCTTGATTATTTCCTGAAGAGGTAAGACACCTGTCTGTCTAGTTGCTGCTTGATTATTTCCTGAAGAGGTAAGACACCTGTCTGTCCAGTTGCTGCTTGATTATTTCCTGAAGAGGTAAGACACCTGTCTGTCTAGTTGCTTGCTGCTTGATTATTTCCTGAAGAGGTAAGACACCTGTCTGTCTAGTTGCTTGCTGCTTGATTATTTCCTGAAGAGGTAAGACACCTGACTGTCTAGTTGCTGCTTGATTATTTCCTGAAGAGGTAAGACACCTGTCTGTCTAGTTACTGCTTGATTATTTTCTGAAGAGGTAAGACACCTGTCTGTCCAGTTGCTGCTTGATTATTTCCTGAAGAGGTAAGACACCTGTCTGTCTAGTTGCTGCTTGATTATTACCTGAAGAGGTAAGACACCTGGCTGTCCAGTTGCTTGAACCATTCTCCACTGGATCAGGATTACCTGGAATTGATCTGTTCCCAGGAAATGCTCATGTTATCAGTTTTATCCAGTCAGCTCTACATACCTCGTTCAGTATATAATGCACTTGCTGAGCTGCACGGGCTGGTTGCAGAAGGAAATGCAAAGGATGTGTGCAGTGTCGGTGTCCTTGGAGAGAGGTGAATTACCACAGAATTCTCCTTGACAAACAACATGTAACTCTGAAAAAGGCCTACCAGTGACATCCATTGCAACGCTTCTAGGGGAACTCAGGTGGACTTTGCACAGGCCCATGGTACAATGGCCCTTTCAGTCAGCCAACTATATTGCAGTTTGTCCAGTGATGATCGCTATGGCCTTGTGCAGACCACATGATTTCCAACATCCCAAATACTGGTCACAGAATAATCAAGGTCCATCTGGAGGCACAGGGCCAAGTAGTGGGCACAGATACACGTGCCTTAATGCACTGGGTCCACACAGCGGGCATTGTGTTCTGAATGTCAGCAGAGCCCTGATGCATATCAACACTAATAATAACTCATCAGGTAGGCGGTGTTTTTTAGATGTAGTCTTTATTACCAACAAGCAAAGCCAAAACATCACAAAAATGTATCAACTACTATTACAGGAATATATAGCATATCACATTGAAGTGTTTCATTAACAATTCATGAGGAATTCGTAATGTATTCTCTTATTATGTTGTTAGTTATGCATGATCAACACATTTTGGATAACTACAGCTCACAAAACAAAACACACACACACACAAACACAGAGAGTGAGCTCTCCAGGCCAGCCCACCATTCTAAAATAGCTTTCAACAGCAACTCATAATTCTAAGCATGCCTCCTTAAGTCAGAGGCCGTATAAGGCAGGCGCTTGCGTATGGAGTCGCAGAAGAGGGAGAGGGAACAGAGTCACTTAAAACATGCAAATGCCTTTAAGCTCCAATCATGCACCTCCCCACCCACAGCACCAAGAACTTTCCAGAAGGTCAACAAGCTATCGTGCTTTTGCATTCTGGTGGAATGTTGAACTGTCCAGATTTGGACTGATGTCTGCTATTATGTATTCACACACATGTTCATTAAACATCTCTTCACCATGGCAACTGACTGAAGAGATTCATGATAATGACTCTGAAGGATCAGGAGTGTTTCTCCATAATTAAAAATACACCTGAGCTGGACTAGAGTAATTCCTTAAGCTAGACAAGAACTGCTGCCGAAACAAGATCATGACATCTTGATAAAGGTGTTGCTTTTTTCTATGAGACGGGTCAACATAGAGGAGGCTTTATGTAAGCTATGTAAGCTTTTCTATTCATAGGTTTCTCTGTTTATGATCCCTTCAGGCATACATAGTCACATAATAATAAATAAAAGTCTGTTGGTTTTCAAGCTTTTCACTGTGCATATTGTTCCTGTTGGAGAAGCTTGTGAAGCATATGAAATATACTTAGTATTATTTGTTGATTATTTTTTGTGTTACATGTTACATTGTGCTAACTTTACTCTGCTTAAAATCCGCTGAAACATGCAATGTTATTTATGAATGGGGATGCAGTAGGACTAGTTGCACACAGGTTGTGATGCATGTAGTTTTAAAGTCAGGGGATACATGTAGACAATCTCTCTTTCCTCAACATGATACCGCTTGATGGTCTGATCAAAGATAACTTCAATCAGTATTAGTAATTACAAGTCTGCAGAGAGCCTCTTTAACGTGTTTTATGTTTAGCTCATAATTAATTTCTTTTATTTTATTATGGAGTTTGTCAAGCCCACTAAAAACAAAATATGTTAATATGCTGCTACGTAACTTTACACACATGTTGATTGGAACTGTATGACTGCATGTAGCATGATTTCTGGTCTCTTTATGGGCTAAATATCTCTGCATTCAATCATGTCCAAAACAGAGCTGTTCAGCTACTCAAACTGCTGACAGCTACTCAACTTGACAGCATAAACCATCTGAAGATTTTGGAACCAAATTCTGACAAAGGCTGTCAGCACAGGCTTCCCGTATGAGGTCAATCAAGACTCAGTCTTCGAGTCTATTGTTGAATCAGACCCTGACATTTAGACTCTCTCAGAGAGAGATCTCTCTCTCTTCAGCTCTTGCACCTGAAAAAAATGTTGTATAATACATTATTTTATTCTTAATGTAATTTTAATATTTTGGGGTTTTAACCCCTGACTATATGTTGCCATAGCAATATAACTGACATCAGCAGGGGGATGTTTCTGCCAAATCTTCTCCAGGCACAAAAAGACAAATAACCATGAATAAATTATAAACCAATAAATTCAAGAAACATCTGTATTAATGTTTAACTAAATAATTGAGGTATGTGAGTTTTTCCATGTTAACAGAGGGAAATACACATGCTATATGCAGGTAGACAAAGATGGCTGAGCTGAATGTGTGTCTGTGGTCTGTGTGTGTGTATGTGTGTGTGTGTGTGTGTGTGTTAGAGAGAGAGAGAGAGAGAGAGAGAGAGAGAGAGAGAGAGACATCTTCTATTTCTTTATCTCTGCTCCCTTTAAGGTGTCAGACCTTGATTTTATGGGACAAATCAAAAGCCACTACATTTCTAGGCAGTTTGCTGCACGGTGACCAAGGTTTGTCAAAAGTGGAGGAGAGAAGACAGCTGAGAGAGAAAACGAGTTGAACTTTGGTTAAAACTTTTAACCTGTTGGTTCAGTCCACTCTCCCACCAACAGCCCCAGAGCAGATGGACCAAAAGCTCACAAGGACATGAAGAAAGATGGATGACAGAAGACAGATGGTGTTTCCAAGAAAATTCTAATCACACTTGTACTCCTAGTACCCAAAGCACTTTACAATGTCATGCCCCCCCCCCCCCCACACACACACACACAGATGACATGAGGTTGCTATGCAAGGCGCCAACCGGTTTGAGGTTCTGAGTTTTGCTTAAGGACACTTTAACTAGATCAGGAGAATCAGTTGATGAAACTGTATGCTCTATTGTAGACTGTCTGCATTTCATGCTAAATGATACTGTTGAGAGGCCAGTTTTACTGTACCATGTGATAACATGACTGCTGGCCACTGTGTGGTTCCAGGCAGTGGAGAGCTCACACGGGTGAACTACAAGTGTGGCAGGCCGTCAGAATCGATTTTCCATAACACCCACTTTTATACAATGCCTATGAACCATGAATAAACATCAGCAAGCAGAGACCTCGGCTCATTCTGCTGTGCGGTCGTCCCCTCTAATGGGTTATACAAAACTATGTCTGAAGTTGCAGAGGGAGTACAAATCTTGATCATTTAATTGAAAGTCATCATTTCTGGTCACATGCATTGCCTGGAAAGAAGCTATCCACTGCCTGATAGGTAAATAATGTGAGTTAGGCAAACTGTATTCAGACATCAAGGTCGAGAAGTGTTCTTTAGCTATGCTTTCTTACTTTCATAGCGGAGTGGAGTGGTGGCCATATTATGTTTGTGTAGTGTTGCCATAGTGTTGCTGACATAACAGATAACACATAACCAGCTAGCCCAGCTGTGCTTGTAGAACATTGGTAAACCTCCCTCCAACCCCTTAAGAGCCTCCTGATCAGTTGACTGGGAGCCTGGGCTTGTCAGTCAATTGGCTGGGGCTCTCGACTCCCAATCGGAGATTGCTGTGAGGTTGTGTGGGATGGACTGCGTGGCATGAGCTCGGTTACATGGATTAGCCAGAAAAGATGGATGAGGCTGCGTTTAACTGCTCCCAAAATCTCATTCAGGTAGTGAAGCTGTGAATGACATGTGCTTAGGTCAAGTGGACCGGCACTAAGTGAATGGGGCACAGTAATTCACTTTTAGTTTCATTTCGCTATGCCCCATTCAGTTAACATTAGTTATTGGTTCGTTGTCCGGTCTATGCTGTATCAAATTTTCTGATTCTTTTTACTAAAGACGGCACTTGGTGACCTCAAACAACAGGGCTATAGAATAGAATAGAATAGAATAGAATAGAATGCATTTATTGTCATTACACACAGTATAATGAGATTTAAAGCAACTCCTTAAAAGTGCACACAGTAAAAAGTATAAATAAGTCCTATACAAAATTACTATACAAAACTACTGTGCAATTTAAGAAGAAAAAAGAAAAACACCTATGTAAACCCACTGAGTACCCAGACACCTATGTAAACCCCACTGAGTACCCAGACACCTATGTACACCCACTGAATATCCAGACACCTATGTAAACCCCACTGAGTACCCAGACACCTATGTAAACCCACTGAGTACCCAGACACCTATGTAAACCCCACTGAGTACCCAGACACCTATGTAAACCCACTGAGTACCCAGACACCTATGTAAACCCCACTGAGTACCCAGACACCTATGTACACCCACTGAATATCCAGACACCTATGTAAACCCACTGAGTACCCAGACACCTATGTAAACCCACTGAGTACCCAGACACCTATGTAAACCCCACTGAGTACCCAGACACCTATGTAAACCCACTGAGTACCCAGACACCTATGTAAACCCCACTGAGTACCCAGACACCTATGTAAACCCACTGAGTACCCAGACAGACAGACAACAAAACAGATGCGACAGACATGGGTACAGAGTGACAAGCAGCATACAGTGTGGTTGAAGTAGCATTCTGAGTAAAGGTAATAAAAAATCAGTGCAAATATGGATCAGTAAGTAACTTAAGGTGCTTAATATGACAGTCCTTAGTGCATATGTGAGTTCAGTATGGCTGTGTATTTATTTACAACACACAAAGCCAAATAGTCACAACAGAATAGACCTCAGACTGAGAGATGTCTTTATACAGAAAATAAGAAAATAAACAGTGTAATAAAAACATCAAAGTCAAATTGAAATCATACTGTCCTTACCACCATACAGAGAGGAAGAAGAACATGGAGCAGTGTGCACAGAATAGACCTTAAAGTGAGAAATGAGAAAATAAGAGTAGAGAGTCAGAGTAATAGAAAGTCAAAGTCAAATTAAGGTCATGCACCAGTGTGCACCAGGCACACAGAATACACATTTACAAGAAACAGTGTGTGCAATGCTGCATCAGGAGTCAAGGAAAAATATAAATAAACATTGAGTTTGATTATTGGTTCTCATGTACAGTTTCTTCTGCAGTTTCTCCCTGTGAGACCCATGTGGCAGGCTAGTGTTTCACTTGATTTCCCATGACAGGCAAAGAGAATTCATCCCATGTGTCCGTAAATAACATATATTTATTCCATAAGTTTGATATCACCTGCTGTCCTGACGGGTTGGCATGGGATCTTCTGTTGCTCTTGGCTATCGATCCCCTGCTCACCACCTGACTGGAAGTGCTTCTTGTTATCAGCAGGTCAATACAAACCATGCATGGCAATCAATTCCTGACATACACTCTAATCTGGCAAACCTGTGAGTGTGTGTGTGTGTGTGTGTGTGCGCATGTGTGTGTGCATGTGTGACCATGGCTCAAAACAGTGAGAAACCATGCTATTATCCGTGGGCCCAGACTTGTTAAATATAAATTGCGTTAGGATACCAGACCTCTGACAGCAACAGAAACGGGAAGCTTAAAAAGTGTCAGTGTGCAAGAACTCACCCCACACTTCACAAACACCAGAAGTGAAGAGAGTCTCTGCTTGAGGCTTGCTGGACTCAAGGCTTGAGTATTGCATTCAATTACAGCAACCTTAGGACCACACAGTCCATGAGAGTTTTAATGTTATTCAGTCTAGTGTGGAATTTCAGATTATTAAGTCTCCCATAACCATCGAGCATTTTCCCCTGCTAACTTTCAAGTGAAATCTTTCATAAATCAGTTATTTCTCGTGCTGTGATCTCAACTTTAAATGTTACAGTAGTCTTCCATACTCTATAGGCATACACACATTTCAAAGTTTAAGGCTTGGATTTTGGTGTTAGCTTGTCGATATATTAAACCTTGACAGTGAATGTCCTTTTACCTTCAGTGCTCTCAAAGCACCATCCTGATTGGCTAGAATTTACAGCTGGGCTCCAGTGAAAATGTTGGTTTGAAGTTGGTTTGGAATAAATATATGGTGTGCATAGCTGGAGGGGAAGCACTCCATGGAATAATTGGCCAAGAATCACAGACTGGACCTAGTAAAAATGGAAGTCTTCTTAAATACATATTGCATGTAAAGAAGTCTATCGGGTGCTGTCGGTTGGAAGAAGAAAGCAAAGAACATAGACCAAACAGTGTACCATTGATCGAATGAGACACGCTAACTTACAATTACTTCTCTTTTAATTAACGCACTTCAACACCACCTACTGGGATATCGCCTTTGGAGATACCTGTCAGCTGAAACCTCTCTAAGGCTACCTAACTAACCTAACTAAGCCTGACGTTATCAAGCATTAGGCGTGCATGTGCATACGCATTCCTCTTTTATCTTTCAGTGATTTACTGACTGTGTGATACCCTGTACAACTTCCTGCTAAGACTTGCTCTGGTGTGCTCCAGTAATTTAGCAGGCTACCACCCTGAGTGAGCCATCAGCCTAAGCAAAGTTTTTGACATATTCTGCGAATATTCTGTGTATTTGCTTTTGCTCTGCTTCTCCTTCTACAGATTTGATAGCAACATGTGCCGCCGCCAACATGGCACCCACCATGAAGAGGTGCCCATTCCTCTTGCCGATGGCCACGACAGGTGTGTGCTGTGCTTGGGGCTTGACCACACACAAGGCGCCATATGTCTGCTAGGTAACTGTTTTCTCTTTGGCATCATGGAACCGTCCAGCCTCTGTTTCCATGCCAGAATGTGCGTGGTCAGGGACAAGCTAGCCAGGAGGCTACAGGCCAACTAGCGACCCTGCTACTCAGAGGAGCACGTCCAGCCGCCATCCCGTTTCTTTCATTGGCCCCGCTGCGACCAGAACTGGGCCACCATCACCTCCCAACTCCGACGAGGATGCCCTCTCCCTCAAGGCTTCCAATGTCTTGCAAACCAGGAGGACAACGCCACGCCCCGCCCCCCTCCGCTTCAAGTGTGAAAGAGGAAGATTATGCGTATGCACCTGCGTTTCATAGCCTGAGAGCTGAGACCAGCGCATGCACACTTAATGCCTGATTACGTCAGGTTTTGTTAGAGAAGTTTCAGCAGAAAGGTATCACCAAAGGCCAACCTGCCAATAGGTGGCATCTCGTGATTCGAAGGACACACACACACAGAAATGTAATATCAAAAGACACCAAAGGTGACAGAAGTGAAGACTAGTTCAGTGGCTCCACCACCCCGAGACTGCTGAACGCGCATGTGGGCATGAGTTCCCGTCCAAGGAAAAGAGAGGGAAGTAATCAGAGTGTCTCGAGTCACTCTAATCACCCTACTCTAGGCAACCAGGCCTAATAGTTAATTAGGGTGTCAGTCACTAGTCACCCTACACTAGGCAACCAAGCCTACTGGTTAGGACTTTGGGATTGAGGCTGAAGGGTTGCTGGTTCAATTCCTGACCAGTAGGAAAAATGTGGGCAGGGAAGTGGTTGAGCATTGCTCTCCCATGCCCACATCCACAGCTGAAGTGCCCTTGAGCAAGGCGCCTTAGGCAAGGCACTTCTCCCCGGGTGTGGGCTCTGGGTGAGTGTATGCTTCACCCCAGTGTGTGTTCACTGTGTGTGTTTGACAATTGGGGATAAATGCAGCGACCGAATCAAAAGAGTGTATATATATATATATATATATATATATATATATATATATATTATACACTTGCTCTAGTCACAGCCAATGATTTGACCTAATGCACAGAGCTGCGTGCTGATACATAAGCAGCTCAGATCCACCCACTTTAGCCTGTGTTAGTTAGGTTTAGTTAGTTACACAGGCAGATCCACCACTTTAGCCTGTGTTAGTTAGTTTAGTTAGTTACACAGGCAGATCCACCCACTTTAGCCTGTGTTAGTTAGGTTTAGTTAGTTACACGGCAGATCCACCCACTTTAGCCTGTGTTAGTTAGGTTTAGTTAGTTACACAGGCAGGGAAGCTCCCACAGGTGCATGAAGCGCTAAATGTTCCTGAGGTTGTGGTGTGTATTACTACTGCATCCATACCATGTCTGGTTCCTCAATTCAAGCAGCTAAATGGTCCTTTTCACCCAATTTCTGACTGAATGGGAGACATACAGTATCCCCTTGAGTCGTGGATCTGCCCAAGGTTTCTTGCTAGACTAACTAAAAATAAGGGAGATTTTCCTTGCCCCTGTTGCTCTTGGGTGCTCCTTCTCTAAAGCGTAATGAGACAATACTATTGTAAAAGGTGCTGTATTAATAAAACTGAATTGAATTGAATTGAATACAGTACATAGGCTGCTGTTTGAATGCCAGGTGTACATGCTTTTACTGTTAGGACCCCTGCCATTGCCTCCTCTACCCTATGGTCTGTTCCCTTGTCCAAGTCCTTGTCCTACATTAACTGGGACAAAAAAAAACCTTTTAGAGAATATGTCATCACTGTGTTTGCCTCACCACGCATCTGGATACATTTGATCTTCAATATCAGCTGATACCAGCTTGAGGATGGCAGTTATTTGCTTGAGGATGGCAGTTATTTGCTTGAGGATGACAGTTAATTGCTTGAGGATGTTTGCTTGAGGATGACAGTTAATTGCTTGAGGATGACGGTTATTTGCTTGAGGATTAAAGGGATTGAGAGTTATTTGCCTAAATTTGCATCATTTTCATTCTTTTTGAGGTCCTAAGAGGTCACTCTTCATTTAGAGGAAAAGTTACTTGTTAGTCACAAGCAGAAATGACACAGAATAAAAAGTTGGCAGGTAAGGAAGAGGGAATGCACAGAGAGAACAGTCTTGTCATCTGTCGGGGCTCCGACTCCTCAGCTGCCCTTGATCTTGCTCAGCCCTGGCAGTGCCATAGCAGGGTGGAGAGAGTATGAATATGATAAGCACACTGCAAAGAGCGCTGCAGTCCCAGCTGACTGTGTGAAGACACACTCCTCCACAACACAATGCATTATGTATGAAGGGTGCGCTGAGGAACTCTGACTTGTGATCTGCATGCGGGTGTATGTGATCTTAGCTTCCTGTGCCCATCGTGGCATTAGAGAACAACAACATGCCACTTTAGCCATTATAACCTTTTGCTCATTGTACTGAGAGTGACACTGTCTCAGGAAAGGCAGAAGGATGATGTCTCTATGGAGAAAGCGATCATGATGACTGAAAAAAGAAAGAAATTTAAAAAAGCACATTAGCTGTGTGTGCACTTATATCTTGCATTTTTTATTTAATTTTGCTACAAAAGAGAAAAAGAAAATGTAATTATTTGAAATACTGTAATATTATTGTGCCAATCTGTTCATCTTTTCTATAACATAACATTCTACCACATAGTGGCTGCTGCATTAAATACAAGGTGAGGGAATGCAGCGCTGTGTTCAAGACACGTGAGGGAATGCAGCGCTGTGTTCAAGACGTGTAAGTGAATACAGCGCTGTGTTCAAGACACGTGAGGGAATGCAGTGCTGTGTTCAAGACGTGTTGAAGCCGAAAGCATTCCATGAGAAGCTCACATTGCAGCTTTAATGATTACACCATCATCATTGAGCTGGTAATTAATAGATTATGACTACTTGAAATAGACTCAAATCAAATTATACACCGATGGCAGGTCATTTTAGTCAACAGGGCTTTGAGAATCAGTGTGTCTCCTCTTGAAAATGATGTATGTAAATGTAGTAATCTCTCATTATTAGCTCTGCAAATCTGTTGGATCCTCTGGAAAGGAGGCTTATACGTGTCCCCAAAATGAGATTTGTGTGGTACGTTGAGATGCTAATCCAGTTGTCATCTGGCAGGCTGGGAGTCTTGAGGGAAGGTTAAGGCTCTGTTTTGTGATGGGGGATGTTCAGAATTCATGCATGTAGAGATACTGCACATGCATATCGCACCATATGCAACATGCCACAAATGTTTCTGAGGAGCAATGTCACAGAGGAAATTTCTATCCTTCTTCAAAGCTCCCTATTCTCTGAAGACCCATTTTGACTATTTCAAAGTCACACACCAACCATTAGTGCATTCATGCTGACAGTTTGAGTTTATAAACTTGCACATTTAGGTATAAATGAGGAAATATCAAACTCCATTTTCAGGTGGTTGATCAAAAGAGATAACAGTTCTTGTTCAAAACACAACAAAAACAACAACACCACCACAATATAAAAACAGTCTGCTGCATTTGTTCAGGGCCACAGCCTCAGCTATCTGATATTGCTAACCATCCCCACCCCCCGGCGGAGGAATAATCAGGCAGGTAATCAGCCAGGTGTGCAGAACGCACTGGTGTAGCTGCAGGGGGGGCTCTGCAGTGTCGGAACACACAGTTCATCCCCACTTCCAGCTGTTCCATCACGTTGGGATGGGGCTGTTCAGATCATGAACCCAATCTTTAGTCTGCTCTGGTGGCAACTACCTGGGGGGTACTGGAAGTGCTGGCGAGGATCTGTGGTGAAATATGTGCCGCCTTTGTAAGCAGATGGTTCTTGTCAGGATGTGGGAACGGGGGTGACGTGGTACGGAGGGGATTGGAGCTACATGTAAACCACTGGGACCCAATCATATGTTGGAAGGCCTGGGGCGAGCACACACACACACACACACACACACACACACACATATGTATGCACCCCAATCCCCCACCCCCACCAACACACATATGCATGCCCCCCCCAAACACACACACACACACATATGCATGCCCCCACCCACACACACACACACACACACACACACACTTGAACATAGCCGTGGCCTGGGCAGAAAGCTGTGTGCCAGCTACTGGTCCTGGCAGAGAGCTGATGGATCTATAATAAGAGCGATGTCATGTATCATTAAGGTCTCAGCCTGTGGCTATGCAATGGCACAGAAAAAAATCCATTTGAGTTGGATCAAATCTGATGAATGATGGGGAGGACAGCGTGACTGGGGCTCCCACTGAGTCTATCAGCTCCTTTAAATACATTTTGTTAAAGAGAAATTTGCAGAGGCAAACATAATTTAGGCAGAGCGGTTGGGACGTGTATTGCGATTAATTGGTTGTTCTTTGCTTTTTCTTAATGTTTTTGATTACTAGATGTAACTGCCAGGTTAACTGAACTAAGGAACAGTTTGTTCTAAAGCAGAACCCTTCACTCATACTCAGTTATCTACATTGTGTTCTAGAGCAGAAACTTTCACTCATTTTCCAGTTCCTCATGAAGGTCACATGAGTGTTTGGTGTCACTCTACTTGATGGGTGAGTGCACAGAACATTGAAGAACATGAAGCTGTACAGAAATGCTCCTTCAAACATCTAAGAATGGTGGAGGAACAGTCAGGCACTGTCTTGTTGTGTTGGTGTGGAATACTATGGGATGTACACTTCTTTAAAGTAATCAGTCAAATATTGACACTCGATCTGGGACTTCCTCTTGCAATTTGCAATTCTGCAGTTCTGTTAAATACTTGTGAAGAGGAAGGTGCCCCAATGGCAAACCCTAGGACATCTCAAAGATCTGAATAGCAATATGCTGTCCTGTGTGTAGTCACACAGAGCCGTTTCTGCTAGCTCCCTGTGGTGTGTGAGTTAACCCCCTGTCAGGAGAGGCAGCAGTAAGCAGACAATGTATGAAGACAAGCGGAACTGTGTGCATTACAAAATATTGTCAGACAATATAGTAGCTCATCGAGAATTTTATTTTTAAAATATATGACAGTGTATGGCGGTGGCGGTTAAGGAACCTAGCTAGCATGCTAGTGGCCTATAAAGTTGTGGGTTCCAATCTCACCTGCTACCGTTGTGCCCTTGAGCAAGGCACTTAACCCTAAGTTGCTCTAGGGGAGACTGGCCCTGAACAAAAAATGTCAGTCGCTTGGGATAAAAGCGTCTGCTAAATGCATAAATGTAAATGTATGAATGTTGGGTGCTACTCAGTGAAGTATTGATGAATGTATAACAAAGATTTCATGTGAGGGGTTATGAATGTGTTACACACTCACTTTCAAGTCTTGTTACTGAGTGTTTTAATTGTATGCATACACCATCTCAACCCTCTCTATCTAATTTTGGTGCCTGTCTGATCCTCCTCACCCCAAAACACTCTACCTTTGTTTTAGGTGAAATATGAAGATTTGTGCTCCTGTTCCAAGCATACTGATAGCCTGCTTGAGAGAGAGTTACCTGCTTCGCAACTATGAATTAATAAATATTCAATACTGGATTTTAACCATAACTGATTGCTTTAATTCCCTGTATGTTTCCCACTGGTAGATATCTGGTTCAGTGTTTGTGTGTGTGTGTGTGTGTGTGTGTGTGTGCGTGTGTGTGTGTGTGTGTGTGTGTGTGTGCTTCCACTTCCCATCCCAGAAAAAAAACAAACAAAAAACCACCTCATCCGTTGCAGCCCAGGGATGTGTATGTGTGTATGGGTCAGGGTATGTGTGTGTGTTTGTGTCTGTGTGTGTGTGAGTGTTTGGAGGGGGAGGGCATAATGACAAGCGCTCAAGTTCCCAGGGGGGTTTTGTCCAGCAGCAGCTATATCGCACAGATGGATCAGATGTGGGAAGCACACACACAGCGCGGCACAGCGAGTCGGAGCACGGCACGGCAATCTCTTGTTGGACACATCCGATCTACTTGATTTTAGCAGCCAGTGGTGGCAGTAATCAGCCTCCGTCACACACACAGGATCAACAGGCCGAGCAAACAGATGACTGAATTAGACATGAACAATGGGAAACACTGCAAATGGGTGTCATTACTCCCACTGTGTGCTGTCTCGGGGACTGATGGGACATAGTGGGGACTCTCTGGTTTTTAGCCTTGAGAATAAAGAACATAATCTGCAGCCTTACCCTACCCAACCTATTCATGTGTGTGTTCTTTTCTTGTCTTTCTCTTAAATGAGGCCATAACTCGTCTCAATTTAATATCTGTTTATGACACAGTGTGTAATTTTTTTTTTTTCTGGCTTGCAAACCAGCCAACTTTTCTTTTTTTATGATATTAAGCAGGCTGTTTTGTCAAAGCAAGTTACAATAATCTATATCTGTTGTCTTTAGGGGGGGGGCTGAAAACCAGCCACCATGTTTATGTTTATTGTATTTAGCAGACTGTTTTGCCCAAAGCAAGTTACAATAAACACCTATGAAATATGACTGTCTAATTAAGCATTGTGTATACACTCGTTCTGGTGAACGATTGTTTATGCCTGTCTTGAATTCAGTAGGTCTACGTATTCAAACGAAACATCTGGGATAAAAGGTGTGGACTTTGACTTTAACGTTGCTCCTCAAATAGGATTTCCCTGTGGTGACTAATGTAGAGGTGCCAAGCTTAGGTCATAAAACTGATGCTGCTTTTCCTGCACCTCATACACATTTGCTCTCTTGCTTAACATGAAGACACATCAGTTCACAATCACTGCTGGGCTCCTGCACTGCAGAGCTGTTATCTTCTACACAAAGCATGCATCTACAGGTGTCCTCTCACAATCATGCAAATGCACACACACACAAACATACACGCATGTGCATGCACACACACACACGTACACAAACACACACACACATATACACACGCGTGAACACACAGACACACACACAAATTTACACAGAATACACACACGCACACATATACACACAAACACACACATACACACACGTGTACACACACACAAATGTACACAAAACACACACATGCACACATATACACACAAACGCACGCACAAACACACCACTTCACATCAACCTGTTGTTCTATCTGCCTGTGAAGTTCTGCCAAGTCTCTCTGTCTCTCCACCTGTCCCAGCATGATGATAAACAGACCAGAGACCAGCAGTGCCACTTCCACGAAATGCAGCTTTGCTATGCTCATCCGTCCACATTTCTGCCAGAGTAATATCACATCAGCAGTCTCAGCAGTCCTGTGTTTGTTTGGGTGTGAGTGCATAGACACATGCATTATGTGTGTGTGTGTGTGTGTGTTTATGTGTGTGTGTGTGTGTGTGTGTGTGTGTGTGCTAAGACAAACAAAGCCATAAATCTTCAGCATGATCCCCTGTTGCTGGGCTTTGGGAATGAGCAGTGCACAGGGTTTTACTGTGGCTTGCCGATAAGATTGCATGTCAACAGAGGTCAAGTAAAATGTATGATGGTGTCTGTGTGTGTGTATGTGTGTGTGTGTGTGAGTACTAACTTTCTATATGCACAACTAGGATAGCTGGCATCAGTTACACTTACACAAAGAGGGATATCTTATGGCAAAGGAAACAGTTTACAATACACAAGTATTAAAGGCAATGTAAATATTTGAAATACAAAAAACAAAACAGTGTTGTAGAGGTGTGTGTAAACACAGAGTTATGTACAGCATATGTACAGTACTTTAGTTTAAAGGAGAAATCCGGTGTGAATAAATCTGTTGTTTGAGGCCACTGAGAACAAGTAGTTTAACAGGTTTTTTTCTTTGTTTGTTTGTTTGGTTTTTTTAACCAGTTAGTGCCATCAGAGCAACCCTCTCCACCTTCAAGAAGTTCTTGAAGACCCAGATCTTCCAAGAGCATCTCTTGGCTTAAAACTTCTAACTACCTGGAATGCACAATGCATCCCCATGCTCTCTAAAGTACTTTTATCGCACTCCTGCACTTTCATCTCCTGGCAATTTCCTGTTAGCAAGTTGGACTCTTAGTAAAGTTTTTAATTGTGTTGTAGATTGAATGTTAATTTTGTAAGTCGCTTTAGATAAAAGTGTCTGCTAAATACATAAATGTAAATGTAAATCTACTCATTCGCTATTTGGTCTAGGTTGCATGCAACTTTTTTTTCTGTCTCCTACTGACAGCACTTGACCTCAAACAACAAATTAAACTGGATTGCTCCATTACATTATGGGGATTGAATATCTCAGTGTGTCATTGAGACTTTCATCTCCAACCTTCATGAGTAGCAATGGTAGCCCCAAGACCCTGCGTTCCCTGCGGCCAACACTCATACAGCAACAGTGTAGGATGTTCTCTTAACAATAATTCCCCCCTCCCTGCCCACCCCACACCCCAGACAAATACTCCTCACTAATACTTTATGTCTGTCTCCATTTCAGGGATGGCTTGCCCTAACTAAAGTGTTATTTTTTTATTCAGTGCTTCACAATGTGCCATCATAAGCCTGTGCAAATTTGAGTAAGTCAAACTGAGGTAGCATAACTAACTGTAACATGGTGATTGAGACTGAAAATCTTTCAAATCACCCAATGCTAAATTAAATCTGTTGGCTGTCCCATACACGTGATATTCACCTGACACTTGAATATGTCGTCTAACTTCTTGCTTGAACCTTGGGGTACTGTGTCTGAGTGTTGTTAGAAAAAAAACTGGGACTTCATAATGATGAAAAATTGTACACAATTTGAAAGATACAACAGGGAACTTCTACATCAGAAAAATTAATTCATTACGACATGCAGTTTGCCTTTATTTTCCCCAATCATAGTCTCTGACAACAAGACCCCCCTGCTGAGCATTTTCAAAAGGCTGTAATGAGAAAAATGAAAAATGTCTTTGCCATCTCGTGCAGTTCACACACATTACTTCAGTGTTAAAAGGACTCTCCCTGCTCCTCTCCAGGCTCAAAGACTCCTACTTTTTTTTGGAAACACCAGGAATCCAACACCGGAGTGTGGAGACGTGCCTCTCTCCTTATTGTGAAATGGACAGCGAGGTTGTGTCACAGGTGACCAGAAGAACTAAGATTGAACCAACATACCAGTTTAAAAAGCTTCTCCAAAAGGGTGTTAAAATTTCACAGCTTGGCCCGCACAGTAGAGACCAAGGCTGTCTAGCAGGTGTGTTTGCGTCTGATGCACTCTTAGGTGTCTGGAGCTGAATCACAGAGCTTTGAGAGGCCCTTTCAAGAGGGCTGATTATCCAGGTCTTTCTGTACCTGCCTACCCACTAGCGCTTTGTGGTCCCATCTTTGTGTGGTGTCCTTATGCTACACATCACCTGGCTCTCCTAGCCGCTGTGCCACAAAGGAGTCTTCGGGAGTCTGACTGGGCATATCAAAGGGCATTTGAAGTGTTTACTAGAAGCAGTTTACGACTGTGTTTAGTACACTATGCTTGAGCATTAGTGCTCCAGACCACAGCAGGATTCAAGGCACGTCATGATCACACAGAATGTATTTTTCTACAAACCTCTGCTATGACAGAATATTCTGGAAGCATAGTCAGACAGAATATGAATCGGATACAGCAGCACCATAGAAACTACCATTCATAAGTACACTATACACCGTTTCAAAACAGTTGTGACATCATAGCTATTTCCACGGGGTTCCTTTTTAACATTCCATATAGCTGTTAGTGGATATATGGTAGGGAAAGACATTGTTTATGCTTTTACCATTTAAATGGTCTAGATCATTTAACTTTAGTGTGCTTTTCAAACTACCAATCATAAGTACACTATATCACTTTGTACAGGGCAGAAAAGAATCACTTTTGTGTCTTTCACGACTTTGGATATTATTTTTGCTTGCAGGTTCCTGCTCATTTCCATTATATGCACATACTGACATAACCTGATATGTGGTGTACTACAGTATTGTGTAAAGCTTACTATATTTTATGAAGCTTTTTAGCCTCAACATAATCACAGTGATGACACTACAGAGGCAAAAGAAGCTTTCTAGGTAATTGTGATACTTCAGGTTGAAAGGATTTATTTTACATCATAATGCTTGTGAGTAGTCATCTCTTCACATACACCTACTTGTGGTGCACTTGGACACATCAACAGTGAGGCCTCCTGGGGTCCTTGGGTGTTTCAGGTCTTTTAACAATCAGACACCCTCACCCAGGCAACCCAGCCGAGCTTAATCAAGTCCCAGCTTGTGTCCAGGTAGTACTACCTCACCCACAGCTCTCCTCTCCTGAACCACAGCCATCTAGATGCAACTCCTGTTGCCTCGGTGACTAACCTGGTGTCCTTTTGATTGCCAGCCTCGGTGATGCCTAGTATGCTACAGGCCTCCAAACCCTCTACAGCTGACCTTGATGGGCTCACACCTCGCTCTTCACTGGTTGCTATGTCAGTCTTCCACTAGCCTGATGTACTTAGCCCTCTTCCTTTTATTTGCCTCCTCAATGCAGTCTTCCCACGGAACGTGAGTTCTAAGAAGACAATCTTTTATTTAGAGAACAGTACCATGTCTGGACAATCTGCTTTGAAACTTCAGAGAACAATACCATGTCAGGATGATCTGCTTTGAAGCTTCAGAGAACAGTACCATGTCTGAACTATCTGCGTTGAGGCTTTAGAGAACAATACCACGTCAGGATGATCTGCCTTGAAGCTTCAAAGAAAAGTACCATGTCTGAACGATCTGCTTTGAAGCTTCAGAGAACAGTACCATGTCAGGACGATCTGCTTTGAGGCTTCAGAGAACAGTACCATGTCAGAACGATCTGCTTTGAGGCTCCAAAGAGTACCATGTCTGAATGATCTGCTTCGAAGCCTCAGAGAACAGTACCATGTCAGGGTGATCTGCTTTCAGGCTGATTAGAAAGCCTAGACAGCCTAGATCAGAGATGTTATCCAGTGGGCTTCAGCTTCCCAAAAATCTGCTCAAGAGACTTTGCATTCTGCAGCACACTCCCATGAATGACACACACCAATCATTAAAAACAAAACATGAACACTTTATGCTTTATGGATACAGACCTCAAATCAAGTGTTAACATCAGTAAAAGGTAGTAGAAATGGACATATGGACAACGTTTGGACATAATTTGCTGACAAGAAACTGTGGGTCTATCAGCTGTAAGGTGCAGTGCGTACGATGAAGGATGTGTTCCCTCACTGAGCATATTACTGGACATTGCAGAGGCATGGTTACTGAAGGCTCTAGCCAAACTCACTGATTGTTTAGGATGTGGCAAAAGAATATCTTTGAAATATCTGTGCAATAATTCCCTCACTTTTTCTTTCTTAGAATCCTTCACACACACACACACACACACACACACACACACACACACACCAGACCAACTGAGGCTCAGACGGTCTACGATCTGTGTTTGTTCATTAGTTTGCCAATTCCCTTTAGTGGCACACAGTGTTTGAAGACACACGGACAAGACACATGAGGTAAGTCAGCAAGGAGGAAGCAAACCAACACCTCAAGTAAATAAACACATTTATGACATGTGCCAACAACAAGCCAGCACCTGCAACAAATCTGCAGAATGAGAACAACAAAGACCAGTCATACTCCTGTGTTGGATATAGGCATTTTCCTTCAGTTGAAGCAACACTATGTTAACTTTTCGCCACTGTTTGAGGTGTCCTTTTTATTAGACTATTCATTTTGTTACCATCTGCAAATTAATTTGGATGGCATATAGTCATATGAAGGGTAGATACACAGTGTTGCTCCCACCAGCCATCCAGGATATGCCCTGTGCAGTTCTATGTGGAGGGTAGGAAACCACTACAACAAAAGACAAACCACAACCACAACAGAAAACCTTGAATGACAGCATGACTCTGCAAACTATGTTGCCATCAAAGACCAATCAGCATCTTCTAGCAATGCCAGTACGACTCTGGAAAATGTTTGGAAGGTTTTGTGTTTTAGTTCAGAGTTTCTTAAACTTTCTTGGGTCGGGAACCCCTAATGGAGCAGAATTTTTTGGGGAGGACCCCTCATAATTGCAACAAAAATGTAACCATATAAGATTATAGCCAAGTGTTCTTCCACATGCTTTTAAACTCTTATTCTAAAAACATGTTTTGCTAATACCAAACAGGTTTAAAAAGGCAGGTTATTACATTTGGCAAAATCTGACTTGTGTAGGAGTAGTTTTAAATGGATAGATTTTTTTTTGTCAAATCTAGGCCTACTGTGTTAAAAAATACTGTTTGTGTCACATAACTAATAATAACTAATATTAATTTTCCTTGCAGTTAACGATAATGTCTATGGAAAGTGTTTTGACAGATTGATGTAATGTATCATGTAAACTAATATGTCACTAATGTTATGCTGGTGGGAGTATTAAGCACAATGTGATTGGTCTCCATACTGATCTCTAGTAGTTGCTCCATGTAAGACAAGTTTATACTCTGTAGTAAACTTTTTCACGGACCTGCTGGCAACATCCCGTGGACCTCTGTGGGCCCCCGGACCCCAGTTTGAGAACCAATGGACTAGTTTACTAGTTTTACACCAAAAACTCCATAGCGTTGCTTTAAAAGTCAATACACTGCAAAACACATCAAGTTTTTAAAGTGCCGCTTGTGGACAAGCAGGTTGTTTATCATTGTCACAGTAATTCAGCAAGACTTGTTGATGTGTACAAATAATCAGCAAACAAGCCAACCTGAGGTAATTCAGAGAGTGTATGCAGAAGAAGATGGAATTGTAACTGTCCAAAACAAAGCATTAGGCAAGTCATTGAAGGCACACTGGAGTGGGAGTTCAGGCTGGCACAGAGAACAGAGAGAGTGGTGCATGTCAGTGAGTGCCTTCAATTACGCATCATTATGTGTGTAACAAAGTTAGCCTTTGGGGATCATGGGATCATGGGAAGCTGGAGAATAAGAGAAGTAATAGAATTTAAAAGTGGACTGAAGCCAGACCTTGGGTGCTCAGAAATGAGCTGAGAAGAATCAGCTTCGTTCTGGCCTATAGTGAGAAAGAGACTGAGATGGTAAAGAGGGCACACATGCAGAGGTACTAGATCTGCCTCAGGACAACAAGGTGCATATTGAACAGACACAGAGCCCAAGCAGAGAGACTGGCTGGGGTTATGGGTGGGGTGGTGGTGCAGAGAGACCTGCCCTGCACGATGGGATCGATATTCCTTTAATGCTCAGTACTCAACATCAATGCTATCGAGCTGATGGGCTGTTGGCAGGGGTTCATCAAAAGTCATCATATGCCTAACGTCCATTAGATGCTCATCACTGGGAGGCTTTGGGGCAGGGTCAAGACCGGATGACCCACATTATGGAGTCAACAGGGGGCTTAGGAAGAAGGCACTGTCAATACTCTCTCATAGCCTCATATGAGACATATTGTATTGAGGAACAATGGGAGGAAAAATGAACCATCCACCCAACCAAAAATTGTAGAATTAGCCAATCAGTGATGCTTTGTTTGTAAAACAAATAAATAATTGTGAATTGTTCAAATAGAAAGACAAGTGTTAGAACACACAAAAAACTCTGAGTTTGAACTTTATCATGATTGCTTCAGTACTAACACAGAGATTGCAGTGATTTTTGATTGATGATTTCTGGGACCATCGGACACCGGCATCTAGGCTATGCTTGCTGAATGTGGTGGTGGTAAATTGGTTAAGGGACCTGGCTAGCATGCTGCACCTGGCCTTTAAATAAATTGATAGTTGACAATTGTAAGTCGCTATGGATAAAAGCGTCTGCTAAATGCATAAATGTAAATATGAAATTGGTGAACATTAAGCCTCTTAGGGCAGACCTGCACGGGAGGTTTCAGGCCACTTCCATCAGAGGTGCAGACGGAGAGAAACTGAGAAGCCTGATTTATGTTCTGAGGAGAGAACAACCAGGGATGAGCAGTAGTCACATTATGCACCAATGTGTGGTACATCTATATGGTATCGTGTGTGTGTGTGTGTGTGTCCAAAAAGAATCTCTATATGTCCTGGACTATTAAAGATGATGACTTTGCCCAAAGGGTTTAAATCAGTCCAATTAACGAGCATACTAACGAGCATACTAATAAGCATACTAATAAGCATACTAATGCCCCCATATACTCTTTTATCTCCATTTGTATTTATTTATTTATAAACAGTTTGCTTAAAATGGAAATAATGAAATTGTTTAGTCTCCACAGTACAAACCATCCATATAAATCTATGCACCCTTTTCTGCTTGGAGTAAAAACACTCATTACATAGCTCAGAAAAAAACAATTTAATCATTCAGCAGCTCTGGGCAAAGACACAGCTCAGTGCATGAAGAAACATTACTAAAGGCAGAAGTCTTCAGTCTAGAAGTTATATTATATGTATCATAATATTACATTGCCTAAATATTAGATACATATCATTAATTAATAATAACAATTATAATTATTTTATATAGTACACAATTTTGTGTAGTCATACCGTATTATTCTTTGTACAATGATGTGGTGGAGTGTATGTGTATATATATTAAAAGAAAGAAAGAAAGAAAGAAAGAGAGACAGAGAGAGAGAGAGAGACGGAGAGAGAGAGTAAGAAAGAGATCAGAAAACATGACAAACATGACATTTTAGGAGCTTTCATATTGTAGTGACATTTCAAACAGAAACATCAATGTCCAATTATTTCTTTTGTGAGGACAGATGTCTATGCAAGCAGACATAAGTTGTATTAGTTTAGGGCAGGGATCAGAGAGGGCAGTTTTGCCACCAGATCCACTCAGACAAACTTGAAACCCAGTCCCAAACCCCCTAAGAAGTCTCTGGGAGGCCCATCTGAGAGAGAAGATGAAAATCAAGCAGGCTGCGCTAAACGAAGCTCCATTCCAATCCTCCAGAGTGTTTGTTGGGGAGAACACTAGACCAGTCTGCATACAAATCTTCTGCGGCCACCAAACACAGCTTGATCAAAATGACATTGCCTCCCTCCGGCTTAAGTATGTCTCAGAAGAACAAACTGGGTGTCTGGGAAAGGGTTTAGTGCAGATTGACACGACATACACTTGGTTATATAAACCCAGATTCAACCAAAAATATTTGCAGGGTACGTCATGTTACAGTCACCCCTACAGTACATTGTACTTTAGATTGAAAGGTTTATGATATTATTGTGGCCAGCAGCGCCACTGTGGAACATGGCCTATTACCATGGTGACACCAGATAGTTGGCATGGATCAGTCTTCACAGTGCAAGTAAGGAGAAATTAATGTGTTTGATAGACTGTCTAGTAGACATGTGGCTAACATAACAAGTAGACTTGCCTGCACATACACACATGTATGTGTGTGTGTGTGTGTGTGTGAGTGTGTATGTGTGTGTGAGAGAGAGAGAGAGAGAGAGAGAGAGCGAGAGAAAGGGAGTCAGTGTGTTTGTGTGCACACACACATCCAAAATGTAAACAGCTTTTTTATGCTAACATCTAATATTGACTGAGCTCCACAGGACACAAATATCCGGCTGCGGCTTTCTTTCTAATGGATAGCAATCAGTGTGCATAAGCCCAACACCTCACAGACAGGTGCTATGTCTTTTAGCACTCTCTGGAGATCTCTCTCTCTGTCTCTCTCTCCCTCATACACACAAACACACATACAGACCAAGACGCACCACCACCACTATCGAAGCCATCGCTTGGCTCCCACCACTGCTATCTCCTTAGCCAAACAGATCTAGATTATCTTGTTCCTGGAGTGTTTTTTTGTTGTTTTTTCACGGACGACTTACCCAGAGATTGCGGAGCAGGTCTCTCTGAGTTTATGATAGCTCAGTTGGGCCACGGAGGGATAGCAATTTCACAGAGAGGCGCGCTATTGGCCAGGGGTCAGAGGTCATGGCTGAGAGGTGTGTCTGAATGCAGGCTCCACTGCCTCTGTCTATTTAGTTCATGGACCATGACCATTTACAACATAGCTGGACAACATACTGCCTATGACTTGCATACTAACCTAGGGCATACCATCAAGAAAATGTCTACTCTTTTTACTAAATACTGTGCTAATTTTACTAAACAGAGCCTTCATTTTAGTAAAAATTAGCAGACAATTCATTCATTCTCTTGAAGCAAAATGACAGTATGTACTACAGCACACAACATGTAGTAGCAGTATGTGGTGTAGTATGTTTTGGAAACATACAGTACATTAAACAATAGCCAACATCCATAGATGTGGACACTGTGCAATGCTGGGTGTATGTGAACTATGATAGATGTGGACACTGTGCAATGCTGGGTGTGATAGATGTGGACACTGTGCAATGCTGGGTGTATGTGAACTATGATAGATGTGGACACTGTGCAATGCTGGGTGTATGTGAACTATGATAGAGCCACAGGCACTTTATGGATTGAGGTTACGTGCATTCATGGGGGAGTAGGATGGGCAATTCTAAACCAATATTATATTAGTGACAAAGGACTGAGGAGTTGGATGAAATGGATCCCTTTTCAGTCCAATTTGAAGTTGAATTTTTCTTTTCTGTATTCTCTCTCTCTCTCTCTCTCTCTCTCCCCCCTAAATGATCTTCCATGCACATGCCTAAATTATTTATACTTTGCCTACATGGTCTGATGAGGCATCACAGAGAGAAGACGGAAAATAAGAGCGAGAGATATAGAGAGAGAGAGGGAGAGAGAGAGAGTAATGGATGCACTCGTTTGGTTGATAGATACCCTTGTGGTAATGGAAAGGAAATAGGACTGGTTTCATTCATAGCTGTAGCTTTGAATCAGCAGGTGAACAGAATGGGTTTTCAGAGGGACCACATCACGGTTGTAAACAATAAACAAGAGGATGCTGAAAACAATATAAACAACACGAGAATTGGAGGGTTGGAGATTTGCGTTCTCATCTGACTTTAGAGAATACCAAAAGAGAGCAATAGCACAAATACCCAGAATGCCATATTGCACTCAATTATTTAGTCAACTATGTCCTGCTCGAGCTTCATTCCCTAGTTATTAGAGTTTGTCCTGTCTCGCTTTTTGTCTCTCTCCCAGCCATAACTGAGTTAGTGGGGTGGCTAAAATCAATGTATGACATGAAGTCTGTCAGGGTCATGATAACAAACACAACCTCTGACTTACAGATGACTTCACATATTTGTGTGTGTGGTGTGTGTGTGTGTGGTTGCCAATGACTCTGGTCGTGGACATCACACATCACTGCACAGCCCAATTCATTCATCCTATCCAGTCATCCACTGATGAAAATTGAAAGCCCTCTCTGAAAGAGAGGGTAAACGAGAGAGTCTCATTTCCGAGTACTGATACCCAGAATACCCCTTGTCTGAATCACACAGCCGCCACTTAGGGCCGCCATCACAGAGGAGATGCATATTCAAATGCCTCATCACCATTTTAATTATTTTCCCCTGTAATGAGACAGCATTAGCATAATCGGCGCTGTCTCGATTCAACACTGTTTCCGCCAGAGAACAAAGCAAAAATAGCTTAGCGCTAGCACAGCGAGGTGGCTTCTAGCTTCTATCACACCACAGCCACCCTTCCCAGGAAATTACCTCTAGAACTCAAAACAGAGAGAGAGAGAAAGAGAGAGAGAGAAAGAGAGAGAGAATGAAGTAACAGATGCATGGAAATGAGGTTTTAAAGTTATGGATGTGAGAGTTTGATGTGGCCAGAAGGCTAACAGCTAAGTAAGTAAGTAAGCCTTGCTGGCAGGCTCTAGCATAAGCAGATGTATTTCTTCATTAAAGCTAATATTGCATATTATGAAACAAACATGAGACTTAAGAACAAACCAAAAGATGTTTTTTTTCATTTGTTTCTCTAATACGCTGCTTCTGATAGGGAGGTAAGAGAGGTCTGAGAGGGAACAGTCTAAGAATAGGAAAACAAGTTGTGCATATGTGTGTGTGTGTGTGTGTGTGTGTGTGTGTGTGTGTGTGTGTGTGTGTGTGCAAACATGATAAAACTACAATGTAAAAACAAAGAACATTATGTGAAAGCAAGGAACCTTATACAGTATTAGATTGTTAGTTGACATGACAGCATTGGAAAGACCAATAAAACAAGTACTCTCTCCTCACACACAGTCCATGTTATGGCCTGACTTTGTTGCTTTAAAGCGAGTACTTCCAACCATAGCCCTGGTGTTCGAGTTCACCAAGTTCTGTCAGTAGGAGAAAGAGTCAGAGAATTTGGTACAATGTGGACTGAACAGTGAACCAACAGCTTGAGCTAACAGAACGGGGCCATGGGAAGTGAAGTTGAAGTAAGAGTGAGTTGTCGGCCCCATGCACTTAGCGTTAGCTGCCGATTGTAGCAAATGTTGTAACAAATTCTATTGTTTTTCCTCCTACTGACAGTACCCGGTGAGTTCAAAACAACAGGGCTATGGTTGGAAGTACTTCCTAAACTTCAGAAGCACTCGGTGTTAAAAGCAAATCAGTGGCAGCCTAGCGTCTATAAGCTGCGCTTCAATGACAGAAACGCTAACTGTCTTTATCTGTATCTTTAAAACGACCCACACAATTAAAACCAACAGGCAACCACTCTGCTGCCTCTTGTTTTCCATCGAGTAGCATCGAGACATACCGCTTCGACTATTGCCAACTGTACTCAGTCGTGTGTATGTAATTCGCTTGCGAGAGATGCAGTAACTCCCCTTAACATCGGGTGGCGCTTGCCTCATGCCAGTAAACATGAACGCTGGAAAAGACCAAATGGAGTGCAGACCATAAGAGGTTAGCCCATTTCCTTCAAACTTGTTTGCCTGAAAGGCACCAAAAACAGTTCAATTATTTGTCCCTTTTCGCATGTCAGATTTACGGCAGCTAAGCAAGTTGACTAGCAAACAAACAGATGAATTCTGTGCACAAACAACCATGGTCTTTTCAGGTTTTAACCAAGGTGGACAACATACTGATCTTTTGACTATTTTCAGACAATTTCATGCTTGCGACCGCTGGTTTTTCATGCATTATCATGGTAATAAATTGATTTCAAGCTGTAAAAACCTTTTTCGAAAGTTCCGAAAGAACTTTTCCGAGCCTCCCCAAATGCTTCAGATTGCCAGCGGTTGGCCTGGTCTCTCTCTGCCTTAAATTTCAGGCAAATCAGAGCAGTGACATTTCAGTTATGTGGGTGTACACCGCCCACCCCCCCTTCTCACACACAGACACACACATACACACACACACACCAATACAGGATATAGGGCAAGGGTAACCTCTCTTCTCCCATGGCATGATTATTGTAACCCATGGCCTTAAACCCGTATACCGACCCCAGTCCATCCCTCTCTATCTCCCAATCAGTAGCTCCCCTCCCCGCCTTCTTTCCCTCTCTCTGCTTCTCCCAGTCAGTAACCTCTCTCTCTCTCTCTCTCTCTCTCCAGAGGCTAGGGCTTCATCAGAGTGTATGTCCAAGTGCCCGGGCCATGCCACTCCTGCAGGGTCTCTTCACAGGAGGTAGGAAGAGGCGGATCTGAAATATTACCCTGTCCAGGGCCGAGATTGATGAGAAGCAGACATGCCCCATGGAACAGTCTACATCAGCCACACACACACACACACTCACACACATTAACACTATCAAACTGAGAAACAGTGGCAGACACCAGGAGGATATACTCCTTTCAGAACTAATCACATCTGTGATATTAATGGCTTTTCTCCCAAACTGGCTTTGCCTCGCAGTAAACTTGGTCAGAATCCCATAATTTCATGTAGCTGCAAGCTATTTGTTCATTTGTTGTTTATGCTCAACTGAAAAAGCCAGACACCCTCTGGGAAGGGTAGAAGGAGTCAGAGAGAGGCCTTCACAGAGACAGAAGAAATCATGAGAAAGATTAGCTCACCTCATTGAAGGCACAAAGCAGCCATAAGATACTCCTAAAACGATCAGGAGGCACAGACAAAAAAATACATAAAACAAAGCCAGACAGATAGACAGACAGACCCCACTGCCTTCAGTAGCAACCTAAGGAGTCGCAGGCTGAATATGGAGAAGCTGATTGAGACATCAGGTTCAGCTACCCCGGCGGATTGACAATTGGATTGTTAATTTATCAGGGGGCGGACATAATCAATGACTCCAATTAAGCCCAGTGTGCATGGGGTACTTGATCAGGCAGGAATAACGAGGTACCATCCCAAGTCATTCGCCACAGCACTTTCCATTAGATATCTCTGTGTGTGACGTGCTCAACAACACTGAGCTGGGGAGACTGAAAGACCAGGGGGCAGAGAGGTAGAGAGAAAGACTTAATAAAAGACCTGTGGAAAAGAAGTAAAGCGGAAGCCTGGCTGACTGAACCGAAAATGAGACCCAATACTGAATTTCTACAGGATACTGAAATAAGTATCTATCTATCTATCTATCTATCTATCTATCTATCTACAAACAAGCCTAGGCAGAGGTATACTGGGGGAGGGCAAGTTTGACAGGACTGAAAGGGAATGCTGTAAGGTCTGCTATGCTTACTAACCCTTCGTCAGACAATGACAGACATGTCACTACCTCTGCATCAGACAATGACAGACACATCGCTATGCTATGGTCACTAACCCCTGCATCAGACAATGAGTGTGTTTACATACAGTTTTTCCTGCCATTGTATTGAAGTTAGTCTAATTAAATGAACATGAACCTTCAATCCATGTTTACTTGTCTAAGCTTTTGACATGTGCAGTAGCTTCTCATGTTGTCTTGTTGTTAGCCTGCTGCCACCCGTAGGTTGAAAGATGTTCATAAAACAGCTTTATAACAAATAAACTTGTTTAACTTGATATAAAAGGACTGTATTGTGCATTATCATCACAGTTACATTCACTGTCACCCATTTGGCTCGCTAACGTTAAGGTTAGCAAGGTAATTAGTCAATACCACACTTAGCAGCATATGGAAGTATGTTGGCTACTTGCTAACATGCTGTCTAAGTTTGCATGGTAAGATAAGTGAAAATACAAACTTGTCTGTGGCCATGTTTATAACTTTGTGGTGCTGCTACTATTTTTAAGCAACCTGTGTGTGTACTTGTGTTACCTCGCATTTTTCCCTACACATCCACAAAAAGGTAAATCTAGGCCATGAATCCGATTGCATGTTTACATACGTATGTATATCTTCTCATTGATCGGATAAAAGGTGTACACCACCCCTCTCAATCCGATTCCAACTTCAATGCGATTGAGCCGAACCCTGTCAGATGGCGTGGATACATGAAGTATTTTGAATTCAATTTGGCTGATAATCGGATTAAAGTGGTGCATGTAAACGCAGTTTGCTCCGGTCACTAACCAGACAATGACAGATGTCAATACCACTTCTCATGCTCAAGGAGAATTTGTCAAAGTTTCCCAGTAATGATATATATAGATACTCATACACAAACTCCTTAAACTTTTTAACTTGCATGTAAAGTGACAGAGTATTTAGAGAAGTGCTCTCTAAATAAAATGACAGCTTCAAGAGCGCCAAGAAACTTCTAGGCATCTTTGCTTTGTGATAGTGGAGGCACTCAATGTCAGAGTATTAAGACAGACATAGACTATGGCTACATGCAGGAAATAACCCTGTTCCCAAACGGAATTTTGGCAATATTGCACGCGAGTCATGTAAACTCCTCATTCCAATTTTCAAATTGCGATTTCTAAAAATTCTAATCAATCCCCTGCTTATGCCTGAATTGCTCATGTATACACTCTCAAAATGCTCCTTCCTGTAACGCTTTTTCACATGTGCATATTCAGCTCATGACGCAGCCATAACCAAAGCAACTATGTAGGCTAAGTCAGTGACTTAACCAGAATGTAGCCATATGTAAATGGAATATTCCCATAGCACACTACTCTTCCTTGGGATCTTGCTTTATTCGGGATCTTGCTTTAACCTGAATATTGACCTTATTCTGAATTCACTCGGCATGTAACCACAGTCATAGATAGATGTGATAGATGGATAGATAGATAGGTAGATGCATACATAGACAGATAGATAGAAAGAAAGAAATATACAAACATATTATATTGACCCCTAAGGAAAATTCCTTGCAATTTATCTGGTTTTAGTGAGTAGCACACACACACATACACACTGTAGACTGTGAGCACACAGTGAATAAAGTGTCTGATCAAATCTGATCCCCAATCAGTGGGCCAAAGCTTCTCCACAATACAGATCTGAGGGACAGAAGATGTACAACATATTGGTCTAGTCTCAGTCTCCAGCCTTACAGACTTGCACGTCCAATCTAAGTTTGTGAGGGTTTAGGGGTGTCGCTGTGAAATTGTGAAGTGCTCAAGGGCTCGCTTATACCCTCTCTGAGCCCTTTCATCGCATGCAGACTTTGCTGAACTTTGAAGCATTGTGACATGAAACACATGAGAAACATGGAAATGTCAATGGCGAAAAATTGTCACAGGCAGTGTCTCAATCATGCAAATATCATGGTGAGCACTCTCAGCCTTGCAAGCTCATTCACTAAACAGCATGAGTCAGTTAGGGCTCAGAGCTTAGGTCTCAGGGAGGACTTAGAGAGTCATTGACTCTGCAAAGCAACATCAGAAAAGAGATAAATAGCAAAAGTTGGAAGGGAGAGAAAAGGCAGCAAATGACAGAGTTGATAGAAAGAGCGAGAGTGATAGAAAGAGAGAGAGAAAGAGAGAGAGAGAGAGAGAGAGAGAGAAAACAGCAAAATAATGAGCCTGAAAGAGTCTCATCAGCGCCAACATTCAATCTGCCTCTCAGTCTCGCTGGTGTTAAAAATGGCAAAACCTCTTCTACCAGGATTCATGAATGCCACATGCTAAACCGACTCAGCCATTTTATATGTTAATGCCATTGCACGCCTGTGCTCCCCTCATGGATTATAAATGGCTGTTTATAATCCATATATATAATGGTGGTATTTTAGTAAAACCTGCCATAAAAGTACCATTGGCCTGGTGAATGACCCACTGGTGCATTCCTTAAAAGAGGCCTCATTTTACATTTACATCAACATTTACATGTATGCATTTAGCAGACACTTTTATCCAAAGCAACTTACAAAAGAGGATAACATTCAAGCTACAACACAATGAAAGAAACTAACAAAGAGGGCATATTGCTAACATAAAAACTGCACTATTTTAAGTTGAAAGTGCAATAGTGTAATAAAAGTGCAGTACAAAAGACATTTTGTTTTCAAAAATTTCAACAAATGTTTCAGTTTCTAAACAGATGTTTTTGCCCAACACAACACTGTATTTGAACCAAGCACCAAATGAAACATGTCAGAGAGGGAGCTCACCTCTACTTCCCAAGAAGCTCCAAATAATGTTTCAAGGGTTCAGGCTGCACCCCACTGTTTGCACAAAGCCACAGCACCAAGCCAGCCACCTGACGTGCTTGTCATCATGGGACACAGTTAGGTTAGTGACCACAGCTAGAAGAGAGTGAGATGATGTTAGTGAGGTTAGCATTTTTTGGTAACACTTTATTTGAAGGTGTCTTTACAAGAGTGACATGAGCCTGTCATTAACATGACATGACACATATCATGAACATTAATTACACTTCATTAATGTTTATGACTGTTGTCATTAACTGTCATTCAGTTTTTTAGGTTGTGCAGCTGGAAAAGACAAATATTGCTACCCCCTGAAAATGGCAAAACTTATTTGTTTACATGCTTATCACAATTAAAAGATGCCTTGTCTCAGAGTTCTTTTCAGAGACAAATGACTTAACCACACAGTGCCTGTATATTTACCAGGAAAACACATGCCGCATGGAACCCATCTCAAATGCAACCATCTATCAGCCCAAAGGCTTGTCTGTGCTGGTACATTCAATTGAGTGACAGACTGTATGGGTTGTATCACATCCCGTATACACTGATTATTTTGAGTATACATCTGAAAAGCAGGGGACTGAGATCAGGACAAAGTGATCGCACATCTCCACAACGGACTGCTCCTCAGCAGGACACCCATCCTTTCATTGCTGTGAATGTATGGATACATGATTTGGGGAGGAAAAGGAAGAAAGGATGAAAAACAAAAGCATGATGGAGTCTGAGTCTGTTTGTTGCAGGAAAGATGGCGTCAAGCCTAACATAGCCAAGCTATCCAAAGTCAAACCATCGCCCTTTAGAGTTGGCGTTAGCTTCTGAATGTTCAGTAACAGTTTGTAATGGCAGCCTAATCAGCCATTTTCAGTGCCGTTGATCAAAGACACAATTCAAAATCTCAGATTCCATTTTTCATTACGTTTTAATGTACCAAATAGCAAACGACTCCCATAGCATTTCATTTTTTTGTCATTTTTCAGTCTTTTTCCAAACATATCAGTTTCTTAATTAGACTTCTGTGAAAAGTTGAAATTACTGAGCTGAAGTGAATGCAGTTGGTAAACACTGCGCATAGATATTTTTTCTGACATTAAAATTGGGTGTTGAAACATCAAAAATAACCTAGCAGGACCTTAAAAGAAAGGTAGAAAGAACAACCTGCGAGTGGATAACCTTTTTTTCTGCAAACATGCAGCATCTTTTTAAACATGTATAATACACTGTTTTCTCAGATACGGGTGGCTTGATTCACTCTGGCTGTTAGGGAGCTTTGAGAGAGAGTGAGGGCACAGCGCAGACGCAGGGACGAAGAGAGCACGGTGAGCCTCAATCTACTGCCGCCCTTTCAGAGAGCTGAACTTGAGACACTTAATGTATCAGTGTCTGAGAAGATGTGGAAAATCTTTTTTTTTGTCCACCAAAATGTGTCTCTTGGAAGTAATGAAAACATCATGAGGGAGTTTCACTCTACATCTAGTGAGCTAACTACAGGGAATGGTGTGTTTCGCAATATTTCAAATAACCATTTCACACCATTTAGTATCAAAACAGTAAATCAGTGTGTTTGTAGTGTAAGTAGTGTAAATACTGTAAACAGTGAAGGAAACCTTTCTAGAATCTCTGAGGGAATGTTTCTCATCAGATCCAGGCTTTATGCCACTGATAATGTAAGTCCACATCAGAGGCATATGGTTAGTTTGTGCGGGTGTGGTGGAGAAGTGTTTAAGTTGCTCGACTGACAACTGGGTGATCAGGGTTTGATTCCTGAACCCTACATTGTGAGGTGGTGATGCTTTGGTTAAAAGCGTCTACTGAATACAGTCAACTTTAGATCTTGAGTCAGAGGACTGAGATATTAAGAGATTATGTAGATTTCCTGCTAAGAGTGATCTTCACAGTCTTATGAATTTCCATGCTCGCTGCCAAGAGCCAACACATTCAGCCATAAATATTGCTGTTGACCTGCTTGTAATCTTACTTATATATGCAAAAAACATATATTTTCAATTCTCTGGAACACGTAACCTCAGGGGAAGGATGAAAAATGAGCAACGTCGCTACATAATCCCACAATTAATCTGGGGATTTTCTTTAAGCAGAGGGAAAGAGAAAAAAAAAAGTCATAACCCGACAGAAGAACGAAAAGACATTCAATCAGATTAAGCTTAAGGTCTACTGATTGTCCTCTTGACCCTTGTTCACTCAATCCTGCCAAGAGGCAGGGAGATTAATATCGCCACGGTTGCCATGGACGCCTATGAGGCAGTCTGCCGTGCCACAGCATTTCACTACGGTGGAAGACCATTTCCTCCTTATCTGCTCAGATCAGTTAAGACCTCTGAAATCCAGACCATGATAAAGATCATCTTCTCAGAGGGTTGCTGTTAAAACGTATAGTATGTCTCAGTCATGTGTCATAACAAAGTAGGACTGATTGATCTGTCTTGTATAACCAGAGCTGTTCTTATGCATCCTTAGTGATCTTTGCTGTTACCCACTTTCCCAGTGTTCTTTCAAGAATAACCTAAGCTTACAATAACGAGTGCTCGCACTGTTTTATGTGATTTGACATAATCGCCATCATTGCATTTATGGTCCAAATGTTTAGTATGACCAAATGGATTACCAATTTTACAGGCCATCAGCATGAGCAAATTACACACACTATTATATAAGAACAATTCACATCATTATGACTGAGTCCATACATAATGCGCAGTGCCCTCGAGCTGAAAGCTTCTGTAATGTGTGTGTGTGTGGTGCGTGTGTACGTGTGTGTGTGTGTCTGTGCCTGCGTGTGTGTGTGTGCATGTGTACGTATGTGTGTGTGCGTGCCTGTGTGTGTGTGTGTGTGTGTGTGTGTGTGTGTGTATGTGTGTGCGTGTGTGTGTGTTGTAGTTGCTCTGTTCAGAGAGGAAGGGGCTGTTTACACTAACTCAGAAGGAGTGTTAGACCTTTTGCTGTTATTCGCTGTCTAAACATGTTTACTTATGTGGTCCAAATCACAACAGACTCTGACACTGGGGGCTCTGCTCTGTGTGTGTGTGTGTGTGTGTGTGTGTGTGTGTGTGTGTGTGAAAGTTGACTCAGCAGACACTTTAACCCAAACTAACAACAGCAAGTTTGACAATTGGACCCAGGTTGACCAGATGTAGTTCAGCGATGTTACTGCTGCTTACTATGCACGTGTGTGTGTGTGTGTGTGTGTGTGTGAGTGTGTGTGTGTGTGTGGGTGGTGTGTGTGTGTGTGTGTGTGTGTGTGTGTGTGTGTGTGTGTGTGTTCTTCCTTTTTTCATTCCAGTCTGTGCCTTTTGTAATGTCTATGAATGGTATCCAGTAGATGTGAAGTAGGTACATTCAGCAAACAGATAAAACTGCTCCTTGTCATATGGCCATGCTGAGCTAAGTGCAGCAGTGCAGCTACAGGCAGGAGGAACTGTTTGCTACAGATAGGACTGAAGCCCAGGGCACAAGGACATATTACTATTATTTCCCATTTGACAGCTTTATCTCTCTGTCTCTCTCCAGGCAGCAGATGTCAGATAGGACAGCACCCAGAGCCAGTTCCCCCTGTCCTGTCCTGTGTGTGTGTGAGAGAGTGTGTGTGTGTGTAAGAGAGAGTGTGTGTGTGTGTGTGTGTGTGAAAGGGAGACAGAGACCGTGTGTGTTGGAATAGATCAAGCGTGATTTGGTTAACTGATTGACGCAACAGGATAGATTCCATGTCCCAGGACATTATTTTATAATAGGTGCTGGGAGTGGATTTGCACAAAGTATAACCTCCCTGGAGCTTATGGATTGCATTTACTGAAATAAGCCTCTTTGTCTGTGACTGCTAGCCTGAAAGGCCCATTGGCTTTCCATCTTGAATGTGAATCTGACATGGCAAGATGTATTATATTGTAATAAACTGGTCCACACTATGGACCAGTTATACACACATCGATATTATGATTCAAGTACCATACATGTGCACACCTTCTCCTATAGTTCATCACTGAACTAATGAAGCTTTGTGATATTATTGTGCGAATCCTCTAACAGCTTGAACTTTCACAATGCATTAGAAATGATCTTCAGGTCCTCCGCGCACTGGCTCTGACAAAGTGTGGAGAACTTTGCCTATTCATTCAGATTCCTCTGTTTTCAATACCACCCCTGCACACCAGCGTCAAACCCTCGTCAAACTCAAACGCTGCCGGTATGCAGGGGCAAATGAAATTGTCGGATTGTTTGAAATAATGTGGGAGCCAATATGTAGAGGCCCTTAACCTTAACTGGCTGGTCTTGCATTATTAATATGGAGCAAAAGTAGCCTCTGACAATAACGCAAAAACATGGTGGTTTCTCAAAGGTAGCCCAGACAATGATTATGTTTACATGCACTTCAGTATTCCGAATATGAGGCTTATCCTGGTTTTAATAATGTTCGGGATAAAGCGTTTACATGATTGCAGAGAAATCAAGTTATTAATATCCTTGTTTACACGATAAATACTAATGTAATGGTTACTGATTATAGCGTTCTTTGTGCTGTTCTCACCAAGAGTTCTATAGAGCGCCACTGATTGTTTTGCCGATTATTAGCATTCCATCTCGCAAGTCGCACTCTGGAATCTTCCTCCGCAATTGTCAGAAATCAGAATAAGGTGTTTACATGCTACAGTATCCCTGTTTCTTCCCAAGTACTCCACCTAGCATATCCCGATTTCTCTGAAACCAGGACAAGGGCTTATTGGGGATGCTGAATTCGGGAAATGGTGTTTACATGCACAAATGCAAAGTCGGGATACTTGATATCCCGATCATATTCGGGCTATGTAACTGCATGTAAACATAGTCAGTGACACAAAAACATGGTGCTTTCTCAAAGGTTGCCTCAGACAATGGCACAAAGATGCAGTGGTTTCTCAGGGGTGATTCCAGCCCTGCCTGTGTCTGCCTGCCCAGTGCCCACTGAGATTGTTATTAGCTGGCGTATCCCAAGTGGGCATAGACTAACCTATGGCACAACGCCACCCAGACGCCATCTGCCAGTCCCAGCCATTCTTGGCTCACTGATGGAGTGCCAGTATATCTCAATAGTCACAGTCTTAGTTAGCTAAAGGAGGGGGATGCTGCTCAGATGAATAAAGAAGAGAGAAAAAACTAGTAGAGAGCTAAAAATACTGGGAGAAAGAGCTAGAAGAACGAACCTGTAGATGTATCTCCAGAAGGTGTACTGATGAGCAAAGACTTATGGACATTCCTCCAGTTGGGAAGACAGGATGACCAGTGCATAAGATAGCCTGCCCAGGTAGAGATGGGTGCATGAGAGAAAAAAACACATTAAAAATGTACTAAAAACATAATAAAGTCAAGTGTGCCGCTTGCCATTTTGAGGTGTATCTATTGTTGTCCTGAACAGGCACAGGAGTATCTCTGTGACGATCCTCTCCATGTGCCACAGTCACTGGACCTACTGAGCATTTTCAATGGTATTAAAAATCCCGGATTTCAAATACAACGACAATCTCATAAGAAATGTACTGTGTGTGTATAGCTAACAAGTGGATATGCTGCTGCATGGAGACGAATAAATAATATATTAATTAATTAGACAACAGGCGTTAAATAATATATTAATTAATTAGACAACAGGCGTTTGGGAAAGTGGCCTTTGTTCCATGGTCTTGCCTTTTTCCACAGTACTCTTTGTGCATCCAAACATCAGTTCTTCTTAAAATATCCCCCCATCTTTCACTGTCAAAAACAAAAAAAAAAAAAAACAGATGTTAGTGTTTGTGTATGTGTGTGTGTGTGAATACTTTAGGTCAGTGTGTGTTTGGTGTTTGTCTGTCTGTGTATGTGTGTGTGTGTGTGTTATATTTAGGTTTGTGTGTGTGTGTGTGTGGGGGGGGGGGGTCATGTTTAGGTTTGTGTGTGTGCGTTATATTTCGGTTTGTGTATGGGTGTGTGTGTGGGGGGGGGGGGGTCATGTTTAGGTTTGTGTGTGTGTTATATTTAGGTTTGTGTATGTGTGTGTGTGTGGGGGGGGTGATGTTTAGGTTTGTGTGTGTGTGAGTGTGTGTGTGTGTGTGTGGGGGGGGGGGGGGGGGGTGTCATGTTTAGGTTTGTGTGTGTGTGAGTGTGTATGGGGGGCATGTTCAGGCTTATCTTTCCCAGGGTTGTTGTCTGCAAGTACTGTATACGTGTCTGTGCTTGTTTCTGTGTATATGTCAGTGAGACATGCCAATATCCCCATGTGTTGTGCTGCTGCTGCTACTGAGAAACCTTTGCCTGATTTCTGTTCTAGCCAAAAAGAGCAGGACCAAGAGAGGTCTATTAGTGTTTTATGATCTGTGGCGAACAATGTGGACAAGAGGTCAAACAGTGAGTGGGTTTCCCCTGCCCTGGGGTGCACAGAGAGGGAACACGCTGTATCGAATCCAGTCCCACTTCCTTACTCATGCACTCTATCACTCTATTATGTGTTATTAGAAGATGGGCCGCATGGCCCGGTCACAAGCTTTGGTGTGACCACACCACAGCACAGTCTGTGATGAACACATGCGCTCCTGTGCCAGAGAAACAAGTGGATGGAAAGAGCCACAGAGAGGAATCTGAGGAAAGGTAAGTGCCTTGGCTTATTATTTGACTGATTTGAAATTGATGAGCAGATTAGAGCAAAACTGAGGTCAATTTTGGCTTCTTGTTACTTTCTAAGAAAAATACTTACTGAACAGGATTAAGAAAAAGTGATTAAAATGTGACTTAAATAAATAAAATTAAAAAACAATTAATGTAAAATAAAATAAAAAGTGAAATGGCGTCACAAAATCCATTCTTTCTGGTGAAAAGTCTGCCAAGAGGTCTTTGTTATGTCAAGCTCCCGTCTCAAAGTTCGGATCACATAACACTCCCCCATCTAGGCTGGATAGGTATCACAGAGTCAAGCTCAGTAGAATCTGTCTCTACTACTTTCGGGCATGGTTTTGAATTCACCTCTATGCTGATGGCACAGAGATGTGTACTGACAGACTCTCTAATACCTGAATCAAAGCCAGCTGACAGAAATCTCCAAGAGAATAGCTGAGATGGCATGACTCAAAATGGATACCTACTCTGCTAACACAAAACAAGCATGGTAAGAAAATCACTCTGGAGCTAGAGCAAATGTTAACTCATTTCATCTCGAATAAGCTATTTTTAAGACGATAAAATAAGATAATAAGATATAAGATATACTTTATTCATTCCAAAGGAAATGCAGCCTAATTGTTTTTTAGGGCATGTTTTTTGGTAAACATATCAAAATACCAATTACTGATATGTACTTGAACAACTCTTCATTTTCTCTATCAATATGCAGTTGTATGCCCAGCACATTACATCTATCATAGCCTTTGTTTAACTGGTTTGCATAGCTTTAGGTACATTGAGCCTTTTGCTGAGAGTTGATGTAGATGTGGAAAAGGATTGTCATTTTGAAAGTCAGTGGCACCTCATAGGTCTTGGGGATGCTATTACCCTACACAATGGGACACTTCATCTTTATGTCTGAGTGCAGTATGAATCTGAAGGGGTTTTCACTTTTGAATTTGTTTGTCTTCACTTTTGACAGGCACAGGGACCTGTTTCTTTTGTAAACATCTGGGAACACTTTATTTGATGGGGTCGACATAAGGGTGACACAAACTTGTTATAAATGACATGACACATATCATGAACATTACTGACACTTAATACATGTTTATAACTGTCTTTTGAAAGGCAGACTTTGGGATGCAGATACAGACATTCCAAAAACCAAATGAGGTCTCATTAATATTTATGATACGTGTTCTGTCATGTTTATGTCACTCTTCAGCTATGTAGACCCCTTCAAATAAGGTGTTACCAAATATTTATTTTTTGCTAGTGTCTAAACATTGTAGCCCAGGCTGCCCACCACTCAAAGACATCATGGTTCTGAAAGGGTTAGCTAGTTCGTCGAGGTCATTTTCTATCACCAATTGAGAGAAAGCGACTTTGTTCACTCTTCTGTCATCTAAGAGCCCAAATTTCACAACACGCTATGAACTCACGTTAGCCAACTCAGTGAATCATTACAACAGCATTTGCACAACACAGGCTCAAGGCCTGTATTCCATGAAAAAATATTTCCCATGTATTTTGCTTAGGCTACATGTAAACAGTTAGCAATTTACAAGTTTCCATTGTCCTTTCATTAGGCTGGATTAGATTTTAAACACTGACCCTTGCCCCTTCCGTCTTGGAAATCGATATGTGTCTGCAATGAACGTGCGCGGTGCGTGTTGTAAGCAATATTTCATCAAACAACTAAATGCGAGTCTCTCTCTCTCTTTCGCTCTCTCTCTCTCACACACACACGCGCGCACGCGCGCGCTCCAGCATCTTCGGTGTCTGTGGATTGGTGTCACAGTCGTTCTGTAAATTTTGTAACTGCAGCGCCGCAACGAATTGGATTCTGTGGCTAGAAAAGTTTGTAATTTAAGGACGGTCTCCATTTGGAAGGTGGGATCACACTTGGATGAAAGTAATGTTTTACTAGTATTGTTTGTGTTAATCAGACTAGAAATTGCTGAAGTATGATGAAATGAAAGCGGCGACGATGGTTGACTAGTGGATTTAGGGTCTGAATTCTGTATGTTCTACTATACGAGCTGTACTGTACAGCCACATTTCTGGAATTGCGATCGGAACCGGAATCTTTGCAAACACAAGGTAAGACAAAATAGCATAATCCACATTAAGTTAGGTAGTGAGCGGGTTTTAGACCTTTCATTGATAAACTTGCCATTCCTTGCCAGTGAAATGTTTATACATTTACATTTAAACTAAACAAGAAAAGATGTAGTTAATTTGTTATTCCCAAGTTACCGCCAACCAGTTGTCCTGATACTCTATTTGTTCTTGAATATGTGTGCCTATGTGTCAACGACATTGATATCAAAGAATTGATGGAATTCTCTTTGTAACAAACAATTAGTTTAATTTTCTCAAATGATAACAGTACTGAGAATAGTGTTCTGGTCGTGTAGGGAGGAAGATGGACAGTTTTAGAAGTTGTTCATGTGACAGCGTAATAAACAAATCTGATGATATTAGGAGAGGCTTCCCTGTGGAATTAATCGATGCAATTCTATCCATTCGTATTAAACGGCTGTTGTTCGGTATACACAGTATTAAACGGATGTAGGTGTGTTTGCTAACACGTCCCTTTCTGATGAAGTATATTTGCGCTCTGCGCTTATCGCAAACTCCAGCCGCACTCCTCAGCCCATCCACAGGCTACGTACTTGACAACCAACACGCAGAGACTGCATGCTGGACCCTGATACCACATCGGTTGCTGTTGTCAGGTTGATTTATAGAGAGAACATGTAAAAGAGTATGCCATCACAGAGACCGACAGAACTCTACACCGAAAACAGAAAGTTGGCACCAGTGATGGTCAGCGCACCCTCATTTAGCACGAGAATGCCCTGGGTAATTTCTGTCCGGTGTCGAGTGAATCAATATGGTGTCATATTTTTAATGCGCTTGATACCGCCCCCAGCATAAATCCTCTTTGATATCTGCTATTGCCTGTGTTGACATTTAGTGAGGGCGTTCAGAGGTTTGTGCATATAGATAGAAAGCAGACTATACTAACGGGGTTTTGGCAATGAGATTATGAAACCTGTTGCTTGCATAGTTATTATGCCTTCGTCACCGCCCCACCGCCACCGTATTGTGTTGACGCTCTCTGTTTCAATTACTTAAGTTCGCCTGATTGATTGGAATCACACCCACTCATAAATTAAAGTCTGAGGCTCAAGTGTGGAGAAAACAATGCACTCACCCCCTCTTTCTACCTATCACCTTCAGCCTGTTCACCATGTCTCTGGGTGACTTGTCAAGGCTTGCAGGAAAGGCTACATGTGTACTGTGACATATGGCAAGTTCACTGGGTTGCTTTGTACCGTGTCAGAAATCATGTCCGCTCTTTCTTTCACACTCACTCTCTCTGCCACTAGCTCATTCACTCTCTACGTACATTCCGCCGCATAGATGCATAGAGAAGAGATTGCAACAGAGCTCACTTTGTTGCACAAGGGCAAAGGTACTAAATACATGTGCCTTTTGCCACAGACTTGTCATTTAACACTTCTTCTTTCAGTCAGTCTTTTACCTTTGTCAAGTCCTGCTGCAGCTTGGGTGGTGCAAATTCACAGTTTGAACTGGCCTATATTCAGTTTATGAGTTGGAATTGGAAAGCAGAATTCACAGGAAGTTGAATTGGCACTGGAAAATTGAATGACAGGAACAGGAGTCAGTTCCATTGGAATTCAATGGAAAGAATGTATTAAATGTGATTTACGCTATGCTTTAAAATATAAATAATCATATCATTCACTTCTGAGAACTACCCCCAGTTACCTAGCCAGGTTATTGCTGCCTAGTGCTTCCGCTCAATATCACATTTCGCCATGGCACTGTGTCTGGGAGCTCTCCAAAAGCTTAGGTTTCCTTTGACAAATTTTTGACCGGCCAGTCAGCAAACAGAGGGCTCTGGCCTGCCCTCTGTCACAGAAAGTAGGGATCCCATGCACTTTGCACAAAGTGCACTCTTGGATTCCAAAGAGTGGGGCCAACTACGCTAGTGGGAACTAGAGATCTGACAGGTGCGTTGAAACAAACAAGAGGAAGTTTGTCTTATTCTCTTTAGTGATGAAGTGAAGATGAAGATGAAGTCATTTAGTGATGAACAATAAAGGTTATACATTCAAAACAAAACAGTTGTACAGCGGAAGTCATTACCAAGTTTTTAAATAGATCAACAGAGTCAGATCAGATTCAGTGAAGGAGTCAGTAGTCAATGTGGAGTCAGTATACAAAAATAAAGTTTTGAATGGCATTACTTCACAACACATTTAAAAATGAGGATATCTGTAATGCACCAATGATATTGACTAAAGTTATTAACCTCTCAAAAAAGGCATACAAAATTGATTTCAATCTCTCTCTCATACTCTCTCTCTCATAGTTTCTTTAATTGTATAGTAGTATAATAGTAATTCTGCATCCTGTTTATTACCTCAACTCAAATTCACCTTTAATTCCAGAGTCATTTTGTAGCCTCCAGCCCTGGCAGCACCCAACACTAGGTTATTTCAGTTCTCTGTCAGATTCGTCACTGATTTGTTTGACATTCACTTGCTATTGACAGGATTTTTCACCTTTATCTTTTAGCTGGGGCTGTGTTCTTGCTTTGTTCTTCAATGCGAGTCCCCCCACCCCCATCCCCACCCCCCCCCCCCCCCACCCCCCCTCAGCTCCTCTTCGTCTTACCAGCACTTCTCACCCACATCTCTCTCTCTCCATTCCTCCCCTTCTCCCACATCCCTCTTTCTCTCCCTCCCTCCCTCCCTCTCTCACTACCAAAGGCTTACTTTTTTCTCTGTCCTTAAAGTCGCTGCAGTGTTTCATTCATCCAGCAACCAGCGAGGAGCATGTCCTGTGTCCTTTCATCACGTCTGTCTCGTTCACACACACACACACACACACACACACACACACACACACAGAGAGAGAGAGAGAGAGCAGTGCTGATTCATGACCAGTCTCACTCACCAGTCTCAGACTCACAGTGTCATACAGATCCCTCCCCCCAGCACACACACACACACACACACACACACACACACACACACACACGCACTTAATTTAACCCAGGAGACCTTAATGTTTGTCTGTCAGGACTGGTAGTGTCCATCACACTTTGTGTTGAGTTATACGCTACAGTATTTGAAGCCTGTGATAGCCCTCTTGAGACAATGTTCCAGTCCCACACTGGTTTGTTGTTATAAAAAATAAGAACGTTATTTCATTTCATTTTTATTACCTTCCTGACACAATTTTTTTATAGCACAATGTCAAAATCTGTAGTCTGGATCCTACAAATGCAATGCAGCCAAGCCTTTCTAAAAGGCTGGCTTTTATCCACTGCCTGAGCAGAGATGTGGAGTCCTGTGTCACAGAAGGGATAGAACAGATCTACACATGTTAATGAGCCAGAAAATGGCAGAATTCAGAACGAATTCAGTATATTTAGTAATATCAGTTATGATATATAGTTTTAGGGTTACGTCTTAGCATTCGCAGTAAACAATATTCCATACTGTGCTGCACAAATGTCCTGTAACACACATCTCACTTGTGGTCTGTTTCCACATGGTAGTGCTCCAAGGTGTGACAGATTATTGTAAATCATATATATAATTTACTTCTCTCCACCTCACTTGTTTATGTACTGGGTTGACTGCAGCAGATGCAGAGAGGGTTGTAGCTGTTGTGACGTATGTTGTGATGCACTGTTGTTCTCAGGTTGCCAGGTGTGATGCCATTCAGGTGTCTGTTAAGGAAGTGACCTCGGTGTGACATCATGGACGATGGGTGGCCACTCCTCTCCCCCCCGCCCAACCTCAGCGAGCCGGTCCTGTATGACAGCGGCTTCCTGCCGTCCAACGACTCGCAGGCAGGCGCACACAATGACACCGACACTGATTTTGAGCGCACCAACACCATCGTTATCACCATCCTCTACTTTGTGGTGTGCACCGTGGGCCTGTGCGGCAACACGCTCGTCATCTACGTCATCCTGCGCTATGCCAAGATGAAGACGGTCACCAACATCTACATCCTCAACCTGGCCGTGGCCGACGTCCTCTTCATGCTTGGCCTGCCCTTCATTGCCCTGCAGCTGGCACTGGTCAACTGGCCGTTTGGGCTGGCACTGTGCCGGGTGGTGACCACCGTGGACTCCCTCAACCAGTTCACCAGCATCTTCTGTCTGACGGTGATGAGCATCGACCGCTACCTGGCCGTGGTGCACCCCATCAAGTCCACCAGGTGGCGCAAACCGCGCGTGGCCAAGACCATCAACCTGGCGGTGTGGGTGGTGTCCCTGCTGGTCAACCTGCCCATCATCATCTACAGCGGCCTGGTCAGCATCCGCGGCGGACACTTCTGCACCATCGTGTGGCCTGAGCCCCAGGAGGCCTATCGGACAGCCTTCATCGTCTACACGTTCCTCCTGGGCTTCATCCTGCCCCTGCTTGTCATCTGCCTCTGCTACCTCCTCATCATCATTAAGGTCAAACACACACACACACATTTACCTATAGCACACAGTTTCTGACACTTTCACACACTTTCTGACACACCTCTTTTGGAGGTGGTGTTGTTGGTGATGATGATGATGGAGTTTGGGACAATGATAAGGATAGTAATGATGAAGATAGAGTTGGTAAAAATGATGTGGCTGATGAGAATCAGAAATAGGTGTATTTGACCGGTTGAAAGTGTCACTCTAGACTTGATTACGATGATGGTATTGATGAGGATGATGATGCCAAAATCAATCCTGTAGCTCAAATTCACAAATTTGGCCCAGATTAAAGGCACACAGAGGGGATCCAGTTGTTTGTTGATGAATGGCCTGGAACTGACCCTGTGTCCACCATTATTTAGCCACTGATCTCCTTAACATCACGCCGCTCTCTGAAATCTCAGGCTTAAGATAAGACTGGTTTGCTCCTCATTAGCCCACTGGTGATGGTGATGTTTCCAGTGCTTATTGGAGGAAGAGCAATGGCTAGGAGAAAATGAGTTGTGGCTCATGACTGTCATTTGCAGGCTGATGGTGGCATTGCCTCTCCTGAGCAAACTGGCAGACAGAGATCTGATAGTCGTGATGGTTATGACTGCCTGTAATGGAGGCAGTTATGATGTCTGCAGGAACAAAAACAATAAGAGCCACAACAAGAGTAGAACAGAGAGAGACAAATGAAACAAGTAGTAAGATTATGGCTGCAGGAAACATATAGTCCAATCAAATAGCAGGAGAGAGGATATTGCCTATTGTTTATGCCATAAAAGCACAAAGGCAGTCAAATAAGATAATAAGGACGGCTCAGAAATAATTCAGTGCCTGTTCATTTTGAAAGTAGGTAATAGAATGAGACAGAGTAACGGTTAAGTGGGTAAATAAGACAGGTGGTTGAAATGTTGTGTAGCCATGCAGTCTCTATGTAATGTCCAGGGCGGCTTTTATATACCAGTATGAATGTAGGCGTGAGGAGATGATGTTATTAATAGAGTATGGTCTGTCAGCTGTGCTTTCTGGAAGAACTGCTAACTAATGGGCTTAAGCGACATGAAACTGCTGCTACTGATAATATCTAATCTGCAAGTCTATTTGAGAGGTCTGGATGCACAATGACTGTGATAGATTTTGGTGTAATTTCAATTAAACAAAGCATTGTACAGACAAACAGCATTGCCAAGTGCTCTTGGGAGTGAGGACTCATTATTTGAAAGTGCCAACACATATTTCATGATTTTTAACAATATATTTAATCAAATGTATTGCTCTTGTGATTCAATTCATAGCTCTTCACCTATTCCATGCATGATTGAAGAATATAAATTTTGTGCACAGGCTGTACGAGATCCCTGAAACAAATAAGATCTCCATTTTGAGCCACTGAGATGAATTATTTATGCCTCCAACTTAAGTTGAGAGTCTTTTGAAAAGTCGTGTTCTTCACAATTCTCTAGCTGTCTGCTCCATTTGGGCATTAAAAAAAATCAATGCGTGTATATAACCCAGGCTTTAGATAGAACACATCTTTCATCTTTGTACATGTATAATGTTGATTTTTATTTGATTTGATTTGATTTGTTGTTCCAGGTGAAGTCCTCAGGCATCCGCGTGGGCTCCACCAAGAGGAAGCGGTCGGAGCGCAAAGTGACGCGCATGGTGTCCATCGTGGTGGCGGTGTTTGTCTTTTGCTGGTTGCCTTTCTACGCGTTCAACGTGACGTCGGTGACGGGCAGCATCAGCAGCACGCCGGCGCTGCGGAACACCTTCGCCTGCGTGGTGGTCCTGGGCTACGCCAACTCCTGCGCAAACCCCATCCTCTACGCCTTCCTGTCGGAGAACTTCAAAAAGAGCTTCCAGAATGTTCTGTGTCTGCAGAAGGCCACACCACTGGAGGAGGCTGAACGCAGCAACAGCCAGCAGGATAAGACGCGCATGATGAACGACCCAACAGAGACACAGAGCACACTGCTCAATGGAGACCTGCAGACCAGCATATAAGACACACACACACACTTACACTTACACACCAAGAATTCGTCCTCAAGGACCTGCAGACTAACACAAAAGAGAAGGGAGACACACACACTTTCACACAAATGATGAAGATTACATACTGAGAGTTCTCTCTTAAGGGCCTGCTGGCTAGCATGTACGTGGAGTTCACACACACAAACACACACTTTTATATGGAGAGAGCTCCGCATCAAGAGCCTGTAGACTAGCATAGTAAAACACACATGTAAACACTTACATACAGACAGCTGGACGTCAAACACACACACACACACACACAAACAAACATTGACAATACCTTGCATGACAATGACATACCATCCACATGCATATGTGAACCTCCAGACCAAAATATGAATTGACAGACAAACACATACACACAAACACAAACATATTTTAAGACAGTGACATAAGGTGTCATCACACACACACACACACACACACACACACCACACACACACACACACACACACAGAGAGACCCTTATTCGCACATGGACACATACAGCTGAATGTTCAGGTTGTTTAGCTGAGGGTACGTGGAGAATAAGGGAGACTAATAAAGGTACACAACATGTAACACAGTAACGTCTGACAATCTACAGATGGGTGTGAGAGATCTTGTCTTCTGTGGGCAGCTGCCTGTAATAGGACTGTGTTTTATCCAGAAGGGTCATGGCATGGGGGGCTGATCGGCTGACCTTTCCATAGGGTGCCGGAGCGAGCTCATGATCACACATGATCACCACCGCTAAGCCCTGGCAGCCCCTCTCATTAGCATACAAATGAGACACAAACACACACTCACACACATTAACTCATACACACACACACACACACACACATACTATATCACACATAAACGCACACTCACACATACAAACACACACACACACTAACTCACACGTGTACACACACACTACTATCACACACATGCATACTAACTACCAGATAAACACATGTTCAGGCATACAAACACACACACACACATACAGAGACACACACACACACACACATTTACACACCTAGCAACGCTAACCTTTACAGAGACCCTATTTTATTTCCATAGAGATGAGAGGGCAACACATTCACACAGCGCTGGCCCCTGGAGACCTTGCATTTACACAGAAATGCGTGCGCGAGAGCCGCCTGTTGTTATTCATGACAGACGCACTCGGAGGCAGCCTGGTCTCTCGGGCGCCGACACGCCATCCTCCTCTTTCTCTCGGCCTCTTCAAATGGCGGTCATGAGGGCCGAGGCCTTCATTGTACGCTGGTCCCCCACGGACATCTGGAAGCAATGGAAGCGTAGCTTTTAGTATTGTTTCTGATCTACGTCAACGTTTGCCTGTGTCTTGTAGCATTGTTTCTGTGCACACAAGTCAGAATAACAACAGGAGGGTGAAAACTTGTGTTTACCCCCTTAGAAACCTGTGTTTACCCCCTCAGTTAATAGTTTTTGATGAATGATGAAGTTGACGTCACTTGGATCCTTTAGCTCAGGCAGATGGGCTAAGTGGAACACTGGCCTAAGAACAAGGACTCTGACACACAAACAGAAACTGTGATAACAGACACCAGAGCCCTCTCATACCCCCCGGAGAGACCAGGCGGCAAGCCCGGGTTAAGGCCCAGGGATGCCTATATCGTTTGGAGGGTGATGAGATGAGATGGGCTGGCTTTCTGTGTGGTGAAGCTGAATGGGAGAGAGGGCCCATTCCACTGGACTAGAAAGACAACGCAGCCCCCCTGCAAATCATCGAGCCCCCAGACACCCAGTGGGGTGTGTAGTTTACCTGGAGGACAAGACAGAGTCGACCGAGTCCATTCCAGTGAATGCGGAGCAATGAGGTGTGACAGGATGACATTAATGAAGTGCTTATCTTCTAATGGGATTTCACACTTGCCCTCGAAAGCCTTGTGCTTGGCACGGTTGTGTGTGTGTGTGTGTGTGTGTGTGTGTGAGTGTGTAAGTTGTGGGCAACCAGATGAATGTATCCCTTTGTGTGCAAGTTGCAAGTCCCTGTGTTGGTGTAATGTAGATTTCTCTTTGTAAAGCATTTATTTCTATTTCAGCATCCAGTGCCAGTAATTAGCTTACCCATGTACACACACACTCTGTCTGCTTATAAACCTTAGGTGTGTGTGTGTGTGTGTGTGTATTATGCTGTGCACATTTGTAAATGTGTTATGTGGACTATACTTTATACTTTCTCTATTGTGTTGTGGTGAATTATAAACTGCAATGATACCGCCGTACAGACCATGTCAGAGTATTAGCTCTTTGTGTGTAACCTAGCCTTCCATGTAAGAATGCCATAGAGGGCCACCATCACTAACCAAGCTGCTGCTAGCCTCTGCAGACAGATATGGAACCCCAGACCTGACTGTCTTCACACCCCTGCCCCACTTCCCTGCCCATCTGTAAGGCTCTTTAGTCCCCACTCACCCATTGCTCCAGCCCACGTTTTCAAGGAGAAATCTGGCGTGATTCAATCCATAGCCCTGTTGTTCAAGGTCACCAAGTGATGTTTGAAGGACAAAGAACCCACAAGTTTAATCGAAAAGCGTCTGGGCAGCTAACGTCTGGACAGCTAACGTCTGGACAGCTAACGTCTGGACAGCTAACGGTAACTGAATGTGCCATAGGAAAATGAAACAAAGTGAGTTTCTATGCCCCATTTGGTGTATAAGCTGCTGATTCGTTATTCGGTGTCTATTGAATCATATTTTCTCATTCTTTTTCCTACAGACAACACTTGGTGACCTTGAACGACAGGGCTGTGGTTTAATTCACACTGGTTTTCTTCTTTAAACCTTGTTCTTAACAGTGTTATTTATTTGTAGTATTATTGTGTGTGTGAGAAATGTGATACCAAGGGTTAATGCTAAAAATGACATTTCATCCATGAATCACCTCAAGTCAGCCCAGTCTGTGAGTGCAGGAATGTAGAAACAGAAAGCGTCATCACTCCACCTTCAAAATGGTGTCTCGTCCTTGGAATGTTCTGAAATTTGTTCAGTGGCAAGAGTTTCTGTTTTTCATTTGCTTTTTACTAAGGTCTTCTGAGACATCTCGGGGTGCGTTTCCCAAAACTATACTTGTTAACTGAGTTATTGCCAATGGCCCATTGCCAACCAACTAAGTTGATAACTGGCTATGGTTTTGGGAAACGCAACATTGATAGGAGTTTTCTCCAGCTGTGTTCTGCATTGAATTCCCATTGCTTACTGTTGTTCCCACCTGCAGAATCTTTAAAACTGTTTATTTGTGTTTAATATGAGCAGACACTAGTGGAGATGAAGAGGAAATGTCCAGGTAAGAGTGAAGAAGTGACAGATACATGTCCCCCCCTAACCCCTCAGAGACTCTACTGGCATGAATCAGCCAATCATAAAGTGGATTCATGGCAGTTTGGTCTTTGAGGATCCAGGGCTTAGGGTTTAGGGTGCGGGGGTGGGGATGAGGATGCTGTCAAGGCCTTTTCTGCCTTACTGTTGTTCTGTGTGCTCAGTGTGATATGTCCTCTTCGAATGGGGCTAATTAGTTCCACAAAATCCACTTTTCAGGGTGGGGGGCTGTAAGCCTGGGGTTTTAGGAAAATGGTGTATTTTAGTGAATCCTTCTAGTAGTTTCGGCTGATATGTGGGGTTGATTCTTGTCAGGTCAGCTGTCTGACTCTGGGACTTTGGCAAGCTTGCAGCCTGCCTCCATGTTGACACTATTCTGTTTAGATAACCTATGGCAAACATTACTCTCCCTTAGCAGTCGCTGCAGCACGGGTATGTAGGTGAAACAACAGAGCTGTGTATGTGTGTGTGTGTGTGTGTGTGTCTTCATTTACCAGGGTCAGCGCAACTATTGCACCAGTGACCATGACCAGTGATCCTCACCATGATTATGTAAAAAGTATAGGTGACTAGTGTGTGTGTGTGTGTGAGAGAGAGAGAGCATGAGAGAGAAAGAGAGAAAGTGTGTGAAAGACAAGTCCTCAGAAGTGCACATCAAAGAATGTATGTTTGCCCAAGTGAAGAACTGTGTGTGTGTGTGTGTGTGTGTTTTGTTGATGTTCTCTTTCTCACTGGTAATTTGAGAAGGGCTAGAGTGTGAGTGCCCCTCTAGGGCAACCATGCTCCTACTCACCAGACTCCCTCCCCAACACACACACACACACACACACACACACACACACACACACACGCGCGCACACACACGCACACACACACACACACACAGACACACGTACACAAACACACTTTCTTCTATAACGCCCTCTAATGTGCCTTTATTGAGTAGAGCTTTTGTGTGTTGTGTGTTATGTGTGTGGCTGTGTGAAAGGCTGACAGCTTGTGTCTGCATATATGTGAATAGGCTTCTGTCCACCAGCAAACACGTAGCGTATTCCCCCGCCAAGCTGACAGCACATTTTTGTCTGTGTAGGACTCATTGTCTCTGGGTCATGCCACTGTAAGTGAGCTCATGCCATAGTAAAATTCTTACTCACACACACACACAAACAGGTTTTAAGTCTTAATGCACAGATTGTTTTAAATCCCATTTTTCAAAACACATCTGCCTAAGAGAATTCCTCTTTTCCACCTCCAAAACAAGTAGCTTTTCCAGGAGGGAAGAAAGGCTCAGATATGGCCTGTTAGTGTTTGTGTTGATTCTCTTCAGCTCTCATGTGTAAACTCTATTTGCTGAGGTACCTTTGTGAATCTGCTTGGACATCTGGAAAGGCTGTGTCCTCACGGTAGACCAAGTCGAGAAACAGCGTGGACATTTTTTTGTCCTGCTCTTATTCTTCTGATCATTTTTCCGTCAGGTTTGTTAATTGCAGTCATTATAATAGGTCACTGAGACTCATTGCAAGTGGAAGTGAAAGGCTGTCGGCGTAACCAGGTGTAAACCGGCGTGATTAACTGTGACACGGGCGATTTTCAGCCGTGACTACAGAGAGCACCAACCCCCAAGGCCACTCCACAGACAGCTGAAAGCATTATTCTCCTATTCCCTAGCGTCACTCGTGCAGCCTACTTCCACATTTGTTCCTGACAGTCAAGTAAGGCGTCATGCTAACAGCTTAGCCTTGATGTCAGCGGTCCCATGACAATGCTTCTGTAAAAGGTGGCTTTTCAGTCTTGTTATAAACATGGCTATCATTTCTGATTAATTGTGTGGTTTGTTCATTAAAAGCTGTAACTGCATGTTTATAGACCTTCCTCCCTTACCTTTAAGTATTTGAAATGTTCAAGTCTTTGAGATCGCTCTTTTGTCAGTGCTGAATGTTCTTCTATTTAGTCACATTATTTCATTATATGAATAATTAAAATGTTTGACCTTTGCCATACAGCATACTTGTGGCTTTGAAATCTGTTTCATTATGTGTCAAAACCTCATCAACCACCACTGAGGTGGAGAATTAACTGTTGAAAAGACACAGCGCCCCACTGTGGTGAACCTGTGGCGCTACGTGAAATTATGGGCAAAACAGCATAACTGTTGTGTTCTCAGGTTTGTACTATTCAGGATGTGGAACATATTTCTTGTTGAAACAAACTCAGAACCGGTTCAACCATGCTGTGATCGCATCCAGAAGAAAAATGTGCCCCTGCCATAAAATGCTTGCAGTCCTTAACGCCATTTAGTGGGCAATCCCAGTGGTGGTGAAGCGGCAAACCCGGGCAAGTTAAACCAGAGGTAGCGCTAAATCTAAAAATGCAAGAGCCTGGATCCTCATTCTCTTAACTAAACAAAGCAAGTATGCTTCTCTATTGGGAGGTTTATCACTTCACCTCTTGCTTAACTTGCCCTGGTGTATTACTTGACCACTTACTTGGAATAGACTCCAGGCAGCTAAGCTCATCGTCTTTGCATGAATCATAACAATGGCTGTAGCCAAGAGGATGTGGATACATTCAGGATCTCTACAAACATCAGCTTACAGACAGATCCAACAACCACTGATTTATACTCTTATCAAAACACGCATCCCTTGTAGACCTACTGTCCGGGTCCGTACAGTCCATCAGATGGTGTCCCATACTCCAGTTTTCACACACTACATGTGAGCAAAAGCACTTTTTGAAATCATGGAATACCATACCCCATACCTGGTGTTGGGCACCCATTCTGGTGCTTCACAGTTTTAGACGCTCAAACGTTGTCCTCAGTGTCATGTCTTGTACAATTAGTCTGATAGATGTATTAAAACTCAAAGCAGACATGGCTGCACACAGAAACATACAGATCAGAAGGCCTTTTTCTTTTTTTTTGTACTGGTTGACCATAGTGCACTGACTTTGAGTCTGGTCTGTGTACACGTATATCTGCTTACAACAGAAAACAAGGCAAGTTAGCCATCCATGCTGAGACTGACTAGAATAGCCTAAATATTATCCTTGATTTTCAGCATTATTTGGTCATAAAATGTGCTCAGAAAATGTAAAGTCACTAGTGTAGTTAAACACTGTGTGCTAAGGCTCACAGCCTGAAATGAATTGTTACATGTCATGTTTGTCTTGGTAGCATCCATAAAAAAATAGGCCTATCCAAAAAGGCTGCGTTAAAGTAAGAATAGTCAGAATCTAGTGGGTGTGGGTGTGTTAATGAAGCCCTGAGTGTGCTTATGGCAAGACATCACAGTGGAGGCTTTGCTCTCCAAAACAGTTATGCTGTAAGCCAAAAATCTGCCTAAGAACACACTAGCGCTGATTTGTGGATTGGTGAAACATGCAATGAATTGTCTGAAAACAACACACAGCACTGTGTGGCATCCACAATGACACGACATGTAGCCATTTCTTTTGTGGCTTGTAGCTTCTGCACACAGTGTCTGACTAGAGTTGTGATGAAAGTAGGATCACGTTTTATGATCAAATAATGTGTAAAACCGAGTAACTCAAAGGGCTTCACAAACATCCGTACAGGTCTTATAGATCTGCTTATGATGGAATGGAAGCCTGGGCAAGCGAGTCATCAATAGTGCACAGAGACAGGACGGAGTGAACACACATCTATACTTCTGGAAGATGCCATCCATTACACACTGAGACGAGGGTGAGATATGAGTTAGGATAAGACATAACAATAAGTGATGGCACATATTTACATGCACACTGTTCCACCCCCAGCAGCACACAGATTATAAACCTGACACAATAAATAGTGTGGGCTCCTTTACCCGTCACATACATTACTGTGACATGGCCCTAGACGGCTGAATTACATCACGCAGAGAGATGGACTCCATTGCTGATGCTGTTCCACAGATATTCAAGCAAGCAGCCCAGACCACACAAAAGACCAGCACACACCTGATAGACACATCACTGTGCCTGAGCGCGACTGCACAAACTCAACATCATCATGTAATAAATACATTACAAATAAATTATATTAATTTTTCATCATACATATTGAGTGCTACTCTCCAGACATCTGCCAGCGTCATTTAGTATTATTGGTGACTCACCAAACCCACGGATACTTCATTAAGATGGGACAGCATCTTACCAAAACCTACCGATTGTGGTTGCTCTAGACAGCTAGATATATTACATTCACAAGCCTATACTGTAGTATCTGCCTAAAGAATCTTCTGACGTGGCTATCTTAGTCTTAGTCTTGTCTTCAAGACTCGCTGGGATCCAGCAAAGTGTTATGGGTCACTACATAATGTCATGTGGTGATCTGTTCACTTAGACTCTCTCTCATACACACACACACACACAATCCCTTCTGTAGCTAGCCAAATGCTGCCTTCAACATGCTTTCACAGGATGGCCACCAGCATTGGAGGATGACACAGACCCACAACAAGCTTCACCAGACCAGGGCAAGGAATGAAGGAACAAACACACACACACAATAGATATGATAAAATGTGGAGTGGGGCCCTAGTGAGAGCCAGGCCCTGAGGCACCAATAAGACAGTAATACAAACTTGGATTGTTCTGCACTGATCTGAGATCAGAGTCCATACTTACTTCTTGATGATTCTGAGGTCTGAGCGAGAGCTCTCTCTAAAACCATTCAGATGGAATTTTTTTTCTAAAAATGTGGCTCAATAGATGGTGTGGATATGTGTGCCTGAACTCTTGGAAAGTGCTGAGTTGGAAACTGAGATTGATGAACTTCCTCTGAAAAGTTTTTAGTTGCTCTGAACCAAAAAAATGCTGACCCATCACAAATTCTCAGCTCATTGAACTAAGCATCTCCAGAGGGTTAGAAGAGTGAAAGAGTGTGTGAAACAGGGAGAGAGAGTGTGTGTCAGTGTGTGTGTGTGTGTGTGAGAGAGATCATGTGAGTGAATGAGTGTGTGCATGTGTGAGTGTGTGTGTATGAGTGAGTGAGGGAGAATGGGAACACATTTGATCAGCAGTACCACTCCAAAGCCTCTGTTAGCCATATTGCTGACAGCCTCCTTGTGCCCATTTAATGATCATTAGAGAACATCCAAAACATTTCACAACCAAGACAAAGACTCCCCCTCCCCCCGCACAGTCTTTGCAGCAGGGACACAGAGTCTCGCTGCAGTCCAATAAAAATATCAAAAAACAAAACGACAAAACAAGACAACGACCTGAAGACCTGCCGTAGACAGACAGAGACAGACAAGTAAAAACAAAACAAAAACAAAAGTAACAAAACAAAACATAAAAATAAAAACAAAGGTCCAGGCTCATCTCTGTTTTTGTTTTTTTTCTTCCTCCATCACCAGGGCAGCGTGGCTTTGCTGTGGCCATTCAACTGGCCCTTCTTCCTCGCAATCCTCCCACTTCCATTTTGTCCCAAAGAAAAACAAAAGTGTGCTAAGTTTCATACAGTATTTCATAACTAAATGTCACAAACAAGCATCATAATTACTTGTCATTCTCTTTTTAAAGTTGTTGTGTTCATTAATACCTTTCTGTTCAGTCGTTCTCACTGGTTCTCTTAATCCGTTCCCCATGAGGATCAGTGCCTCATTCATTCATTCTTCCATTCCACTCATTCATTCATCCATCCATCCATTCATCCATCTCCCCCCCCCCCCCCCAATCCCTAATGCTGGGTCAACAAGAAAAAGAGCACCATGGAGAAAAAACAAAAAAGAAAAAACAAACAAACGAACAAACAAACAACAGAACTAAACAGTACAAAAAAACAGACAATACTGTAGTTGAAGTTGAGATGTGCCCTTCTCCTCTTCCTCTCTTCTCCATGCATCCCTTCATCTTTGAGGAAGGAGGAGGAGAAAGCAAAGGCTTCCTGTGGGTCATGGCAGAAGGGGCGCTGCCCTGATTCTCCATAACCGCCGCATCTCCCTGTCCGTCCATCCCTCCCTCCCTCCCTCTTCTCTTCTCGTGTCGTTCGTTTGTCTGAAGCCGTCCCCGTTGTCAAGTAGAAGTGCGCTCAGTGCAGCTGAACGTTTTGCATCATTTCATTTTTTTGTCTATTTTTGTTTGTTTTTTTATCATTTGTTTACTTGTTTGTTTCATTTGTTTGTTTCTCTGCCCCACTCCTCCTCGCTTAGCGGTGCTAGGGCAGATGGGTAGTCAGTTGAGTTTTCAGGTAGAGCGGTGTCTGTCTGTGTCTGTGTGTGTTTGTGTGTGTGTGTGTGAGTGAGTGAGTGTGAGAGTGTGTGTGAGTGTGTTTGCATGGGTCTCACGGGCCACTCTGAGCCATTAGGCTAAGGGGCTGCTCGTGGGCTCTCCAGCAGTGGACGCAGATGCAGGTAAGGCTACTCGTACTCCAGGAACTGCTTATGGTAAAACAACAAATACCTGTGGGAGGGACGGGAATAACACACACACACACACACACACACACACACACACACACACACACACACGCACGCATATGAGGAACAAGAAAAAAAAAAATCCACCAGCAAAGCAGAGAAATGAACACATTATTTTTTGAAAATTCACGCGTCAAACGCACCATTGTTCACTACACTGAAGTAAACTGTTAGAGTGTGTGTGTGTGTGTGCGCGCCCCTCACCCTTCGCTGTCCAGCACGTCTTTGATGCTGGCTTTGGTGATGATGGCGTCGTCACACTTAAACCACTGGTCCCTGTGCTGTCGGATGAAGCTGGTGTAGTGACCACTCTCCAGAGTGCCCTGGTGATTCACCACCGCAAACAACGAGTACCTACCCACCCACCCAAGCACACACACACACACACACACCACACACACACACACACACACACACACACACACACAAAAGGACAAACAAATGCACATTCATAACTTTTTCCTGTTTTGTTGTTGATGACTTCTCAATAGATACTAAGGCCTTGTCCACACATAGCCGGGTATCTGATAAAACGAATATATTTTTCTACGATTTGGCCTGCCATCCACACATAACCGCAGGATTATCTCCTTTAAAACAGAGCATTTGAAAAACTCCAACCAAAGTGAAGATTTGGATTTGGCGTTTCAGTGTGGATATCAATAACCAGAGTTTTACGCTTTTAAACGTCACTAACTGCGACAATTGATGTGTAAACATCACATGTGCGCCCTTGTTTATGTCAGACAATTGACAGCATGGATCAACTGAGAAGCCTGTTACCGCGAAATTCTGCGGTTTTGTGTGGATGTGAATATATTTAAAACAGTCGTGTGTGGACCCAAGAGTTTTTAGGACAGCAAATGTGCGTTTGTAAAAATACCCACCTACGTGTGTACATGGCCTAAGTCAGTCATACTAGATACCAAAAAGTGTTCTAAGAAGCAGCAGAGTCTTGTTGCTTCATACTCACTTATTGTCGTTATTTAAGACATCTACGGTTTGCTGATACTGGCCATTCATTCGACTCTCTTTACTGAGAGAGATAGAGAAAGAGAGACAGAAAGAAAGAAAGATTAAAATAAGAGAGAGATTAATGTAATTTCTATGAAATCAAAGCAAAAAAGAACATGTTGGCAACAACGTGTTGTTTATGTGCTTATCAGTGTTATTATCCAGTAATTATTCAGTGACACTGCAGTCTAAAAAAAAAAAAAAAAAAAAAAAAAAATCACCCTCACAGAAAGAGCCATTTCACTCCTGACTACACAAAGCAATAAATTATACCATAGAAACAAACTCAAAGTCTGAAGAGGTCTGAAGAGGAACTTGAAAGGAACCTTTTTTCTGTTCATTGCTTTTTGTGAATGTTTTCACTTCTCTGAATAAGGGAAAAAATCAAGAGCTTATGATGGGCACAGATATGTCTTCTGGCCTAAAGAGAGCGCAGTCAAAAACTCAAAAAATTTTGAAGGACTGCTATGAACATGCAGAATCATCCAAACCAAATGTGACAGCTTTGCTACATACTATCCCTTTTCATGTGCCAGCATGCAACATTTGAGTCTGCTAGATGTTTAGTTCTTGAGTTATGGGTTTGTGAACTAAGACAAAAAAGCTGAACAAAAATCGACATCTTCCTCCCCCCTGTAAAACTCTCTGTAACTTGTAAAGTATTACATTATCTTACGTAAAAAATAATTTTACAGTGTCTCCTGGCTTACATAGACACGTCAGAATTTTTTGAGACCTAAGTGCATGGGCCCTGGTTGGACTGGCGTGGAATGACCCAAGCAGCTCTGTGTATTCATTGCTTGTTGGCTGTAGTCAATTTTTCTGCCATCTCAGGTTTGTGCTTCAAATATTTATTTCGTGTCACTTTGACGGATGAGGCAGCAAACAATGTGGCAGTTTCTCCATATTGACCTTGGGTGTTCTCAATAGTTTGGATCCATCAAAGTGACAAGTGGCTTTTTTATTATCCATCAATATATTTTTTTTAAATTTGCTTTCTACATCTTTTTTTCAGAATTGCCCAATATACCAATTAATAAAGCAATATCATAAACACATTTATTTTTAATGTGGCCATGGGCGACCACACTGCACACTCAGCCCTAATTACACCTGAGGACAGGTAAGCACTATCACACACCTGGAGGCCATGAATGGCGTCATGTCCAGTTCGAGAGGGAAAGAGACGTAGGTCGTGATCTTCCGCCGTAACTTGGCAGAGTGTTCAAACCGCTGTGTGTAGAAGAGAAGAAGGCGGGGAAGAGAGTGTGTGAGAGAGATAATAAGGAGGCAAAGAGAGTGTGTGTGTGTGTGTGAGAGTGTGAGAGAGAGAGAGGTGGAGAAGCAACAGGAAAAAAAACAAAACAAAACAAAAAAAAAACGCTTTATAGGTTTGAACACTTAACCGTTCACACAATTCAATAAGACTTCTTTAAGTGACTTTTTAAACTCAAGAGACAGACAAAAGACAGTCAAAAAGACACACAGACATGCAAACAGATAGACAAATAGGCGTTCAGACAGGCTAGACAGACAGATAGGCAGACAGACAGGAATTCAGACAGTCAGACAAATAGCCAGCCAGACAGGCTACACAGACTGACTGACAGACAGACAGACAGATGAATGGCACACGGGCTTCCCTTGGCATGTCTATGCCCCTGCAACCATGCCCTGTGTGCCCCTTGTCACAGATGGCTGACTGGGTCAACGTCGGCTCTCGACGGAAGGTCAGACCCACCTTGAGGTGAAAACACGCCACAATGGGCAGCTTCTTCATGGTCAGCTGTTTTGTGGACTCCTGGTAACTATGGCAACCGCCACACTTAATTTTGGCACTGCTTCCAAGGTGCTCGGGGCGAGTGAACCTGAGGAGAGAAAAGGCCACATGAGATGCACTAGACTGCAGACGCAGTGCAGGCAATAACATTCATCCAGAACACACACACACACACACACACACACACACACACACACACACACACACACACACACACAAAAAGGCAAGCACACAATCAAATTTGTTTGGTTTTGCTCATTTTCCTCCCTCCTTCATTTGCACAGTCACACACAGATAAGAAGATACAAACACACACACACACAAAAAAAAGCAAGCGGACAATCAAATTTGTTTGGTTGTGCTCATTTTCCTCCCTCCTTCATTCGCAGTCACACACAGATACACAGATACAAACACACACACACACACACACAGAAAAGAGAGGGATGGTGTTGTCCAACTGTTGAGCTAATGATATGAGTTTCAGTGAGCTGGAAACAGAGAGGAGATCAGGCATTCGTGTGTATATGTGTGTGTGTGTGTGTGTGTGTGTGTATGTCTTGGTGAGCAGTGAGGCGGGTGAAAGGCGCACCTGCGTAGGCAGTCGGTGAGCGTGGTGGAGCCGGTCAGGTGGCTCTCGCCGTTTAGCGTGCTGCTGTCTGTGCCAGGGCTCAGTGGCCAGAAGGGAGTGGACGAGCCCGGCAGGTCCAGACTGATGTCCCAGAATGGGTCTATCGTAGTGGAGACGCCGCTACACACACACACACACACACACACGGACACACACACGGACACACACACGGACACACACACACAGATGCACACAGAGAGGAGGGCATGAGCATTTCTGTGTTCAAACCTGCTTTCTTTGTTATGTTTATTAATATGGAAATGGTTGCTGCCAGGATACAGAACATTATTTTCACACAGTAATTGAATACAGGAGCACACCCCCGGCCAACAGCACTGTTATTAGGGATATTTCTCACATGATAACATCCTAGTTCTCCAGCGTTTGACATGGAACATGCTAGAACATGTGCTCTGCTTTTCTCTGTATTCTCTTGTGCGCAGGCTAAGCTGATGGGTGTACACCCAGTCAAAACTGATATAGCCTTCTAAAACTTCTAAAATAGTTCTAGTCTTGATTGGTTGAATTGTGTTTGACGCCATTGTATTTTCCCTATATAGCACGGCTGAGACTGCATTTTGTTCTATATTGCCGCATCATTCAAAAGTTACGTTGGCAGTGATGTGCGTTACCTGGCAACCATTCAGCTGAAGGAAATATATTTCTTGGCGGAGGAATTGATGTTTAGGAATAAATCGCTACAATTCCTGTTGCTGCTTAGTCTACTGAACCTGAGCTAGGTGTGTGTGGTAGCCCCTTGAGTCCAGTCTATACTGTGAACATAGCACAGCCGAGGGGGTTTTAACGCAACAACACACGCTAACAACACCTCTCCACTGGGCCATATTCATGGTGCAGAATGGCCCCTCTGGGCTTACTGCTTAAATACGACATGGACCGAGTGCATCCAGTAGGCTCTCAGTCTGAGCCTGAGATTAGGATGAGTCATGCTGCCAGACACCTCACTGCCAGCAGGGGGAGACAGAGGACAGGGACGTTACAGAGAGGAGAGTGGAGAACCAAAGGAAAGAGGGGGGAGTGTTTGTGGGGGAAAGAGAGGCGACGGATGTGGGGAGCAGAGTTTGTTTGGTTTGGTTTGCTTGCTTATTTCAATGCCATTCCAGCACCTGAGGCTATTTGACGGCCAGAGCAGGTATGAGACAATAATAAGTAAAGCACCAAAAACCAGACGTGGACATGAGGGCAGCGGGATTGGGTCCTTACTGGCAGACTTGGCACGTGACGTCCGACTGCAGGCCGCCCGTGAAGATTTGGTCGATGATGCAGTTACAGTGGTTGGGGTTGTTGGCCTTCTTGCCATTGTCGTCACCTAGAGGACGCAGCCACAACACACACACACACACACACACACACACACACACTCATGAATGGCTTCCCATGCTTTCACAGGGCAGAGAACACCTCCACTCTACTGCATGAGTCTATGTCATGAGGGAGGATGAACCTCATATGATTATTTGGCATTTTTGTTGTGTGTGATTTTAAATGTGTGTGTGTCTGTCAGTGAGAGTGTGAGAGTGTGTGTGGTGCGTTACCTTTGCAGTGGCGGTGCAGGACGTCCAGTGCAGCAATGAGGAACTCGTGGGCGTCCTGCTGCTCGTAGCCCGCTAGGTGGCGCGCATGAGTCCACACCAGGTGCAGCAGCCGGAAGGGAATGTGAGGAGAGCGATGGCCCGAGTAAAACTACACAAACAAGAGAGAGAGAGAGAGAGACAGAGAGAGATAGAGAGAGAGACACAGAGAGAGAGAGAGAGAGAGAGAGAGAGAGAGAGTTAGACAAAAAGAGAGGCAGACAGACAAAAATGGACAGAAAGAGAGAGGGAAAGAGATGGCCAGAGACATAGAGACATTGAGAGAGAGAGAGAGAGAGAGAAGAGAGAGAGCCAGATAAAGACAAGTGACATGAGTTCATCAGCTGCTACAAAAATCCATCTGTGCACCATGTTCATTCATCCCTCCAATCACACATACACCATGTGGCCACTCCCACTCAGATAGCATGTGGGAGGGAGAGAGCGAGCGAAGATGAAATATTAAGGAGAGCCATGTGTGGAGAGGAAAGCATAGTTCACAGCTCCAAAGATGGACAGATGGGTAGATAAAATCTAGCACTGGACTTGGTGCAAGCTTTAATTATGATGAGAGACTTCCCAGGGCCATAGCAGCTGGGACTGAATGAGACAGGTGTGTGTGTGTGTGTGTGTGAGTCCGAGTTTGTATATGTGTGTAGCATGAGACAGGCTGCCCATCGTACCTCCTGAAAGAGCTAGGACATCTCACACATGAGACCAGAGTTTGTGTTTGTGTGTGTATGTATGAGTGAGTGTGAGTGTGAGTGTGTGTGTGTGAGTGAGTGAGTGAGTGAGTGAGTGTGAGAGTGTGAGAGTGTGAGAGTGTGTGTGGCATGAGGCAGGCAGCCAATTGGACCTCGTGAAAGAGCTGGGCATCTCGCACACAAAACCAGAATTTGCATGTGTGTGTGCTTGTGCTTGTGAGTGAGTGTGAGTGTGAGAGTGTGTGTGTGGCATAGGACAGGCAGCCCATCGTACCTCCTGAAAGAGCTGGGACATCTCACACACAAGAGATAAGTTTATAATTGTGTATGTGTGTGTGTGTGTGTGCGCGCTTGTGAGTGAGTGTGAGTGTGTGTGTGGCATGAGACAGGCAGCCCATCGTACCTCCTGAAAGAGCTGGGACATCTCACACACAAGACATAAGTTTATGTTTGTATATGTGTGTGTGTGTGTGTGTGTGTGTGTGTTTGGAGCGTGAGACAGGCAGTCCATCGTACCTCCTGAAAGAGCTGGGACATCTCACACACGAGACATGAGTTTGATTGCATCTCGCACTTGTGTCTGTCCGAGAGGAAGAAGTCTCGCAGCAGGGGAGTGTGTGTGAGCGCCTGCACGATGCAGTTCATGAAACACGTGTTGCCCAGGTTTATTAAGCCCCGTAAACCTGCATATATCACCACCACACACACACACACACACACACACACACACACACACACACACAAAAGAGAAAACAAATTAAATACTATATCATCTGGGCAGTTCCTATTAACACGGCCTCATTTTAATCAGTGGGTTACTTTGATCAAGATTTTTCCATTGCTCCATTGGCTGCTCACTGAACACATGATCAAAGCCTGGGGGTTTATAAAGATTCAACAGCTTGATCATGTTTTGATGTGCAAACAGCCCAGACCTCTAACACAACGTCATTTAAAGGTGCCACATTATGTGCTTTCTTAACCAGTTAACACAGGTCTATGAGCTCCACATAAATGCCTCAGAGCGAGCTTTGAAACACCCCTCAGATTAGGCACTTTCACCCACATTTCCCCCTCCGTTTCAGAACAGACTGTTTCTCATTAATATTCATGAGGGAATTCCTGCTGCGTCACTATACCTCACTCAAGTAGCCAATGAGAGCCTTGAGGGAACTTGGCGGTCTCTTAAATGGTGGTGAATATTACTGTTTGTTTTTAAAAAATCCTTTATGTCTATATCACACAGCCCTAAAACCCACTGCCTCGAGTCACTCAAATGTGACTATTGCCGTCTCTATGGTTAAGCTTGGCAATTCACTCAAACAGGCCCTGGTTGTAGGCTATGCCTGCTAGGCCGTGCTTACTCTGTGCATCTTTGCTAATGTAGATGACGAGTATATTCATAGTGGAAAAATCTTTAAATTGTGCTAAAAAAATGGCCATTACTGTATGATTAGATAGCCTGTCTATCACACACAATGCTACAGTTACTGAACAGTTCTAAGAGTTTAAATGTTCTCTGGGCCCAGCTGAACAGCAATCTCTGCATCTGGCAATGTTTCTGCTGTTGCCTACTGTTCTGGTTCTGGTAAATAAAACTAAATTTCCCTGTTACAGGGGTGGGATCACGTGATGGGACTATGATGACCTATGGCGAGAGATGCAGAAAACGCTTTTCTTCAAACCCAGAATGTGTTTAGCAGCACCAAACAGACGTGCAAAAAAAAGAAAAAGTGATATGTTTCATAATATGGTACCTTTAAAATTCACATTACCTAACATCATAATATATTTGTGAACACAAGATAAACACTTACATACACATTTGAAGAGTAAACAATCTTGGTTATGTGTTGATTTTGCACACAGAAAATCCAGGAAGTGCCACATCGCATCGCATCACATCACATGACTGTGAAAACTATTCAATGGAGCCAATATAGTTGCTAGGAGGGTATGGACGTTTTGTACAGTTTACACATTTTTCCACAGTTAACAAGTTCTTGCAGAGGGCAGGGCTGCAACAGAAAGTGAGGCAGCTTGTCTCCAGGACACTGCTGAGTGGTAGTGAGCAGGTCCAACAGCAGTGCATGCTGGGACTCACAGGTGATGGAACTCAAGTAGGGGCTAAAAGCTTTGGCTGGAGTGGACTCATTATTTACATTTACACACACACACACACACACACACACACACACACAAAGAGACACAGACCTATGGTACAGTTACTAGTGATTTTCCTTCGCTTTGGATTGTGCCGTAACAACTCCAGCTCTCTCTTTGTGGGCTCCCACGTTGAGTACTTCTCTCCAATACCTGACAGGGACAAGAAAAACACAGATCAGGCCAGATACAGGCCCCCCACACACACACACACACACGCACGCACACACACAGTCAAAGGAATCCATATGGAGCTGTGATGGCCTTTACCTTGTAATTTCCATGCTTTCCTCTGCTCCTCTTTGGCAATCTGTTCCATGTCTTTGTCGTATATGTAGTCTTGACACACAAAGCAGAAGATGCCGCCGTATAGTAAGTCTATAGCTGCAGAGGGGAGGAGGATTAGGCACTGATCATCTGCTACCATCTTTACTTGCTACTTTGATGGCTTCTTCATTTGCAAATCTCTCTGACACTCAGAGTGTGTGTGTGTGTGTGTGTGTGTGTGTGTGTGTGTCCGCATGCAAGATGACTTTTCTCGAGATGCTCTTGTGTCAGCACCACCAGCTGCTCTCTCATCATGTGCCCTGCATCCTTATTGCCCACGGCAACCATACCTAAGCTCAGTTACCATAGCAACCTGACTACAGCCATCAAGGGCCGTGAAAAAGACAGAGAGAGAGAGAAAGAGATAGAGAAAACGAGAGAGAGGGAAAGAAATGAAGGACGATGAGATGGAACAGCCTGTCTGCATGTGTAGGAAGGTGATGAAATTAGAAAACAACACCAGTGAATAATTGTGTGTGTGTGTGTGTGCGTGTGTGTCCATCCAGGAACAGCAACCTACCTCAACATGGCCCACAATAATAAGGAATCAACAGGCAGAAAAAATAAAAATAAAATAAAAACAGCCTCCAAATCAATAATTCAACACGCGCAAACTTGCATCACCCAGCGCAGAGCAGAAACCACAGCAATTTGTAGTCTTTGATGTTACCAAAACAGAAGCGCTGGTAGAACAAATACATTCTTCTGAGGACTGGGGAACACAGACTCTCAGTCACTAGTTTTTATATCCAAAATATCTTCCAACCATCTAAACCTGTGAGTGTATATTTTATACTAGCAATCCAGATGCTAGCATAAGGCAGTATTGAACAGGCATAAGGCAGTACCGAACTGATCACTGCAGTCCAAAGTATTAGTCAGCAAGGTCGTCACTGACTTCGTCCTTGTGTTGCTCAGCCGGGGGGGAATACACAGTTGATCATCCAATCAGATCCTCTCTATCTGAAGACAGTGTGTTCCACAGCACTTTTATCTAGCTGACAGCACTAGCAACTAGCTCTACAGTATATGTGTTGTAGATTTCTGTCACTGGCATTTTGATTGGGCTTGGATGTCTTCTGCATTGTTCTATTACACAAACACCCTCTTAAAGAATCTAAAAGATCATTCACGTAATGAAGCATTCTAGAAGGCTGGGATGCCAGGGCTGCAGCCCCATGCAGGAGAGAGGAGAGACGAGAGACGTGAGAATATTTAGTCGAGGGTGCTTTGTTCCCCCCCTTCCCCCTCATCTGAGCCTTTGAGGGCTGACATGATCGTGCTCAGACTGAGATAAAGCTTATGCAGTAGTAGGTTGATGACTACTCAAACCCACACCCACAGTAGCACTGCAGCAGAGCAGATGTAGGGGTCTGCGTAACGGGCCCTCTCGGCTGTGCAGCGCCGCTGGGGAGAGTGGCTATAGCCCAGTAGCACGTAAAGCTAAACTGCTCACTGAGAGAACCTCAGGGCACATGCGCTTGAACTGGACCCGCAGAATTTGTTGCCACAAGGTCTGCAGGGGAAAGGCTGTGAGACAAGTTATTCCTGGCTCCATGCCAGAAGGGTTCAGCCAAGGTGAATATCTGGATGAGCAGCAGCAGCAACAGCAACAACAGCAGCTAGCCAATCCAATCTCAATGAAACTCCATTTTAAAGCAGAAATCCGTGATTCAGTCCATAGCATAGTTCAAGATCATCTAATGCTGTCGGTAGGAAAAGAACAAGAATATTTTGAAACAACATAGACTGAATGGCGAATCGACAGCTAACACTAACCGAATGGGGCACAGAGACTCACACTCAGTTTCATTTTTGCTATGCCCCATTCAGTTAATGTTAGCTGCCGGTTTGCTGTGTGATATCAAATTTTCTCATTCTTTTTCCAATAGACAGCACTCGAAGATCTCAAACGATAGGGCTGTGCATTGAATCACACTGGATTTCTTCTTTAAAGCAACACTGTGGTGAGGCTGGTGTTACTAATACTCCACCCAGCAGGCTGTGTATGACGCCACAACCCGCGTACTGTTTGCCAGTGCGTGAGCATCTTACTGATTTGGTTTGGTTTGGTTTGGGCCATGCTGTTGCTGGTATGGAAGTTGTGGAGGATGTCAAACCCAAGTTGGGTTATTTGTGAAAATGTCTAACTTGGGTTGTGTTATCTGTGAGGGGTCTCTTACTGTTACCCAGTTTGTGTGTTTCGGGAAGAACTGTCCTATGGTTAGCTTGCATTCACTCACAGGCTGGTTGTAGCTTGCTGCTGGCGTTTGCTCTGTGCATCTTTGCTATGTAGATGACGAGTATTCATAGTAAAATCTTAAATTTGCTAAAAATGCATTACTGTTGATTAGATGCTGTTATCACACTGCTACAGTTACTGCTTTAGAGTTCAATTTCAACTCTTACCCAGGTTGTGTTGTTTGTTTTTGGCATGCTCATGGATGTGTTTCTTACCCAGGTTGTGTTGTTTGTTTTTGGCATGCATGTGGATGTGTTTCTTACCCAGGTTGTGTTGTTTGTTTTTGGCATGCGTGTGGATGTGTTTCTTACCCAGGTTGTGTCGTTCGTTTTTGGCATGCTCATGGATGTGTTTCTTACCTAGGTTGTGTCGTTTGTTTTTGGCATGTGTGTGGATGTGTTTCTTACCTAGGTTGTGTCGTTTGTTTTTGGCATGTGTGTGGATGTGTTTCTTACCTAGGTTGTGTCGTTTGTTTTTGGCATGCTCGTGGATGTGTTTCTTGGCGAAGCAACCGAAGAAGACGCAGTAGAGACAGGAATGCAGGCGATTGAGGTGCGCACCGCACATGTGACAGATACACGACTTGGCCTGCAGAGAACAGAGACAGAGAAAGGAAGAGAGGAGGATAGAGAGGTGGGAGAAGAGGGGGGAGAGGAGGGAGAGAAGGATAGAGAGGTGACACAGAAAAAAGAAGAAGGGAGAGGTTAGATGCTGTTGGACGAAGAGCTGAATGGCATGTTGACTTCATCTGACTGATGCAGACAACACGGGCACCTGAGACACGGGCTGTGCTGACACACCTGCAGGGCAGAAGAAGAAAGTCTGAATATGTCAGAGGTGAAAAAGGCAACTGTGCCCGAGTGTACTGCTAACATACTCCATTGAAAAGTCTGAGCTCAGGAGGTAAACAGAGACAGCAAAACTCAATTAGTGTGTGTGTGTGCGTGTGCGTTTGGCTGAACAGTCAACTGGACACAGTTGAGAAGAAAACACTGAATTCAGCACAACCAAGTCTAACCTTCAATCTGATGCCTTATCATTCATACGGTACAGGGAGAGAGTTACCAGATACATGACCACCATGGAATAGAAATGTGTTGATAATTAAGGGCTTAGCTGTTCTGCAGCAATTTCACAGACATTTTCCTCTTACTGTTCTCTGCCACTTGTCTGAGTGACTCATTCACTGCCGATTATAGCTGAGCTGCTGGACTGTGGTTCACAACTTTGTCCACCAGGGGTCAGTGAGGAGACGTGCATTGTGGTTCAACGCCGCATGTGGTGGCTTCACTGAATGCCCACCAGGGAGGCACACAAGCCCCACCTGCTCAGCAGGGGAATACTTCAGGTTTATTCCACATAACAAAAAGTGGTCCTGGCTGCTCTACAAGATAGAAGCTAGGCTATCCTCCAGAGTGCCAGAGCAAACGTCCATGGGTTCTCCTAACATTACATTTACGTATTCAGCAGACGCTTTTATCCAAAGCGACTTACATTTTATGTTAACTATCAATTGTTCATGGCCAGTCTCCCCTAGAGCAACTTAGCAAAGTGCCTTGCTCAGGGGCATAATGGTGGCAGCTGGGATTTGAACCCACAACTTTTTTTCAGGCTACTTGCATGCCAGCCAGGTTCCTTAACCGCTACACTACCACCGCCCCTTGACTTGCTTGGGTAGGCACAAGAAACCAGTGGTTCTTGATTTGCATCATCTTCAAGCATGAACAGGTAGCCTCTGCCTGCAGGACTACAGAAGTATGATGCAGGTGGTGTGGTGCCCACTGGTGTGATCAATTCATTCACTGACTGTTTGGATTTGAACGAGGCAACACTTGACTTGGGCTCCAGCCTACAACACACCTATTCACAGACCAACGGCTCACACATGGCTTGCTAATGAATAGCCTGCCGCTAGCCTCAAGCGTTACATGAAATAACAGATTTTAAGACAGTTTGTTGACAACTTCAATTTTCCAGTGGCTATAACATACCAAAACATGGGGGGACCACACCAATGAGGAGTGAATGAACAGGCCATCACTCTCAGGCAGTCTCAGAAGAGAGAGCTGAGGGAGACACAGAACAAGAGTGAAAGAGTGTGTGTGTGTGTGTGTGTGTGTGTGTGTGTGTGTGAGAGAGAGAGAGAGAGAGAGAGACACTAATATCCCTCAGGGCACAGAGAGGAAAAAAAGGAAGTGAAGGATAGGAAAGAGGAAAAGAAAAGGAGCAACACATCAGCCACTCTTCTGGATCTTTCCTCTTGGCCCAACATGAGTCAATCATTAATCAAATCTCTTACTCTCTCTCACTCTCTCACACACACCCACACACACGGGAGGCTTTGTAGCTCATCCTGGGTATGTTCAACATTAGCTGCGGGGTCTCAGTCAACCTTGTGTTTCTCACCCTTCAGATCCAAAAACAGACGGCTATACACATAGTGACCAACAGAGGGAGTGTCGGGGTGGAACCCATGGAACTTTATTAAGCCATAGGTGCAACAGGGATGGAGAGATGGAGGGGAGAGAGAGAGAGAGAGGAAGAGAGAGACAGAGACAGAGAGAAAGGGAGGAAGAGAGAGCGAGCACACACACACACACATACACGGGAGCAACAGAAGTGACAGACACAGAAATAAAGTCGTGGTGTGAGGCATTTTTAATGGGACTTGGCAATAAGCGAGACTATGTATGTAAAGTAGTTAAGGGAGTAAATGTGCAGGTGTGTGCCTCGGTGTGTGGTGTGTGTGTGTGTGTGTGTTTGGGTGACTCTCTGCGGTGACCAAGCTAGTGTGAGAAAAGTGATGCGTAAGCAAAGACCACAGACTGATGCTGTGAGCCCTCAGCTTCATTTACATTCAGTCATGCTTAGGGTTGACAGCAGACAGAGTCTCTGTGTGTACATGAGTGTGTGTGTGTGTGTGTGTGTGTGTGTGTGTGTGTGTGTGAATGTCAGAGAAACACAGAAAGACAAGTAAGAGCATAGGGTTGACAGGAAAGAGAGAGACTGCTGTGTGTTTGTGTGTAAGGGAGACTCTACATAGAAAGCAAACAACTGGATCATTTCCAAACATCAGTACATCATTTAGTTTGGAGGGAAGAGAGAAAGAGATAGAGAAAGAGAGAGAGAAAAAAAAGAGAGAGAGGGGGGGGGAGGGAGAAGGGGGGGGGGGAGAGAGAAAATACAGACATGAGGATATTGCTACACTAACAGTGATTCTAAGTTAACTAAGTTGAGCAGTGGTGTGTTAAAAGGGAGTTGAAGGGCAAGCAAAGCAGGGATTTAGACATCAGTGCGTTTCTTTTGTATACCCCCTCTAGTGTATGCCGTGTGTGTGGTGTGTGTGTGTGTGTGTGTGTGTGTGTGTGACCAGCACCTACAGATCCTGCAATGCAGCAAGCCTGGAGTCAAAACTCAGGGCCGAAAGAGTGCCGCAATCTTACAACCACTCACAGAATCGGAGAGGGGTGGGGGTGTATCTGGAGGAGCTGTAGACACGCTGCACGAACAACGCCTACCCCCCACCCCACCCCCAACCACACACACACACACACACACACACCCAGAACATCATGCCTACTCTGGCATATCTAGGCTACATCCGGACACATTCAACATGTCCTCAACTGAATTCTCCCACATCTCTGTGTATTGCAGCTACCAACGCTCTGGCCTTAAGCCGTTTGTGTGTGTGTGTGTTTGTGTGTGATAAACCAGAAGCTTTTCCACAGTGACAGTCATGCAGAGGTAGCCTGCTTGAAGCGCTACACATAAGGAATGACTCACAGGCTCAGGCCTACATGCTCTGCTGCTCCTTAAGCAATTTACCAACACACACACATACACAGTCAATCACACACATTCGCCGTATAGCCTACACTTCAAAATTTCAATCTGCCCTTAACGAAGCATCATCAAGCTACCACTGAACATTATGCTATGCATCTCTCATTCTTTGCTACAGTGTGTGTGTGTGTGTGTGTGTGTGTGTGTATGTGTATGTGTGTGTGTGCGTGACTGTGGGTGAGGGGTGGTTGAAGAATGATGCACAGGATTCTCCACTCCTTCTCAGTGCAGTGACTAATGGGATAGCTGCCTCCATCACAGATGCACAACAGTGGGAGTGGGAGACAGAAGAGAGAAAAACATCTCTATGAGGACAGGCTTGGCCAGAGGAGGAGCCGCATCAGTGGGTACGTAGGAGTGGGTATGGACTATCCAGCGTTTGTCAGCAGTGCAGGAGCAGAGGGGTGGACAGACTGACACATCGGCTGCATTGTGTTCTCGTTCATTTATTCAACAGATACACATTTATCTAAATCAACGCAGACCAATTTGCAAGGGGCGGCCGCCCTGGTGCAACTCAGAGTTAAGGGCCTCGAAGCGCGCACACGCCGGACCTTACGGTGAGCACGCATCGGGCTGTCAGTCAGACGTCTGACAGTGCTGGACGCCCCCTTCCATGAATTCTCGAACCTGAGCGGAATGCGCAGTTCCACAGATGCTGGTAGACCTCTTACAGCTCATTTTCAGATGGTTTTACATGTTGCATCAGCAACGGAGCCATCGGCAGTGACGTCCCGTCTTTCATCAGGAGCCAAGTTCCTACAGTGCTCAGTATATCAGTTCTCCTCATTCCACATTTGCCTTTCCGTTTCTGAACTGTGCAGTCGGAACGTGTTCAGATAAAAACACGAAACATTCTAGGCATAAAGATTTGAAATGAAAAAACTAAAACTATAGGTGCCCAGGCAAAGTGATGTAAAAATGGTGTGTTCAGAATGCTCAGACTACATGTAGAAGTGGGTCTATGATGAATGACTAATTAATACGGGTTGACTGGAGAACACAAGCCCCTGCCCCCTTCTGCAGAGTGGACCAATCGCCTTGGACACCAGAGGCCAGTGTGCGTCTGGGTGCTCTGTGTGTGAAACAGCAGACAGTGATGAATGTGGATTCAGAGTGTAAATGAGAACCAACAACAGAGACTGAGGGGGACAAAGAGAAGGAAAAAAGGGAGACACGACACCTGCAAGCATCACATGTAGAGAAAGAAGGAGTGAAAGAAAGAAAGAAAGAAAGAAAGAAAGAGAGACACGATACCTTCAAGAATCACATGTAGAGAGAGAGAAAGAGGGAGTGAAAGAAAGAAAGAAAGAAGAAAGAAAGAAAGAGAAAGGGAGACACGACACCTGCAAGCATCACATGTAGAGAGAGAGAAAGACAAAGAGAAAGAGAAAGTACATTATATATTTTTTTCTATTATTTATGCTGTGTTCTTATTGTTCTACTGTGATAGAGAGATACAGAGAGAGAGAGAGAGAGAGAGAGACTACATCTCCACAGTGTTAGCAAGAAACAGAAAGTAGGCCTATCTAACCACTGAGGCCTGGGCTATCTGTACCATCTGTATATTGTCCTCACATGATGTAGGCACCAGCAGCATCCATCAGTCTTTCCACGCTGCACCAACATTTGTAACAGCCTGGTCTTTCTGTGCAGTCAAGTTTCAAAGCCCTGGTTGCATTACTGTTGACATACTTGACTTGATTGATTAGCGTGCCTTAGTAAACTGTGCACAAGAAGTGAGAAAACTTTCTCATTTTGCTACAGATTTGCCCAACACAGAGACTGTTTTTCAGTGACAGTCTGTGCTACTGAAAGATGTATCTGCAACCGCAAAAACAGCCTAGCCTATAGTTTGCCTATAATCAATAGCCTTTAGTCTATAACTGCAGAACAGCCTAGCCTATAGTTTGCCTATAATCAATAGCCTTTAGTCTATAACTACAGAACAGCCTAGCCTATAGTTTGCCTATAATCAATAGCCTTTAGTCTATAACTGCAGAACAGCCTAGCCTATAGTTTGCCTATAATCAATAGCCTTTAGTCTATAACTGCAGAACAGCCTAGCCTATAGTTTGCCTATAATCAATAGCCTTTAGTCTATAACTGCAGAACAGCCTAGCCTATAGTTTGCCTATAATCAATAGCCTTTAGTCTATAACTGCAGAACAGCCTAGCCTATAGTTTGCCTATAATCAATAGCCTTTAGTCTATAACTACAGAACAGCCTAGCCTATAGTTTGCCTATAATCAATAGCCTTTAGTCTATAACTGCAGAACAGCCTAGCCTATAGTTTGCCTATAATCAATAGCCTTTAGTCTATAACTGCAGAACAGCCTAGCCTATAGTTTGCCTATAATCAATAGCCTTTAGTCTATAACTGCAGAACAGCCTAGCCTATAGTTTGCCTATAATCAATAGCCTTTAGTCTATAACTGCAGAACAGCCTAGCCTATAGTTTGCCTATAATCAATAGCCTTTAGTCTATAACTGCAGAACAGCCTAGCCTATAGTTTTTTTTTTTTTTGCCTATAATCATAGCCTTTAGTCTATAACTGCAGAACAGCCTAGCCTATAGTTTGCCTATAATCAATAGCCTTTAGTCTATAACTGCAGAACAGCCTAGCCTATAGTTTGCCTATAATCAATAGCCTTTAGTCTATAACTGCAGAACAGCCTAGCCTATAGTTTGCCTATATGATCTATAGTCTTTAGTTTATAGCTGCAGAACAGCCTAGCCTATAGACACCAATGTGCAGGAGTGTGAGAGCATCCAGCACGACCATACACTGGAGCGTCCTCAAGCCTTTAGGCAAGAGCCCCGTGCAGATGGCCAAAAGGATGGGAAAACCACAACAAATGGTGGCACACAGACACACACACACAGAGACACACACACAGACAGACACAGACAGAGACACACACACAGACAGACACACACACACACAGAAACAGACACACACACATTAATACACACTCCAAGTCACCAGATGCCCATTTAAACACCCCCCACTGTGCCCAGCACCTGTCTGTCAGAGAGGACCTATTAGAGACCAGCCTCTCAGCCAATTACCATGCTCTGGCTCAAAAACCAAACGTGGCACTGCGCACATCTAGGGGTGTGTTCTGGACCACTACAGACTCCCTCCCTCCCTCCCTCTCTCTCACTCACACTCACACACACACACCAATCAGGATTGAGAAACATGTGATCTGTGATTGGCTGTTTTCAATGCCTGGCTGGCATCTCATTCAGCAGATGGCTTTTGATGTCCTCATGTTCTCGCTGGACAGATGTGTGTGTGTGTGTGTGTGTGTGTGTGTGTGTGCTCCCCAAACCACAATGGCAAGTCAGGGGGAGGGGCCTGTGTGAATGCATGGACAATCCAGCAGGACAAAAGCCGAGAGACTCCAACCAAAACAGCCACCCAACACACACATACACGCGGCACGCGCATGCACACACACAAACACAAACACACACACACGCGTGTGCATGCACCCAAACGAGCTCATTATGTCAGAAAGGGAACTAACGCAACAAGCTTTGAAAGGTTAGCTACTTCCTCATCATCCCAGCTAATTGGTATTCAGAGCAGGCAGAAGAGTGAAGAGGAGGAAGAAACGAAGAAAACGATCTGAATGTGATGACAGCAGAGGAACGAGAGGAAGGGAGGGAGGGAGGGAGCAACCTCTTCATCCTCATCCTCCTCCTCCCCCCCGCTCCTGCTTCCTCTGCCCTGGAGGCATATGACTCCTCCATCACCCAGTGCATCTCCACGATGGCCTGACTCTCCTCCTTGCACCTTTCATCCACACAACTCAACTCAACACAGCACAGCATTGAACTGCACTCTGCATTAGAGCCAGTGCTATCTGCTTTGAAACAGCTAGGCAATGCTTATACGTGCACAGTGATCCTCATCACATTCACTATGATCCATGTCAATTTTCGTCAGCCTGGGATGAAGGGCATGTGCCTATATGTATGTCTATGTGTGTGTGTGTGTGTGTGTGTGGGTGTGCGTGTGCGTGTGCGTGTGGGTGTGGGTGTGGGTGTGGGTGTTTGGAGGAGTGACCAACTGATCTGGTGGACAGATTAAAGTGTAAAACTGCCCAAACAGACGCAGAGACACGAGGCGGATGGGAGCTCCTTGGTGAAGCGGAGCACACATGAATATTCCACTGAGCACAGCCTTTTCAGGCATAAATTATAAATGCGCTAAAGCTTCACAAAGCTCCCTCAGCCCCACTGGGAACAGGCAGGCTTACTAGCCTCAAACACACACATGTGGCTGTACCCATGCCACTCTCTCTCACACACACACACACACACACACACACACACAGACATGTCATTCACGCAACACACGTGTATAATACAGAGTTGATGAGGACAACTCCTGAAGATTGTTATTACAAGGGCAATACATCAACCCACACAGATACCTGGACTAGGCTATAGGTGCATCACGGAAAGAATCATATATTGCTAGTATATATGGTGTTAGGCCTCGGTAAACCTTGCTTATGGATACACAATCGCATCCGCAGACAATACATTGGCTAGTGATGTACTGTTTGCACAATTAGAGATGCAAATTAAAACAAAACAAAAACCCTGAAACTGAGCTAAAAACGGCATCCTAGAAAAAGACACTGGCCTAGTGCAAAAGGGAGCTAGTGTTGACGAGGCCCTGAAACTTGCGCCACCGTGTGAATCGACGGGGGGAGAAAGGGACGGGGTGAGGAGGAGGAGAAAGAGAGGTCTAGAGGGAGAAAGAGACAGGAGACATTTTAACTAATTAGCTCCTCGTTTACAGCTCGTTAGAGAGGTACTGAGAAGAGGCCTCTGGGCTGAAGGCAGTCATTTGTGTTAGTTTTACACCAACCATTCTAATGGGCCAATTCTCATGCATCAGCGATTAACGTAACTAGTTCAGCCTATCAGCCAGCGATTAAAAGTGTGTGTGTGTGCGTGTGCCTGAGTGCATGTGTCAAACAGGCACACAAAGCTCAAACATTACTACACTTCCTGTGAGATGAATGAAGTATCTCACACTCTTGATAAATCTGCAATAAATGATGTGATGGCCCCAACTATGTTCTCACAATTTCTGTTACTCCACCTCCAGAGCAGAATTCAGTCATACAAGTGAGAGCAATGAAACAGCACCACAATAGGTTGTGTGTTGCTCATCTGTGTCCCAGTCCACTCCTAGGAAATCAGATCCTGTTTCCCAAATTGCAGTTACTACCATACTGCTTTGGCTGCTGCAGAAGAAATAAGATGTACAATTGAAACACTCAATATCAAGAGAATCTGTGCTTGGCGACTAAAAATGTGAAGTTTTTGACAAGGGCTCAGTTTTGTCAATTTAACACAGTGGTGAAATGGTCACATATTTTCTCAAAGTCTGGGGCGTCTCATTGCTAGATTTATTTATTTTTTTGCATTCAAACAAGTTTCTAGCCTATACAGTAAGTAGTATGGCTGTCTGCCATTTCGGAAACTGCCAGTGTGTCTTCTGCCAAGTGTGACAGCCTTCACCTGTGTCAGCAGAGAGTACATCGCCAACAGGTCCGCTGCAGGGATTAACACACATGACAGCAGAGGAACGAGAGGAAGGGAGGGAGGGAGGAAGGGAGGGAGGAAGGGAGGGAGCAACGTCTTCCTCCTCCTCCTCCTCCTCCTCTCTCCCCCCTACTATGTGTATGAGGCAACTCTAACTGCTGGATTTGGGCTTTTTTCTTTCAGAATTAAAGGAATATTCTGGAGCATTTTAACCAATAGCCCAGCACTCAAGGTTGAGTGTGTCTGTCGGTAGGAAAAAGAATGACAAAATTTGGCACAGTATAAACCACACAGCGAATATGCAGCTAACACTGACTGAACGGGGCAAGGCAAGATTCTGGAATATCACTTTAAGTCAGGAGTGCAAAACAGTTCTCTGTGTATAAAAACATGTTTTTAAGCCATCAGTCTTTGCTTCACAATGTGTTTTTCAATTTTCCTCCACAACTCATAACACTGGGATCCTGCATGTGGTTTATTTGTAGAAAGTCCAATGTTGAAGTGAGCAGCCCTTTTTAATGAGAGCTGTCTAATGTAACTCTAGCTGTGTCCACATACCACACCTATTCAGAGATCAGCATATGTCTGACATACACAGTGCTTAATGACAATCAATGCCTATTCTCCACCAATGACATCTGCCAATGCTTTCTATCAGCAAAGACACTATGGGCCCTAGTTTTATAGAATGGCACTGAGCAAGGGGCCAAGGTCCTGTATATTATGCACAAGCCTTCCACTAGCACAGCCAACAGATAAAGCCAAAGCAGATACATCAGAGCTCCATCTGTGTGTGACTGATGTTCTGAACCAGTGTTTGCCTGCTGTTCTGATGCAGTCAGCTTGCGTGTGTGTGAATGTGAGGAAGAACTCAGCTGGAGGACATTTCCAGACAACTCATGTAAAAATTCCAAAGAATGTTTAGTGAGCCCACACACCCCCCCCCCCAACCCCCTCGAATTCTCTTTTTCTGATACACATACACACACACAAGCACCTCCACCATCACCAAGACTCTTGCTTGCTTGATCTCTTTCCCTCTCTCATACACACACTCACACACTCTGTCCTACATACACATACAGTTTAGCTCATAGGAGGCCTAGCCTGCTCCAGCAAGTGGACCGCTCCAGACATATGGAATGGAGAGAGAATGCAATGCTGAGCTGCTCACAGGGGAGACTGGGCCAGTGTGTCTCTTGCTGACAAGTTTCTAGAAGAGCTAAATTCTATTAGCAGGTAGGCAGGCAAACACATACACAAGCTAACTTGAATTCTTAAAGGAGGCAAATTCCTGCTCTAGCAAACTTCTTCTGAATGAATTTCCTGGAGATACACCTAGCCCAGTCCCTCAGCAACACACACACACACACACACACACACACACACACACACACTCTAACTCTCACACACACCCCTTCACACACACAAAAATAAAATGGAGTACTAGAGACGTGCAAGATCACTTTGACCTAATACAGATAGATACACCCCCCCCCCCACACACACACACACACAGAATTCACTGGACATAATCAGAGAACATACATACATACACACAAACCTCACATCAGAGAAATTTTTATCCCCTAGATTTCATCTAACTTTGAAATCACACACACACATCTAAATCAACAACAAAATGCTAACTGAGAACCTAATGAAATCAAGGGATGACAAAAAAAGGCCTACTTGTCTCCCTTGAGTCAGCCAATCAACAAAACTGCAACACATACTAAGATAGCTGTTCTTTTCTTTCCTGTCTGGGAACTTCCAGGCTGGTGGCAAATTTATTTAAATAGCCAAATCCCATTAGTCGGTGTTCCTTATCTGAATCATGATCCATGAGGATAATCTTTCTTTGAGGTGTGCCATCCCATAATGGTACAGCAACCTGAAAAACAAGCAGATAATTCACACTCCCTCCAGCGTCTTCAGATGTTTTAAGGTAAAAACAAGCAGATAATTCACACTCCCTCCAGCGTCTTCAGATGTTTTAAGGTTAAAATGTGGCGCTCATTAGGTGACTCATAGCAAATCAGTTTCTTCAACGCTGTTTTCTCAGCAGCCTATTCTGGCCTTGGGTTTTTGAGAATCCAGGCAGCCGTTTCCCAAAATCATAGTTTGCTGACTAGTTAACAACTCCGTTGGTTGGGAATGGGCAATGGCATTATTAGCTACTGCAGTTTTGGGAAACACACCACCAGGTTTTTCTCCGTGTTTCTCCAGCATTCACCTGAGCCCATCCTTCCGTACACTAAAGTGGAGAGTCGGCTCAGCCTGTGCACAGAAAACACGCCTCAAGCAGGGAGGTATTCCAAGAAGGTGTTTAAGGGGTAAAGCTAGGATCAGTTTACCTGGAAAACCTGCTAGTAGAGTTGCATGCTGGCATTGTTCAGTTCAGAGAATCAGGACTCCAGTCTCCTCTATTATCAGATTTACCACTTCCTCCAGTTTAACTTACCCAGGTTTTCCACTTAACTACCTTCTTGGGATACCCCCCAAGGCTGCATGTAGGATGGGAAGTGAGCTAGAATGCAGCCAAACAAACCGAAAGGCAGAGGAGAGCAGTCAGTTCCACTTCAGAACAGCCTGAATAACTGATCCACTGGTGGAGAGGCACTCGACGACTCTGGAGATTTCTGAGGAAGGTTTAATTATGACAGAGTGAGGCCTGCCTGTCTCTCTTAATTAAGTCAGCCTCCTCGCCACGTCTGTGATCGTGACTAAACTGTCTTCGAGGGTACAAACCTTCTTTCTAAAAACGGCCTTTCCTGCTGTTATTTTGTAATGAGTGCACATTTTGTAATGAGTGAGACACTTACTTTCTAAGATCTCTATCCATCCACTGTGAAACCTCCATACCTAAAAACATTTTGTCATAGTGGTATGTGAACCTGCATTTTGCTTTCACTTACTCACTCTCCATGTCATCATTTCTGATGAGGCATGAACGACATGGCCATCATGAGTGGAGGGGAGCAAATTAATATGAAGAGATTTCTTCCTGTCTTCCACTTTGAGCTTCAGTGCCAAATCAACATTTTACTCACACAGACCCATCAATAGATTCCAGCAAGATTAATCTTATTGGCTTTGACTATGTCATTTAGGCTATATGTGTAACTGTTTAAAATGAGCTGCGGCTAACCTTATAGATATTGCGTATAGCCATCTGTTCGAAACTATTGTGGGTGGTTGCCTTGGAGACCTGCTGTTAAGATACCCACACACATACCTGACTGGCTGACGAGGTTAGCCGTGAGATGAGTGCAGCCTTGCACAAGATGGAGAGGAAGGACAAGAGCCTATGGAAGACTCTCTGCTTGATCATAGCCACTAACAGTGACTATCTGGAGGCGTGGTACTGAATGGAAGCTTTAGACCAGTAGCTCTGTTCATCTATAGTACTGTATAGACATCCTGGAAAGCTTAGAATTGCATTCACTTAAACACGCTTTTAGAAGCTAAATACCAATTCTGTTTGTGATCATAACCTCTTCCATTCTTACATTAACTATACACAAATATTGTAAAATGTTATGATGTGACATCAAATCTAACAGATAATTCCCTCTGCTGAAAGATGCTGAAGTTGATGATCAACTAAATGAATCAAACAAACAGATGAATGCTGCGTGTGTCCAGTCCTCTAGGAATCCAGCACAGTTTGAGTATGGCTAGGCAAACTATTTGTCTTTCCACAGCTGCTGCAGACATTCAATCTTACCTGGTTATAAAACAGTTTACTCAGAGTGCAGTCAAATCTCTCATCAGCAATAACTATGCATGTCAGTATGGAACTTGGAAGTCTTTTCTGGTTAAGTAGTAACATATATATGAAACTAAATGAGGAAAGGGGAGACAGAATGTTTATCTGGCCTGTTTAGAACCTCTCTATAGTAGTCAATGCATATAGGGGTTGAACTCACCAGTGACGTCCATCCCGCATCATTCTGAAGCACCTATCCCATCAACAACGAAATAAAAATGTGTGACACATTTAGGCTAACATGTGCTATGCTTGCTTGTGACAAAGCATGACATACTTACAGAGCACAACATACAAGAGAGTAACAATTAAGGGGAAAATAAACAGTCAGAGGACCCAGAGTCAAAGACCTTTACATGTTAAACATGACACAACTACAGTTTGTCACTCAGGTGGCTGCATGATTTCCCAACTCTTTCTTGCAATGTGAGCTGGGCTGCCATTATTACAGTTCCCTGAACTTGCATAGAAGGAAACAGACACGCACTGGGCGAGAGCGACAGCTAAGGATTATGTCATAGTGCGGGGGTGGGTTAAGCGCAGATGGCGAAACAAAGTGAAGTGTTGTGCCGGCCGCTGCGTCGACACACGGGGTGAATGGAGAGGAAAGGGTGCGTGTTCCTAACAATGCGGAGTGGAATAGAACGGGTGTAGCGATCGACAAATAATAAACAAAACCCACCAGTGTTACACATGTAATTTTCCTACGTTAGCGACAGGTCGGTGTATAACATCACCTCAATGAAGAAAACATGGGCGTTGTAGTCAACGTAAGCTTGCCGCCTCACTGTGCCTAAAGGAAATGTCTATGTACAGATCTGATTTAACTGTCCCAAGCATCGTTCACTTGACATAAAACAAATGATTGATTATGCTTTCTGAATGTTGGGAATGGCAGAAAGGTATCAGATGAAGAGGTGAGGTTTGAAGTGTGAAAACACCCATGCACCAACGGCCTGAACACAGGGGCTCTTCCTATTCACAACGCAGCTCATACCTCGTACGCTTGGCTATCCGGTTAGCCAACGTTAGCTACCCTGTGTTTTCAGATGTGACTATGGATCTAATAACTGACATTCGCCAATATTTGCATTAAGTGTAACAATATGCTTATTATGCACTTCCTTTCATCTATGACATTAGACGCAATAAAACTTGTATTGCTGATGTGCACTTGCTCTGGCTAACTAGCGTCAATGTTCCCTTTCGCATTTCATCTGCATCCTCGATATGCAATGAACTCGGCAACACTGCACACATCTTGCTACTGCTGCGAAGCACTAACGTTAAAAGATGCAGTCCCTGGGGCCAAACCAATTAGCAATGATGCTCATCGAGGTTTCACCATCACCAACCTAAGCTACAGTCTTTCTGTTTTAGTCTGATTGTTGATGATCTTTGGATAGCTTACACTGCTCTGGCACAACCTAAAGATCAGCACCTCTGTTTCGGCTGGCCAGCAGTGTCCTTGTATGCAATGCACAGTATGATAACAGTTGCCCGTCTCGGCACACCAGTGGTTGCACCAGCTAGCCGGTTGGCTAGCGAGAGATGACTGCATTGAGATAGACATTGAACAGGGCAGACTCATTCTTACATTTGGTTGAACATGTGGAGTGCTTCAAACTGTGTGGGGCGTCGTATGTAACGTTAACGTATGTGCGTTACGTTAGATATTCCTGATCCCATTAGCTAGCTAGATTCGGTTACTTAGCTAGCTAGCTCTGATAGCTAGCTAACGTTATTGGTATTCCAGCCAGTTTATATTTTTTACCTTGCGTCTCCTCGTTTCAGCAGTCCCACTCCATACAAAGCACTGATAAATGACCCGAAGATTTTGCTTCCAATTATCCACTTTAAACCCGTTCACATGAGAACACCCGGCCGGACTCATGACAAAAACAACATTCGGTTTTGTGTTTAAATGATGAAACGTGTCCGTGAGAATTAACGTTAGCCAACTAGCAAGCTAGGAGTCCAGAATGGTTTCCGATTCAAAGCAAAGAAACCATAAAATTATCCAAAAGGAAATACGGGCATCTAAAGCGTCTTCTCCTTTTAGCTGTTTCTTTCTCCTTCCAACTAAAAATACCTGCCTCGGTTGGGCAAACTGGCTACGGCGTTAGCCCTAGCTTACGTTAGCTGGCTCCTACAGTACTTCCACTAAACAGATTTTTTTTAATGGTCGGTACAGCACAGAACCGAAAGTCCCGCCCACTAACTGCCCCTCTCAAGCTTTAAATAGGAAAACAAACTACATGTTGGAAAAAACATGACTTCAGAAGGGGCAGAATAGACAATTTGCAATAAAAGAATGTGACAATTAACGTCAAATCTTGTCTGAATATTTTACTTCGCCAGTGTCCAATATTGCTATTAAACTACATATCCCAGGACGACGCACAAAGCGTTAACCAATAATCTTAAAGTGCTATTTCCGGTTGATTTTAATTGGTTCAAATGCCATATTCAACTAGTGAAGTGAGATAGTTAACTCAAAAATCTATTCCTTTTTGAATTTCAGAGCAGACACCAAGCCAACGTCAAATATTCAAGATTCAAAATTACTATTAAAATAATCAAATAAAAGTACTTGCGTACACAGAAGGAACGAAATACTGCTTCTCATCAGCAATTATCTGCACCTTCCATAAAAAAGCTAAAAGCAATTAAAATAAATAAAATCTATAAAAATAGATACATAAATAAATATTTGAATAAATACGGCCATTGAAGGAAGACGTTAAAATGAAGCATCTTATTAGGGTTCTATACTCTGTCCTCTCCATTATCAGGTAATCAAGAAAGTGCAGTGCATATCCAGTCTTTTATGAATAATGTTTAAGTAGGCCTATATGGTTCTGAGGTTGTGTCAGGGGAGAGAGTGTATGGGAGCAAATACAGAGAAGGGGCATAGTCCACTGATGAACCTGATAGCTTGTGAGAAGAAGCTTTTCACCTTCGGGGTTGTCCTGCAACTAATGCTTACCTGAAGCAGTCGCGAGAAGAGGAAAAGGCAAGGGTGGTACGGATCCCTCTTGATGGCCCTGCGGGTGCAGGGCTGCTGATGTAATTCCATCAGACTAGGAAGTGGGGCGCCAATGATTTTGCTGTCTTCCCTCACAGTTCTATTCAGCTGCCTTCTCTCTTGCGCACTGCAGCCTCCAAACCATGAGATGAAGCTGAATGTGATAATGCCTTCTACAGGGCCTCCAGTTTTCCTGAGTTTGCAGAGGGCGTGGAGCTGCTACTGTGTTTTCTTGATTGCAATGGTGCTGGTGGTTGAGGTGAGGTTGTCAACACTATGAACGTCCAAGGATTTCACACTGCTGACCCTCTCCACAGCAGTCCCATCAATCAGTAAGGATTTGGGATGTTGTTTGCAAGCCCTCCTAAAGTCCAAGCAGGAAAAGTACAGTCAGTACCATAAGTGATAGTGTACAATTTGTCCATGGTTCTGACTTAGCATCACAGTAATTCCAAAATATTGCCTCACTACAGTAAATGGTAGTCTAGACATAGGTGACTGTACAAAACACTGGCTGTACAGCGTAGTAGTAGTACACAATGTTAAAGATATAATGTTAAAGTCAGTCAGGGAGTGAGACTGGTCATAATTAATCAGGTTGTGACTGGTTTATTCATAAATGCTTTCCCGACAACCAGCCCAGTGCCTCAAGTCAGCGAGCTCAGCTAGGCCTATTAGCAAAAACAAAAAAAACAAAAGCACATATTGTTATAATTAATTAATAAGGATATTTGCCTACTAATTGATTATATGCCCAATGCAAATGACATATGGTGCAGGATCAAGGTAGGTCTATAGACCTAGTGTAGCTTGCCAAGGGGGGTATTGTAGGTTATTGGCAAACCAGAGTAAGTTAAGCCAGAGGTAGTGGTAAACATAATAAAAGAGACCGGAGTCCTCGTCCTCTTGACTAAACAAAGCTTGCTACTCTATGAGCAGGATTACTACCTCTCTAGATTTATAGGTTTATCACCTGACCACCCTCTTTGTATCCTACACCAGCAAACCTTCAATACTCTTTTTTTTCAATTGGCATTTTCCTATGAAAAGGAACTTTAGTGCTTTTGCTTTTTCTTAGTTATTTGTTCACACTCAGACAATAACCCACTGCCCTTGAAGAAATTAATTGAAGGGAGCATTTCTGCTCAGTAGCTTGTGTATTCTTAGGTAGGTGGGCTCCCTAGTGTATAACACTGAGAGAACTTGAAAATACAAGTTCTTTCTCCCGTAGAATTTGTCACTATGCACTGTACTTCAAAATTCAAAATAGCATTTTACTGCATCACAAATCTCTTCAAAAGCTAAGGCTTCCTTTGTCAAATTTTTGGCTGATCAGTCAGCAAATAGAGGGCCCTGGCATGCCCAATAGTTTCAGAGTTCACAGAAAGTATCTGCCCAACGAGGAAGGAGATGTGTGCCAGTTGAAAGATCCCAGACGCTTTGCACAAAGTGAAATTATGTGAAAATGTTTGGAATACCAGGGTACCAATACCAGGCTAAGTGGCCCCCACATGAATGACAATGTGCAATGTCCTAGTTAAAGTTAATAAATCAGGTAAAATTGATGATTTAATAAGAAAGATTCTTAGCCTATTGGGCCCAATATTGCTTCCAGCACAGAGAGTCATCCTGTCGTGCAGTGCTCTGAAGTCCTAAACCTCTGTATGCATAGGGTCATATATGGCATATGAAGCATTTTTGCTCCATATTTAGACTATGGGGCAAAATATGGTGGGCCACCATATCTAGTCAATGCACTGCAATACGGCACACATACACACACACACACACAATATAGTCATGCTCTGTGTAAATCATGTGTTCAACTTGATTCTACCTTATTGGTGATATTGCCAAATTAGGTTTAGGTAATATTATGTTCAAAAAGTGGGGATTTTATGAGCACTTTTATTGATTTAGCTGCATGCTCCACACAGAGAAATTTTCATTGTTAGTGCAGGTCAGCTGTGTGTTGTACAAATAATAGGCTGCACAACCCAACCTAATGTCAACAAGAACCTTTTCATACTTTTCTAAATGTTAAATGAAAGAGGATTAGCAAGAATGGCAATATGACCTTAAGGCAGCTTTAATCATCTTAAGGCAGTCAATCACTTCAGACATGTTAGTTCATTCGTGGACTTTAAGGTTGGTGTGGCCTAGCCTACTTGTCGTTCTGTTGCTGTGTATGGTTTTACTTTTTTAAAGCCATCAGGTTTGATGCACTGTGAAATACCCATGACATAATGTATAAGAATACATAATATTTGTGTATATAATATTTGATTCAAACTAAATAAAGACAAGTGCTGCATGCTTTTTTAATTGTGTTCCTGCATGAACTAGTGAATGTTGCCATCTAGTGGGTGAATTGAGGACGACACTGGCAAACTCACAACCCTCTTTAATATCTCCTATTGTACTGTGCAAGAATTTCAGGTTGATTTACCGGCTACATTGCCACTTTTATGGTTAAATGACTCATGACAATGGCCCAGCTCGCCAGCACCCCGCTGAAGGGCGGAGCTAAAAGTAGCTCACCTATGAACCTTATGAAATCGTGTTTGTTATATTGTCAGTCGGCAACTTTTTGAAAATTGTCATCTTTGGTTCCTATCCTTTAGTTTATAAAGAGTTATCACAAATACACATTTTGGCAAGAATTGGGATGGAGGTGTAAGTTACAAGAAACAAACGATGACTATAGGCTCTATATGGATTCTAGGCTCTAGCACTCTAGCACTAACACACTGAAGTAGTAGCAAACAGTTTTGCTCAGCCGATAGTCTAGAAGCAAATCATATGCCCTAAGTAGCTCTTCTAGCAGTAGCTTGGTCGGACCAATCGCATCACTCTGTCTTTAGAGTCGCCTTGACGTACCCCTAGCGGTAGTTTATCAGCATGTCAGCATGCAGAGGCAGTTTGAAAGACAACCGCTGATTCTGCCCCTTGGATTGAGCCCATCAGTAATGGCCAGACTATACATTTTGATGTTATAGTCTGGCTTGTCAGCAAGGAGCGCTCTGTAGTTACAAAAAGAAAACACCTTTAAAATCTCCAAAGTCCCTACAAATTTCTCATCTTAGTCTTGTGGGTGCACCAAAACAGAAGCAGATGTCTAATGAGAACTGCATGGAAAGTTCACAGTGAAAAACCATGATAGGTTTGCAGTTCAAAAGTTGGAAGAAAGTAGTAGTGGTGATTAAATACACCATTCAAAACAATTCATCATTTGATTTGTATTAATTTTGAGCCTCTTTGAGTTCTTGTCTACGTTTCAATCAGTCTGGATGACTTTCCTGTATGTATATGGGGCCAGCCACAGACTAACTTTATTATATTTGTTTTGTTGTTGTTTTGAATATGCCTGTCTGGACACAAAATGCAGGACTGTACTCAGTCTGACCACTAGGGTGAGCCAAAACTCTACCTGGAGAACTGAAAGGCAGCATCTGTCAGCACTGTTCTATGGAGTGATATTCTCCAGTGTCTCATTATCTCTCTCCTCTGTTGTAAGTTGTAATCAGAGATCTCACATATCTGTGCATTATTGTTGAAAGTCATGTTGTGCACATTTTTCACCAGTCATTTTGTGGACTTCTTTTGCTACACATCCCCACACAGAGGTGGTTAGGGCTAAAACACCAACAAGATTGGCCCGATGAGTAGCTTTTGTCTAGTATTATTGTCTAGTATTATTATTCAAATTCTGTCATGCACGGCCATGTTCTGTGTGTTTGTGTGTGTAGCCAATACATTGGAGGTTGATATGATGAACTGGACATGTATGCTGTCATTTGTTCTTTTAGCCTTCTTTGTTACTGTGTTTATTTCGAAAGAGACAGTGAATATAGCCTACCATCTACCATCTGGGTGATGCAGGGTTTGTTTAAGACTGATTGTTTGAGGTGATTGCATCCCTGTCTGAGGAGTCTAGCCCAACCACCAGAACTTTCCATGGAATGTGGTTAATGATTACATATTTTTCAGGAGCATTTTTTTATGTTCACCTTTTTTATTTGTGCAACACAAGAATGGTCCACAAAATGGTTCTTGGAAGCAAACGGGCCTAAGAGCCCGAGATATGTGCTTGGCCCGTGACAGTGCTGTCTGTTTTGGGCTTCTGGTTCCAGGAAGATGGAGGCAATAAGACAGATGTGTGTAAACATGCACGTAAGTGTAAGCACATGCTCACAAGAAGACACACACATACACGCACACGAGAAAACACACACACACATACATGCACACAAAAAGACACACACACACACACACACACACACACACACACACACACACACACACTACTGGCAGGGGCTGGGAAAAGGATGCTGAAGAGGGTCAATTGAAAAAAATGCAAATGAGTGTTTCAAACCATTGACTGTGCAATCAATTTTACGTCTCACATTTCCATTTGGGGTTTGCAAACACACACACAGACTCATGTGCACGCACGCATGCACAAATCTAACATTTCACTGATCACAGGTCCATCTCCAGTGAACAACTGAATTAAGGGTCGGAAAGCCTTCTGTTGTTGATTTGTCAATGTAGCATGTATCATGCACTTTTCAAACGTTTGTCTAGGTGCTTTTCTCCCTTAACATTTCATAAAGTCAATGACAGATTGACCTCAGGCAAAACCCAGACATTTGTTGGCACAGGAAACAATTACTCAATTAGGAACTATAGCCTATTGCCTGTATGAGTATCTCACATATAAATAGGTTACCATATGAAGTCTCTTTGTGATCTTATGCCATCTTATGCCATCTTATGTCATATGAAACCCTGACCATGGGCTCTCTCATGAGGTGCGTATTGAAATTGAACCAGTGAGGGAATAGGGTTCTGCTATTTCCATCCATCAAGGGGGCCAAACCTGCCTCCCCAAAGACAACTATCTGCAAACACTTCAGACCTCAGAGAATTTTTACACCACATGGAAATCTAGGAAAAAATGACAATGATAATAGTCCAACTGCAAAGGCTTTCCTGAAGCTGGCAAATGAGATCCTGTATGCTGTATGCTGGAGCCAGAGGCAGCCTAATTGGAATGCAGAGGGTGATTTACCAGTGTCATCACAGCCAACTGAGTCACGGAGCCTCTTATGAACATTCTGTTCTGCCAGCACGGTGCTTGACTGTGGAGCCTGTGGTCAGATGTTGTGCTGTTGCATGAGCGAATGCCTCGAGACCAGCCGCCACAATTCAGAATGTTCTGTGTCGTTTCCTCATGTTGCTTCTATGCCACAGACACACCACCGGGCCTCAAACCCAGAGCAAAAGTAGAAGCCCTCCTGGCTCTGGAGAGAAGTCTCAGTGAAGAGTCTAGGAGGGGAAATACATAGAGCTGAGCTTATGTCAGACAAGGACAGCACGTGTGTGAACCTGCAGGTTCATTTCCATTCATCTCTTGTGTATTGACTGTGTATACAGTATGTGTGTATGATGCATTCGTGCCTCCAGTATCATTGAGTCTAGCGAACCATTAAGCTTTTCAAGTGAGGAAGTAGAAGATCAGCTATATTACCGCTTTTCAACAGAGAACAGAACTACTTAAAATGAGAAGAAGGCCTTGAGTTCCCTCCTTGAGCAGAAATCTTCTGATAGCATGTGATAGATAGCAGGCTGTCTGCAGGCTTGCTGTCAGACAGGCTAGACTGACCCCTAGGTCCATGACCAGCCATCTCCTGGCTGTTTATGTAACAGTGCAGATCGGAGGGCTTGCACTGTCTCCTGAGATGAAGAGAGGCAGCTCCAGTCCAGACCCACCCAGTCTCATCCAGCCTGGCTGGAGTCAAGACCCAGTATGCAGTCATGAATTTTAGAAGCAACCAATGATTAAGTTATAGTATGTTACCCTTCAAGGAATTGCACAAGATGCAACAGCTATTGTCCATGGGCCAGCATGGGGTCTTAACTAGGAACATAAAGAACAGTGCATGTTTTTACTCTCCAGAACATACTGATGCATCTGGATTACATGATAGCTGTGTGTCTTCTCTGATCTTTTTTCTCTCTCAGTCCTCCAAAGTCCAATGCTCATGGCTCACCTGTCACTTTTATGGTGTATCTATGTTTATGCATGAGAGAGCTGTTTATCAAGATCTTTCTATGCATAAGTCCAGCGGATCTGCCATGTACAAACTAGAGAGGACACATGCTGACTGACACACATCTTTGGAGAGTGTATGGTGGGTGCGCAGAGATGGAATGGCTCGTCTAATACTAATCTGATCTCCCCAGGCAGACAGACAGAATGGGCAACACTACTGTTAAATGGCTGCCACCCAGAGCAGTTCTGACTCATTGCACAGTCTGACAGGACAGCTTGGATTTAAATGTGTGTGTGTGTGTGTGTGTCTGTGTGTGTCAGGAACTGAGAACTGAATACTTCAGTTCACTGGAATTGTATCCATCTGAAATTACCAATTCCTCTTCTCAATGCCGGCATGTTTTTCAGACCCATAGTCAATGGGTCTTTCTGAAAATAAAATTGGAATAAGTAACACAGTTCTGTTGGGTTGCTTCATTCTAATAAGCTGCTGTGATCACCTTAGCAGTATAGGCTATATTACAGCAGGTGAGAGCTCTGAACAAGACACACACGCTATGGAGGCAACTCTACTCTGACTTATTTAACTGTGTAAAGTGATCCCTTTGAAATGAGTAATATCTCCGACAGTGATACACTAATTACTTTCAGTGAAGAACATCATACATCATGAAGCACATCATGCCTAAGGCTGCAGCACTGCTTGCCATTGGTTCTACTGGCTTCATGACTCATGGACCTCAGCCTGATTCCATGTTATCTATCACTCTAGTGGCTCATCAAAGACAAGGCAGACAGTTCTGGAAGAGTGGATAACTATAAGCCAAAAGCCTTCACCAGTCTAATGTCCAAAATCTTGAGGAAGATTGTACTTGATCACCTTAGTCATTATTTGGGCATCACTCAATCAGTTTGGCTTTAAAGCAAAGCTTGGTACAGATTTGTGTATTTATGCCTTGAAGGAGGCAAGTTTGAAAGAAATTTAGGCAAAAAAAACTTTTAGGTTAAGTCAAGTCTACAGAAGCCACAGGTTGCCTATAATGACTGTTTAAGAATTCTACTCAGGGGACCAAGATGCTGCAGTGCTAGTGCTGTGTTTGTGTGTGTGTGTGTGTGTGTGTGTGTGTGTGTGTGTGTGTTGTGTGTGTGTGTGTGGTGTGTGTGTGTGTGTTTATATAGAGGAAATAATTATATTCACATGGGGATTTTTCATGGAAACCATAATGATCAGGACAGTTATGGATAAAGTCATAAAACTTCTTTGTTTCTACAAACACACACACACAGAGAAAGAGAGAGAGAGGAGAGAGAGAGAGAGAGAGAAGAGAGAGAGGCATTGGAACAGTGTGCTCAGGGTCAAAACCAGTGATTTGGCACCTGTCCTTGACTGTGCAATGCAGAGAGATGGCAGCCTGATAACATTTGCATTCACTGCTAGACAGGCTGACAGGTGGAGCACCAAGCAACAGAGACATATCTACACTCCCATCAGACCCTGGCACATGACTCACCCCTCACTCTGCACACCCAAACAAACAACCAGGAGGACTTAGAAAGCACACAGTTACTGTCGCACAGAATCTGTGCCACGTTTAGGTAGGTTTGGATGTAACGTCCATGTGGTGGAGCAGTTGCAAGAGTTGCTCCACCACATGGTACGTTGCTCGACTGACAACTGGGCAACCCAGGTTTGACTACCAACCCCCACCTTGCAAGTCTGTGTCGCTTTGGGTTAAAGTGTCTGTTCAATACCAGTCTGCTTTATGAGTCTGTGTTGCTTTGTATAGAAGCATCTGCTTATCACCAGTCAACTTCACTTTACTTTTACTTCAATGCACTGTATAACAGCAGAGTGGACATTCTGAAAGCACTTAGGGTGTCATGACCATGATCATTCATAGTCTGGGGCACCGGGGGCCCTGCTGTGGCCAGGTTAGGGGACTGGATGGACTCATCATATCTCAATCATGACTGGAAAATGTCAACAGGGCAGTGACTGAACATCTCACTAGCATGTCCACATCCATAACCAAGATGCCTTTGAGCACCAAACCCAAACCCAAACCCCAACTTCCCCCACAGCCATCACTGCAGTGACTGCCCACGTGCTCCACATCACCACTCACTGGGTGCCGTATTATTACCCACGCCATGGATGGGTACAATGCAGAGAAGGAGGGAGCATCATAATATAGAACCACCTGCAATGTAGCTATCTATATGCAATGAATATGCAATTTCATTGTTTCTAAGGGACAATACAACACCCACACACAGACACAGACACAGACACAGACACAGACACACACACACACACACAGAAGCAGAGATCCACAACCAGACACATAGAAGAAAAAGAGAGAGAGAGGGAGGGAGGGAGGACAGAGAGAGAGAGGGAGGGAGGGAGGACAGAGAGAGGGAGAGAGTGCGGGGGACAGAGAAGTGTGTTTGAGCGTTCGTTCGTCATCAGACCTCCTGAGGCTGGTCATGACCATCCTCTGGGACGCCCCAGTATGTGGGAGAGAGCGGCCCGGGGTCCAGGGATCACACGACAGCTGAGGAAGCACTTTCATCACACCCAGCTCACAGTGGTATCCCAGAGCAAAAACCACTGCACACTCACACGCACACACACTCACACGCACACACACTCACTCGCTCACAGTACTCCCACTTCTCCCCGTGCGCTAACTTACAAACACACACTATTCTATTCATACACCAGTTCACATGCACACGCTATTCTACAGCAGACACACACTTATGTCAGGCAGATGTAGCATTCATGTGAGTTTCCGTTCTTGCTCATTTGGGGAGGTGTTATGAGTATTATTAGAGTCAGCTCAATCTGTGACTAGCTTTGGATGTTTATTTGAGGTTTGTGAGCGAGGCCAGTGTCAATGCAGTGTCAATACACAATGCTTATCTTTCACAATGACGTCAGTCTTAATCTATTGTTCAACACTCCACGCATCTTGCATCGGGTGATGTTGCACACGTAGACTTCATGGAAGTCTTGATTGTAGAGTTTCTGATATCTGGTAGTGTTCTGATATCTGTTGTGTGTGCGTGTATGTGTATGTATGTGTGTGTTTTAGTGGTGATCATTAAAACATGTGTAGTGTTCTGTAACATCCAGTATAATTTAGTATAAGTTTGAGGTCACCAGCTGTCCCTCAGCACTCAAGAGGTTTCATAATAACTTTTGACCCCCTCACAGACTTATACTATCTATCTTATATAACACACTCCAAGGCTGAGCCAAGTCTGATGCTCCTGCTTGGATCTCTTCCTCCACTGCTCTCAGAAGACCCCTCCTGTCAGAAGACAGAAACTTTATGGTTCAACCTGTTTTTAAAAAATTAAACTTGTATCAATGCACAGTGTCCAAGACGGTCTTCCTCACCTGTTGCAGTGTGTAGACATTTCATGTCTAATAGCTGCTGAAATTGAAATTTCTATCTGATACTTTAACCAGTTCTGTAGATATTTGATCTTTGGCAAACGTACTGTTTTGGTTGACACTTTAGGTGTAGGGATTAGGCTGCATCTTGGGTGTACTGGAGAGGCAGAAAAAGCAAGGATCAGCAGGCCTGCATTTGAACCCTCACTGCAAGCAGATAAATGAGTCTGCTAAATATCAGTGTATTTTGCCTGTGACTGCAAGAATAAAAGATATATTTTGTGTGAAATGGCATTACGTGCAAAGTCAATTGATTATAGTGAACACGACAATACCTGATGCCTGGAGTGGTTCAGATGTACAGGAACTTTTCATGCTGAATGCTTTTCATGCTGTGAGTGGCCAGTTACTAGAATAGTAGTTTGTAGTGTAGGATGTTGTATGTGACAGTTATGTGTGAAGAAAAAAAGAAGAAATCCTACTTGATTCCTGCCTTGGAAACTTCAGGAATAGGACACTAAAACATTTTTTGTAGGTAAATGTTTTACAAACTTGGGCATCATATTCATGTGACTTTGTCTAAGATGTTTTCTGCACGATGACAGAGAGCATGTTTGACAGACACCAGAAATATTAGGCATGCTTTATGGTTCCTGTCGTGTCCTTTCAGGGAAAGCACCCATCTCTGTTTACCCTCTTTGATGAAGAGATTACATCTGTATAGTCAATTTATTGCTCTCCAGCCCTTCCTGAAACAAATAGAAAAGTCATGGACAGGTTATTACCACTACATGGTGCAGAGAGACCACCTGTTTACTCCAGTTAAGACCAGACAAGTTACAATGGCAGTGAGAGGGGTGCATAGAGAGAGAGAGACAGAGAGAGAGAGAGAGAGAGAGAGAGTCATAAAATGGATAACAGAAAGAAACTCTAAGAAACATGCATGTTTATTAGCCTCTGCATAGCTAATTTCCGGGGACGTTTTAATGGCTTCTGCAGACATGCTCACTCAGTGTGGTTGGGGATGACTGTGGGAAAGTGAACGCTCTTGTCAACTGGCACCTCGCTGGTGAGAACCGGCTCGGTGAGCAGCATGGTTGCCTTGATGTGCCAATGGAAACAGGGCAGGGGTCTGCTTTGACAGATGCGGGGCTTCCAGGAGGCCTGTTTTCCAGTGACACAGAAGCCTGCAGAGCCAGAGTGAGGAGCAGGGGTAACCACCTCCCCTCATATGATCCTAATACTTCCCACAATACACTCCCATGACAACTGAGTCCACATTAAAGGTGTTTGACTTTAGAGAAAGTTAGTTTGTTTAGAGAAATGACCCCAGTAATGTTGTGTAGATGAACGTGTTATTTTGTGGTTTACCGAAGGGACCTCTGTCTTAAACTTGAATATTTACCTCTGAACCAGAATTGACAACCGTTCAAGCTAATGGACAGGCACAAAAAGAGACTAATTAAGTGTGCTGTTCCACTCAATGTATTGGACAGAGCTGCAATTTTCTCTTCACC